>CM053027.1:403181800-403776800 GCA_028564925.1 Lithobates sylvaticus
ATGCCCATCAAAAGGTATGCCACCCTAGACCACCAGGGATGACACACAGTGCCCCCAATGGATGCCAATCAGTGCCCACAATGGATGCCAATCAGTGCCCACAATGGGCATCACTGATTGGCATTCATTATTGTTTGGCACTGATTGGCATCCATCAGTAAAAAACAATGCCGCCTATCAGTGCCTATCCGTGCCACCTATCAGTGCCTATCCGTGCCACCTATCAGTGCCCATCCATGCCGCCTATCAGTGCCCATCCATGCCGCCTATCAGTGCCCATCTGTGCCGCCTATCAGCGCCCATCCGTGCCGCCTATCCATGCCAATCCGTGCCGCCTATCCATGCCAATCTGTGCCAGCTATCAGTGCCAATTTGTGCCACCCATCAGTGCCCATCCGTGTCGCCCATCAGTGCCCATCCGTGTCGCCCATCCGTGTCGCCCATCAGTGCCGCCTATCAGTGCCCATCAATGCCACCTCAGTGCCACTTCATTGGTGCCACCTCATCGGTGCCCATCAGTGCCGCCTTATCAGTGCCCATCACTGCAGACCTATCAGTGCCTATCAGTGAAGGAGAAAACTTACTTATTTACAAAGTTTTGAAACTGAAACAAAAAAGAAATATTTTTTTTCAAAATTTTCGGTCTTTTTTTATTTGTTTAGCAAAAAATTAAAACCGCAGAGGTGATCAAATACCACCAAAAGAAAGCTCTATTTGTGGGAAAAAAATGATAAAAATTAAATTTGGGTACAGCGTCGCATGACCGCGCAATTGTCATTCAAAGTGTGAGAGCGCTGAAAGCTCAAAATTGGTCTGGGCAGGAAGGTGTTTAAGTGCCCTGTATTGAAGTGGTTAAATATTAGATTAGACATCAGTATTTCAATGTGAAACCATAGAGCTGTTTAGATTGTTTGAAGAAACCCATTTATAGGGATGAGCCGAAACCCCCCGTTTCAGTTCGCAGCAGAACATGCGAACAGGCAAAAAACTAGTTCGAACATGCGGACACCATTAAAGTCTATGGGACATGAACATGAATAATCAAGTGCTAATTTTAAAGGCTTGTATGCAAGTTATTGTCATAACAAGTGTTTGGGGACCTGGGTCCTGCCCCAGGGGACATGTATCAATGCAAAAAAAGTTTTTTGGGAGCAGTGATTTTAATAATGCTTAAAGTGAAAAAATTAAAGTGAAATATTACTTTAAATTGTCTGTCTATAGTATGCTTGTAAAGTGGCGCATTTTTCTCATGTTTAGAACAGTCCGAGAGCAAAATTACATTTCTAAAGGGAAAAAAAGTCATTTAAAAGTACTTGCGCCTAAAATGAATTGTCGGTCCCGGCAATACACATAAAAGTCATTGAAAAAAAATGGCATGGGATTCCACCACAGTCCATTACCAGGCCCGAACCAAAATTAAAAAAAAAATGCGTGGGGGTCCCCCCAAATTCCATACCAGACCCTTCAGGTCTGGTATAGATATTAAGTGGAACCCCACGCCAAAATAAAAAAAATGGCGTGGGGTACCCCTCAAAATCCATACCAGACCTGAAGGTATGGAATTTAAGGGGAACCCCGTGCCAAGATTTAAAAAAAAGGTTGTGGGGGTCCCCCCAAAAATCCATACCAGACCCTTATCCGAGCACGCAACCTGGCAGGCCACAGAAAAAGAGGTGGGACGAGAGAGGGCCCCCCTCCTGAACCATACCAGGCCACATGCCCTCAACATGGGGAGGGTGCTTTGGGGTAGTGGCCCCCCCAAAGCACCTTGTCCCCATGTTGTCCCCATGTTGATGGGGATAAGGGCCTCATCCCCACAACCCTTGCCCGGTGTTTGTGGGGGTATGCGGGCGGGGGGCTTATTGGAATCTGGAAGCCCCCTTTAACAAGGGGACCCCCAGATCCCAGCCTCCCCCCTGTGTGAAATGGTAATGGGGTACAAATGTACCCCTACCATTTCACAAAAAAAGTGTGAAAATGGTAAAAACGACAATACAAGTCCATAATTAAAAAATGAAAAAATAAGTGTCTCATGAAGTCCATTCATCTTATTCTTCTCTCGCTTCGACGGACGAAAAAGCCATAGGGATGTCCCTGTGCATTAGAGGGGGCAGGGTCACCTGGCAACGTCATCGTGTGGCCCCGCCCTCTGTTATAAAAGACCTGTCACCTGAGAGGCTGGCCATTACGGCGCACGATAGCAGATCGGTGGCGTGCGGCTTCTTTTTTTTTTTTTTGTTCCATCGGAGCGAGAGGAGAACAAGATGAATGGACTTCATGGGACAATTTTATTTTTTTATTTTTAATAAAGGACTTGCCCCAAGCCATGTATTGTCGTTATTACCATTTTCACACTTTTTTTGTGAAATGGTAGGGGTACATTTGTACCCCGTTACCATTTCACATGGGGGGGAGGCCGGGATCTGGGGGTCCCCTTGTTAAAGGGGGCTTCCGGATTCCAATAAGCCCTGTGCCCGCAGACCCCCCACAACCACCGGGCAAGGGTTGTGGGGATGAGGCCCTTGTCCCCATCAACATAGGGACAAGGTGCTTTGGGGGACCGCTACCCCAAAGCACCCTCCCCTTGTTGAGGGCATGTGGCCTGGTACGGTTAAGGAGGGGGGAGCTCTCTCTGGCTGTGGCCTGCCAGGTTGCATGCTCGGATAAGGGTCTGGTATGGATTTGGGGGGACCCCCACGCAATTTTTTTTTTCATTTTGGTTTGGGGTTCCCCTTAATATTCATGCCAGATCCAAAGGGCCTGGTAATGGACTGTGGGGGAATCCCATGACATTTTTTTCAATGACTGAGACCCGTCAATGCATTAAAGCAGCGAGTAGTTTTAACCACTTTCAGACCGGACCAATTTGCAGCCAAAGGACCAGGCCCCTTTTTGCGATTCGGCACTGCGTCGCTTTAACTGACAATTGCGCGGTCGTGCGATGTGGCTCCCAAACAAAATTGACGTCCTTTTTTTCCCCACAAATAGAGCTTTCTTTTGGTGGTATTTGATGGCCCCTGCGGTTTTTATTTTTTGCGCTATAAACAAAAATAGAGCGACAATTTTGAATAAAATGCATTCTTTTTTACTTTTTGCTATACCAAATATCCCCAAAAAATATATAAAAAAATGTTTTTTTTCCTCAGATTAGGCCGATACGTATTCTTCTAAATATTTTTGGTAAAAAAAATCGCAATAAGTGATTATTAATCGGTTTGCGCAGAAGTTATAGCGTTTACAAGATAGGGGATAGTTTTATAGCATTTTTATTAATAATTTTTTTTTATTAGTAATGGCGGCGATCTGCGATTTTTTTTGTGACTGCGACATTATGGCGGACACATCGCACATTTTTGACACATTTTTGGGACCATTGTCATTTATACAGCAATCAATGCTATTTAAATGCATTGATTCCTGTATAAATGACACTGGCAGTGAAGGGGTTAACCACAAGGGGGCAGTGTAAGGGTTAAGTATGCCTAGGGGTGTGTTTCTTACTATGGGGGGCGTGGCTGTCAGCTAGTGAATGCTGATCTCTGCTCCAATCACAGGGAGCCGAGATCGGCGTCACTAGTTGCTAGGCAGAACGGGGAGATGCTGTTTATCTCAGCATCTCCCCGTTCAGCCTTCCCATGAGACGATCGCGGGTGTCCCGGCGCGCTCCCGATGGCACGGACAGGCTAAAGGAGGGACTTATATATACGCCCTTCAGCCTGTACGTGCCATTCTGCCGACGTATATCGTCGTGCGCCGGTCGGCAAGTGGTTAAATTACTTTTTTCCTTTAGAAATTTAATTTTGCTCTCAGACTGTTCTAAACATGGGAAACATGCACCAATTTACAGGCATACTATAGACACCCCCCAGGTACGAAATTTAAAGGAATATTTCACTTTTATTGTTTCACTTAAAGCATTATTAAAATCGCTGCTCTCGAAAAAATGGACGTTTTTAAAACTTTTTGTTGCATTGATACATGTCCCCTGGGGCAGGACCCGGGTCCCCAAACACTTTTTATGACCATACCATGCATATTAACCTTTAACCTTTAAAATTAGCACTTTTGATTTCTCCCATAGACTTTTAAAGGGTGTTCGGTGGCTTTCGAATTTGCCAGGAACACCCCAAATTGTTCGCTATTCGGCGAACAGCCAATGTTCGAGTCAAACTCATGTTTGACCCGAACATAAAGCTCATCCCTACCCATTTATCACTGTTCTTCAGTACACTCACTGCAAATAGTATAAAACTTCAGCACTCTTTTTATGTACATTTTATGGCCTCTTGGGTAGTAAAGTGCAACTTCATCCATTAATGTCATAGGAAAATCAGACTTAAATGAACACACACGCCTAAAAAAAATGGCGGGGGGGTACCCCTCAAAATCCATACCAGGCCCTTCAGGTCTGGTGTGGATTTTAAGGGGAACCCCGCACCAAAAAAATGGCGTGGGGGCCCCCCTCAAAATCCATACCAGACCCTTATTCAAGCACGCAACCTGGCAGGCCGCAGGAAAAGAGGGGGGACGAGAAAGTGCCCCCCCTGAACCGTACCAGGACACATGCCCTCAACATTGGGAGGGTGCTTTGAGGGTAGCCCCCAAAGCACCTTGTCCCCATGTTGATGAGGACAAGGGCCTCATCCCCACAACCCTGGCCGGTGGTTGTGGGGGTCTGCGGGCAGGGGGCTTATCGGAATCTGGAAGCCCCCTTTAACATGGGGACCCCCAGATCCCGCCCCCCGTGTGAAATGGTAATGGGGTACAAAAGTACACCTACCATTTCACAAAAAAGTGTCAATGTTAAAAATGACAAGAGCCAGTTTTTGACTATTCCTTTATTAAAGTCTTCTTCTTTCCATCTTCTTCGGGTCTTCTTCCTTCTTCCTTACTTCATCCTTCGGTTTCTTCCTCCATCTTCTTCTTCCTCTGCTTCTTCCTCCGATCCTCTGCTTCTTGCTCCGGTGTTCTCGACCGGCATCTTCCTCCACGGCATCTCTTCTTCCTTGCTTCATTCTCGGGCCGCTCTGCATCCATGGGAGGCTCCCGCTGTGTGACGATTCTCTTCTTCTGATACTTCTATAATAGACCGTGCGTCAAAGGGGGGCGGGGTCACTGGGTGGCCCCGCCCTCCGTTATCTAAGAACTCTCAGAAGAAAAGAAGTGTCACACAGCGGGAGCATCCCATTGATGCGGAGAACACCGGAGCAAGAAGCAGAGGAAGAAGTAGATGGAGGAAGAAACCGAAGGATGAAGGAAGAAGACCCAAATAAGATGGAAAGAAGAAGACTTTAATAAAGGAATTGTCAAAAACTGGCTCTTGTCATTTTTAAAATTTTTGACACATTTTTTGTGAAATGGTAGGGGTACTTTTGTAGCCATTACCATTTCACACGGGGGGCTGGGATCTGGGGGTCCCTTTGTTAAAGGGGGGCTTCCCGATTTCTATAAGCCCCCCACCCGCAGACCCCCAAAACCACCAGGCAATGGTTGTGGGGACAAGGTGCTTTGGGGGGCTACCCTCAAAGCACCCTCCCAATGTTGAGGGCGTGTGGCCTGGTACGGTTCAGGAGGGGGGGCGCTCTCTCGTCTTCCCTCTTTTCCTGCGGCATGCCAGGTTGCGTGCTTGGATAAGGGTCTGGTATGGATTTTAAGGGGGACCCCCACGCCATTTTTTTTTTGGTGCAGGGTTCCAGTTAAAATCCATACCAGACCTGAAGGGCCTGGTATGGATTTTGAGGGGGGCCCCCACGCCATTTTTTTTTTTTGGCGCGGGGTTCCCCTTAATATCCATACCAGAACTGAAGGGCCTGGTATGCTCTTGGAGGTGAACCCATGCCGGTTTTTTATTTAAAATTAAAGTCGCCTGGCCTGGGGGCGACTTAAAGTCGTGTTGTAAGTAGCCCCAAGTCATCTTGTAAGTCGCCCCAAGTCGTGTTGAAGTCGCCCCAAGTCGCGCTGTGATTCATACTCAAGTCGTGTCCAAGTTGCCTCCCAAAGTCATGCTGGAAGTCGTGTTGCCCCTGTTTGAATGGACTCTTAATAATACGGTGTGCGCTAGTAATGGCATATTTATATTGCGCTTATGCGTGCGCCAGTTCACGCGCTCAATTAATGATTTATCTGGCGCACCAATTAAGGTATGAACCGGTGCAGCACATTCATCTTGGTAAATGACCCCCAATATGTCAAACAGAGATTGAAAACATGTCCCACAACTATATCAAGAGAGTAGAAACAATAATTCCCAGCTAAGGTCAGACAGCAGACACGCTTGAGGCAATGGGGAAGTGACACGTGTTGCCATAGGTCGAGTACTGAAAAAATATATCTGATGTAACTTACAGCTCAATAAAGCCAATAAAGCGGGTATATCAAAGGGCCAAATAGGAAAAAAAGGGGGAAAAGAGGGATGGGGGGGGGGTTAGGGCAAACAAGGGACATCCCAGGGGGAGAATCAAGAAAACCAACCTTGTAGACAGAGAATTGAATAGCAGGCTAATAAAGCTCATGGTGACATATAAGAATGGAAGTATATTTTTTAAAGTCCCCACCCCAAATAACTTAGACAAGCAGGGTCATGAATTTTCTTTATTTTCATTTTTTTTACAGCTCCATACCCTGCAGTAGCTGTATGGGACTGTCTAATGACAGCAACATACAATGCTGCCCCTCTTCTGACAGAATTGTAGCAGAATCTCACTCACTCATTGGCATCTCTGGAAACTATCAGTACTCTCATTATCTGCCAAAGCAGTAAAGATTACATGTATGATGAGTAAATTAATGCACTGCTTGCCTGATCATCACAGTTTTGATCACCTCCAGGTGTCCACCAACAACCCAGAGTTCAGTTATACAGTAGCTTACAGGGGGGCTTACCTCTTCTCCTTATTGGCAGGATGTAATGACACCACCCATTGATTGGTGATCAATGGCAGTGATACAATGGGGGAATCCTTTAGACTCAGACATGTGGACAAATGTTATTGTAATAGATTTTTCAGACACCCTTAAATTGGGAGTCCATAGACACAGCATCGTAGGGTCATAAGCTTCTATTGACTTTATATTTTTATGTGTGTATAAATCACATAATGGAGGGAACACTGACAGACCCACTGTCCTAAGATCCCCTATTTCCAAGGATGAGAAGACCCCCTGTCTGACGCTGTTCTGTCAATGACACTAGCCACTAAGCAGAAATATATTGTCAGATTTATTTATATGATAATGTTTTTTAAATGTAAAGCAAACACTGCGCTCAAATATCAAAAGGAAAATATAAAAATAATACAAGTGAAAACCCTAGCAGCAGCTTAAAAATATGTGATATATACACAAACCCAAATTAGAATAACAGAAAAAAGCTTTGCTGTGTACTATAATATCTACTAACTATACATTCAATATTAAATGAATTAAAACAAAAGACAACAAAGTTCAGTAAAGTCCATACAAAAGTATCCAATGGTGATAGGTGAATATATGAAACCAAAACGTGAACACCAAAACACTGTGATCCACCACCACACAGATATTGCGCTTACCAGAGGGCAAGCTATAAGGAGCCTGTAGGATTATGATATCCTGATGTCACATCAACCACGAGAACTCCGCACACAAACTTTGGAATAGCCAATGTCAGACTGTAATCTCAGGATGGATCAAATGGATGTCCCCTTTCCTCAGTCCCACCTCGGAGAGATCCCAGGAAGTGCCGGGAACAGTAGCCACAAATCAAACCTCATAGCGATAAGTCCTCCTGTCTGCTTCACTACCAATGCCTGGTTGTGCATTGGTAGTGAAGCAGACAGGATGACTTATCGCTATGAGGTTTGATTTGTGGCTACTGTTCCTGGCACTTCCTGGGATCTCTCCGAGGTGGGGCTGAGGAAAGGGGACATCCATTTGATTCATCCTGAGATTACAGTCTGACATTGGCTATTCCAAAGTTGGTGTGCGGAGTTCTCGTGGTTGATGTGACATCAGGATATCATAATCCTACAGGCTCCTTATAGCTTGCCCTCTGGTAAGCGCAATATCCGTGTGGTGGTGGATCACAGTGTTTTGGTGTTCACGTTTTGGTTTCATATATTCACCTATCACTATTGGATACTTTTGTATGGACTTTACTGAACTTTGCTGTTTTTTGTTTTAATTCATTTGATATTGAATGTATGATTAGTAGATATTATAGTACACAGCGCAGCTTTTTTCTGTTATTCTAATGTTTTTTAAATGTCTTTGTACCAACAACCTGCTTTCGTACAATATGCCTTGTATCGCTCCCCCTTTTTCCAAATTACTAGAGGTAAAATGCAAGGCTGACATTTTTCCCCTGTTTTTTTCACTTGCAATAAAACCTCTGACCATTCTTATTCATTTTAATCCTGATGTACAAGGTTTTGATACTGTCAAAAGCTTTGCCTTTTCACAGATGATGTTATCCTGGCTCTCTCCAATCCGCAAACCACTCTTCCCAACCTAATGCATTTTTTTGACAGATTTTCTATGCTTTCTGTCCTTCTGGTTAATAGTACTAGGTCTCATTCTTGGAACATCAACCTTCCAACATTCCTCATACAGATGTTAAAAACTATTTTCCCATTTCAGTGGCAAGTGACACACCTTTCCTATGAAATAGGTATACATCCAATTTGGACATACTGTATACAGTACATTACTGTAACCTTTAACACTTATTATAAGGCTGACTTTTCCTTTCTGGTTAGGCACATTGTTGTGACTTTGAAATCATGGAAGAAATATGAAATTTTGTGGCTGGGTCATTTTACTGCCCTAAAATTGACCCTTCTTCTCTAAATTTCTGTATCCATTTAAGATTTTACCTGTGTCCACGATACTTACAAAACCCCTTTTTCATCCTGGAAGTGTACCAAATAGCTTCATTAGCTAAAAACAGCATTCTGTAAACCCCCAACTATGGTCCATTATTACTAATCCTATCATCCTAGACATTCTCTTACAATATGGGACAGTATTGCCACTTAGCTTTAACTTACTAATGGAGCCACTAGCAGAGCACATCAGATCAAATTCCGCCATCTCAGGCTTTTGTATTGGTCCCCTTGACCAGGACTACTTTCCCACAAATTTACCATTATCCTTAGCATGTAAAAATAGAGAACAATAAATACATAATCTCAGCTGCATAGCAGTTGTCCATGAAATACAAAAGGGAAGGGGCGTGACAGTCCATAAAAGCAAGTGGGAGGGGCATGACAGTCCCAAAGAAAAGCACAAAAAAAGTTTCTTGTATGGCTTCTGAATGTCCATCATATTCATAAAAAGGAATGAAAAGGAAATGTCCACATTATAATTCTCATTCTCCTAAACTTTTCCCAAAACGTTTGGTTCGATTCTGTGCTCATCCATATTTTACAGAGATCCTCCATCCCAAAAACCCTGCCTCTTTTTGTAAGGATATAACTCGATATTCACAGACAGACTGGAACTGATGCATTGGGCTAGACTTGGGTCTTCGGGCTGGCGTTTCTGGATCTCTTTCTTGTGATGCTCACTGGAATTTGTAGACTTCGAGTTTGCGTCATTGGGCTCCCCCTCAAGGTGTAATTTCCAGGAACATTTTCCAGCAGGAGTCCGCCTTTACTCATCTCAGCACCTCCCATGGTATTTGAACAACAAAGATGAACAACGAAGATTTCCATGTAAAATCTGTAGTCATCTCTTCATCCAGATAGGGTATAGGGTAGGTTATGAATGGGTTATAGGGTATGAATGGGGTGGGCATTTCTTCATGTGCATGGGGCTAGGGGTGAATGCTGGCTGGCTGGCTGGCTGGGGTGAATACTCCTCATCCAACATGAATAATCACAGAATCTACCTGATCAATTCAGGCCTTAACCATTGGAGGTATTAACAATAATATTCCTCATTGACTTAGGATCTCTGTAAAAAACATAAGTAAAGCATGGAGAAATAAAAATGTTTCTCAGCAACAGTCTTAAATATATTGAATCTATGTAATGAACCAAACATTTGTTTTTTTCTTCAAATCTAGCATTACAACAATACTTAAACACCTTTTTAGTTCCTTCTATCCTCGGGACCCAAGTGGACCCGAGGGTACCCGACAGAACATTTTACCCAAACACATATTCTGATTCAGAAGTCAGCCTCCCAACTTTGAAAATATATCTGATCATCAACAACAAACAAAACATTGATGGATAACCAACATTACATCATTAACACTTCACAATCGACACTCTGGGAATTCAAAAGGTAAATATATCCAAAATAGTCACTCTGACTGTTATTTAAAAAAACTTTCCCCTCAATACTTTAGTATCTCATGGACTCAATACATGCAGCAATTTATTTTGGTCCTGGTCACTTAATTTCAGTAACTCTTCAAACATTTATAGTTTCACCTTTTTTTACTATTAGGGAAATATATATTATCAGGAACATGGGCCTAATGACCTCTACTCCCAAAATAAAAAAAACACAATATGAGACAACTCTTTGTGTACATTTTAAACAAATACCTAAGATAATAATACCCTGTGTATTCATTAAACACAATACAACCACTTTCTCATGCCACATTCATTTGGCCATTCCATTCATTCTTCATTGAGAACTGTTTTACATATTTTTCCCTCGAACACCTTTGATCACCTTTTTTTCATATTTTTAAATCCTTATCTCACCCAAAGTATATATTTTCCCTAGTGCATAGGATTACACAATACAGTTATTTCTCTTTTTCTTTACTAACCACAATTCCTCTGGCGTAGAGCCCGGAATACACTTTCTTATTCTTTCCATAGCATAGATATATACTTCTTAATTATAATATTCTTAAACTTGTACTTAACCAAAAAAAGATAAAATCAAACATTTTAAAATCCCCAATCATTGTTAATACAGCTTAAACACAATTAAAACCATTTGCACAAATATAGCACATTTGCTGATATTTAAAAAAAACACCTTTTAACGTCAATAATATAAGGATAGGCAATTCAAATTAAAACAGTCCTTAAAGTCAGACTCTAGCTGAAATAATCAAAATACCCCATACATAAATTAAAATGCTACTCTTAAAAATTTGTATCTGATCAGATTCCTCAAAAATCTTTTGGTACCAGCGCATACATGTAATTTATCAGTGACATGTCACATTCCCCTTTTAATGTTTCCAATTAACTATGCATTGGGCATGGGCTTAATATGTGCCCAACACATTTCATGAATAGACTGACAATAGTTGCAACATTTTAACAATAAACATGTATTTTTAATCTATATAGATAACTTTTGTGAATTAAATCCGGCGTGGGGGTCCCCCCCAAATCCATCTCAGACCCTTATCCGAGCACGCAGCCCGGCCGGCCAGGAAAGGGGTGGGGACGAGCGAGGGCCCCCCTCCTGAGCCGTACCAGGCCACGTGTCCTCAACATGGGGGGTGCCCTGGAGAAAGGGGGGCCGTGTGGCCCCCCCACCCCAAAGCACCTTGTCCCCATGTTGATGAGAACAACGGCCTCTTCCCGACAACCCTGGCCATTGGTTGTCGGGGTCTGCGGGCGGGGGGCTTACCAGAATCTGGGAGCCCCCTTTAATAAGGGGCCCCCAGATCCCGGCCCCCCACCCTATGTGAATGAGTATGGGGTACGATGTACCCCTACCCATTCACCTAAGGTGTAAAGTGTAAATAAAAAAAACACACAATTTTTTAAAAATATTTTATTGCACAGCTCCGGGGGTCTTCTTCCGTCTTGGGGGGTCTTCTCGCCGGACTCCTCCGCTCATTTACCTAGCTCTTTTACCGAGCAGAGGAGCCCGGCTACCTTCTTCGTCATCGCCGCCGTCGTCTGGGGGTCTCGACCTGCCTTCGGGGGTCTTCCGGGGTCTTCCGGGGTCTCTTCTGTTCTTGCCGCTGTCGTCGCTTTCTGTGCCGCCGCCGCCTTCTTCTTCTTCTTCTTCCGATGTTTACTCGTCGCTCTCTCTGGCCGGAATGGCAGAGACGCACTGTGCTGGGACTTATATAGGGACAAGGAGGCGGGGTCACATGCTCATGTCAGATGGTGACCCCCCCACCTATGATGTCACAGTCCCAGCATCCTCCGGGAATTTCACCAGTAATTCACGAGCTTCAAAAAATGCTACAAGTCATACCCCTTGTGTGTGCCCTGCACACATATACACTCCAAAGCTCTGCTATACAATACTTCTTACATTTAAGCTATGTTCGGGTTAATCTCTTAACTCTTACTCTGTTCCAACCTTTATTATTGAATTATCAGAACAAAGATGGCAATGTTATATGTGTTAAAACACTTGTGTTAAAAATGGTCTGTATTTGGCTAATCATTTAAAATAAGTAACAACATTATGCTGAATGGCAAGTTCCCTTTTCTTTTCTCTATTTTAATACATGGGCTTACACATATCTCAAAATTTCTCAATATCTACTGCGTAGATTTGAGACAGGCTGCACAAATATTAACTTCCTCATATTAAACCAGCTATCATCTATTCAATCTAGGCAGTCCTTGAAATTCCTGACCATCCTTTGGTTCAAATATTCTTCATAATCAATAAATACACGAAAATTAATTTTCCCGCGATGCTACAGCAAACATGGACACTTTGCCAGGATTGGTACCCTTCGCCATTAATGTTTTCCAATGTCCCTTTAAACCTCTAAAAGCTCCGTAATGTTACTTCCTGTTTTTAAAACTAAATTTTACTCCTGCGTATCTTGTCTCTGAACTGTATGGCAGACATATCGGTAGCATACTAATTCACCTTCGATAATAGATTTAACTGCAAAAACAGTGTCCCTAAGTTTCTAGATGTGAGCTCTACCTGGCCCCAGGAGTAGTAAGTTATATTAACTTTTCCACTGCAATCCCAAGACCTTATACACGATCAGACTTTCCGACAACACCGTGGAATTTTGTCCGCCACACAAATGTTGGCCAACAATTATGAACGTAGTGATGTACTAGATGTACTACGTAGTTTTTCAGATCTTGGGCTCCTTCTGCTAATTACGTGTTAGAAGAGGTTTGGTGAGCGTTGATTTGCGCTTTTCTTTTCGCATTTTTTATTTAGCACTTTTCATTTGGTGCTTTTCAGTTCATTTCTGAACGGCTGTTCGTCAACCAGACATGTTGCGGAATCGCAGGAGATAACGTGTTATTTATTATTGGCCTTGGAGTTATTGCTTTTACATTTTTTTTTGGGTTGAATAATGATTTGATTTGGTATATTTTCTATATTTTTGGATGCATAGAATGCATGTTTTGGTTAAGTTCTATTGGCAGATAGCATGTCTAATTTGCACAATAAAAAAATTATGGAGAATAATACTTGGCTATGTGTTTTACTTCAAATGACAGTTTGGGAGTAGGCAGTTACATTTTTAAAAATACAATGTAAAATTAACAAGGGACACCAACATAGTTGTATATTTGATCTTATAAACTAGGGGATAATGGTGTTGTGGTAACTTGCACAAAAAAATAAAAAACATAATATTCTTGATATTAATAGAAAAAAAAAGCCTTTGAAAATGTGTTTGCAATAACTCTCTCACCAGCAAAGCAGCTTCATTATTATCCCATTAAAGAAGAAGAGAATTGTTTGCTGCATTTGAAGATTTCATAATTTGCTATGTCACGAATGTTAACCGCTTCAATACCCGGCCATAGTCATATGACGCCCACAAGGTGGATCTACCATCCTGGGTGGGCGTCATATGACGTCCTCGGATTCCCGGCGGCCTGGGGGGCGCGCGCGCGCGCCGCCCGCGGCACCGCTCGGGACCCGGTGCGAGTGCCCGGCGGCCGCAATGTCCGCCGGGCACCCGCGATTGCCCGTTAAAAGAACGGGACCGGGCGGGACCGTGGAGCTGTGTGTGTAAACACACAGCTCCACGTCCTGTCAGCGGGGAGGAGACCGATCATGTGATCCCAGTACAGAGGATCACATGATCGGTCTCCTCCCCTTAAGTCCCCTCCCCCTACAGTTAGAATCACTCCTATTAGGGACACACATTAACCCCTCCAGCGCCCTCTAGTGTTAACCCCTTCCCTGACAGTCACATTTACACAGTAATCATTGCAATTTTATAGCAACGATCGCTGTGTAAATGTGAATGGTTCCAAAAATGTGTCAAAAGTGTCCGAAGTGTCCGCCGCAATGTCGCAGTCACGAAAAAAAAATCGCAGATCCCCGCCATTACTAGTAAAAAAAATAAAAATAAAAATTCAATAAATCTATCCCCTATTTTGTAGACGCTATAACTTTTGCGCAAACCGATCAATATACGCTTATTGCGATTTTTTTTTACCAAAAATATGTAGAAGAATACGTATCGGCCTAAACTGAGGAAAAAAATAGTTTTTTTTTTTTAAAAAATGGGATATTTATTATAGCAAAAAGTAAAAAATATTGTGTTTTTTTTCAAAATCGTCGCTCTTCTTTTGTTTATAGCGCAAAAAATAAAAACCGCAGGGGCGATCAAATACCACCAAAAGAAAGCTCTATTTGTGGGAAAAAAAGGACGTCAATTTTGTTTGGGTGTAACGTCGCACGACCGCGCAATTGTTAGTTAAAGCGACGCAGTGCCGAATCGCAAAAAGTGCTCTGGTAAGGAAGGGTGTTTAAAAGCCCTGTATTGAAGTGGTTAATTCTCCATTACGAATGCTAGTTTACAAGACCGACCGCTACTGCTTCAGAGCATGCGTGTTTGTACTTTGGACTTTTGTCCGACGGACTTGTGTACACACGATCGAAAAAACCGACAACACACATTTGTTGGCGGAAAATTTAAAGACATGCTAACCAACATTTGTTGGCGGGAAGTCCGATAACAAATGTCCGATGGAGAATACACACGGTCAGATTTTCCGCCAACAGCCTGAAATCCAACATTACCCATCAGAAAAACCTTCAAAACTTAACTTGCTTTACTCTCTACAATGTAGTTTTTTTTCATTAAAAACACACTTAAACTTACTTACTTTATCCTTACCACAGTAGGGTGTTCTCAGAACATTCCCTTTCTTTACACAAACCCCCAGCACACCTAACACATTCTTTTGCAACCTTCAAAATACTATTCTTTTTACCTTCAAAGAGTCATTAAAACATGTATTTAACATGTACTTCAAGCAAATTACACATCTTTCAAGCAAAATTAAGCACTATAATTTCTATAAACAAATATTAGTAAAGGGGAGCCCTTTGACACTCAGCAAAAATATAAATATCCGTTTTAAATTTAAATTGCATAGCCAAAACTCCTTTTTCCCCATATGCCCCACAGCAACAACATCTCTTAATTCCTTTAGTCTTTTTAACACCTTAAGTAATGACAAAACCACATTTGAAATTTTCCCCATACCTTCTATCATTCTTTAAAGAAAACTTAGCAGATTTATACAAACATACATACAAAAGTACTTACCACAATCATGATATTTGGATATAAGCAAGGGAGATTTCTAATTTACTTTGTCCCTATTTATGATTAAAATTCCTACCTACCTGATGGATCACCTTTAGTCCCACGAGCACCAAGCTTCCAATGGGCGTGTACACTTTTCCACAGCATTCTCAAAACGCTTAAAGCCAACCTGGGTATAACATTATAGAAACCCCAAGCTGCTACAACAAAAAAATATGCAAGTAATCTACCAATACCAATCATCAATCACAAGTTATCTTATTACTTCTAAGGCGACAGAAAGAGAAGCAAAGATTTAGCGGGCGCTGTTGGTTACCTAAATACCCTTCCCAAAAGGATATTGAACTGTAGTTTCTAATATATGGAGTCTTAAATAAAGACTCGGGTCTCCCACAGACCCTACAATGTTACACTCCCGTGAGTGTGTCTATTAAGGCGTGGTCTGACCTTCCATTCTCTTTAAATTCAAAAGGCTAAAATTTTATCAGAGCCAGGGTAAGGAAGAATTTGTCAAAATAGACAAAGGTCCATCATGGATGATTGTTTTTTCCCCCGAGATGAGCCCCCATTTGAAAGGAAATAGTAGGTATTCTGGATGACCACCCTTCTTATAGGTACACCAACAGGGCCCTCAGATATCTAGAGAGAGACACCGAATGAAACAAGAGGCAGGTTGTGCATTCGTAAAATGTCTGCCTTTATTAGGTGCGTTACAGCTTATATATATGGTTCAACATACCAATAGAAAGGGGAGGGGGGAGTGGTTAGTAAATTATGTATTGGTATAAAATATATGGTTATATATATACAGTGCTTGTGCAAGCATTTTTCTAAGCATTCTTTCATAGTTGAAATGGCAAAGCATATCAAAGCATATCAAAATGGAGTCACAATGGTTTGGGCATATTATTACAGTATGTTAGTCCGTAACAACTTCTGGTGGGATTGCACCCAGTGGCCGTTGCTGGCTGGCATTGCTGACTTGACCAGGCGACTCTGATTGCCGTCTCATGTCAGTAGAGGAAGGGACTTCCTTACTGCATGCAGCCCATACACCTTGTGCACCCTCTTATGCCGTAAGTGTAGAATGGAGTTTCTTCATCCCGATCAACTGGAAGCGTCATTGAGCCGGGCAAGTCGTTTCATGGATCTGTGATGTGCGCTGTCACCTCCTGGCACAGCCCTGTGTCCTGAGCTGTCTAATGACAGCTACTTAAAGTTCTGCTCCACTTTAGCCAGCAATGCCACAAGATCCCACTTAATTGTTGTCCTGGCCTGCTTGTAAATCCTGACCTAGAATTGATATGCTTTACCTTCTGAGTTGTGGGTTCAGAGGAGCCAAGAAATGAGCAACTAGACCTCTCTATATTGCTAGCAGAAAAGCAGAAGAGGAGCAACACTGAACCATCATTAGACAGCCTCATACACCTTTATGGCCACTCTGTTGCCAGTGTGCCCAGTGTGCACTGTCACTATAGTAAAGAGAAAAGCCCAGGCAGCGATTGTTCAGTTTTTAAATTATTATTTAATAGAAGCAAATAATTATGTGCTCTGTGACCCCCTTTGTATTTTGTATAGATTATTATTATTATTGTTATTATTATTATTATTATTATTATTATTATTATTATTAATAATAATAGTAATATTGTTATTATTATGATATAAGATTTATATAGTGCCAGCAGTTTGCACAGTATTTTATAAAATTGATGGAGACATTACAGTTATAAAGGTCAATACAAGATGATCAGATCTTCTTAGAGTTTACAAGCTAAAGGGGATGATCAAGTGATAAAAGGTAATAACTGTTAGGGATGAGCTGATGGAAAAAGTTAAATTACAGGTTACTAGGCAGGCTAGGCCTAGGGATCTAGTGCAAATAATCAGACAGATTTTGTGATATATATATATATATATATATATATATATATATATATATATATATATATATATAATATATTTGTATTGTCTCATCCATATATTTTATTTTAAAGCATTGTGTATACTGCGCAGTGCTGTACACTACTGTGCTTTTTCAATTCCTGCATACAAATGTGCATCCTTGTTCTTTAAAAAAGGGGAGTGGAGGGGCAGTGCTTGGGAGGCAGGGTAATGTTGGGCACTACTTAAAATTTGGGACAGGAGAATACTTTACTGAGGCAAAAAACAGCTATATATAAGTTTGAATCAATGTAGCATTCATCCTAATTCCTGTTGTCAAAGTTACAGCAACTGAAGAACTAAAGTCTGTATTAACTTCTCATATAAAGCATTCAGTATAAAATTCAATCTAGAACAATAAATAATATTGGTTATATTAAACAGCTTCCAAAAATGTACTGAACATAACAAATAAAGTAAACAAAGCACATACCAATTTTATCTATATTAAAAATACATAAACTTTATTTTAACTTTAAGTAATTAGAAAACTACAAATTAACTAAAGAGTTCATTTTTAAACAAAACACAGTTTTCCCCGAAAACAAAGCCTTCTAGGCATTCTGGCATGTGATCTTTATTTTGAAACTAGGCAGCATTTCATATTATAATCCATTTCACTGTGTTATGGTAAACTTTCAAGAGCATTAATAATTTTTAGCATTTACTTTAGCACAGTTGTGCTTAATGGCTTTCCGTACAGCCAGTATCGGTACGTTGCTGGACTGGAAGAGTGATATAATTTTTTAGAGCCGGCAATTCCCTTCAATGTAAAAGTACTTTTAGTGGCTAGGAATCCACTGGATCACTTTTACAGGTGGCAGAAGGGGGTCCTACCCCACTCCTGCCACCACTACCTTTACCGGGCTCTCCTGTGCAATCAAGGAGCCTGGTAAGGATGCGACTGGCAGCATCTGATTCCTGGGACACTGAAAGGAACTGATGTTGTTCCTCCCACTGTGTAATGTCAGAAACCACATGTGATGAGGATTTTATCACTTACAATTTCTGTCTCATGTAAATAAGCTGTTCTCTGCTTGAACAAGCATCTTATCAAACTGCTCTTTTTTGATCAGATCCTTTGGAGCCCAGAGGGGAGATAATAGGTCTAATAGACCTCAGATCTCGCCATAAAGAGGACCGGTCAAGGTTCATGTGATCACAAGGGATGTTGTTTATTCCTTCGGATAGCAATAAAAGAGATCAATAAAATATTGTGTAAAAAAGTAAATAAAATAAATAATAATGTGAAAAAAAACTTTAAAATGTCCTCATTCCCCCATGCTCACATGCAAATGTAAATGCATACATAGGTCCCGCACACATATGTAAGCGGCGATTGTACCACATGTGTGAGGTATCGCAGCAAATGTCACAGCAAGGAAAATTATTTACTAGAACTCCTCTGTAACTCTAAACTGGTAACCTGTAAAGGCTTTAAAAGGGTCGCCTATGCAGATTTGTTGGTACCTTAGTTGCCGATATTCCACCGATGGACACAGTATTAAAATGTGACAAGTTTGGCATCATAACACCATTGTTTATATTTTACTAAACAATTTGGTATTATATTGTGTTTTGTGCATTAAAATTCAATAAATTGTATTTTGCATTTGAAAAACCACTGTGCAAATATGTGACAGGAAAATATGCAACATCCACCATTTTATTCCCTAGGGCCTCTGCTTAAAAACATATGCAATGTTTTGGGGTTTTAGGTAGTTTTCTAGCAAAAATATTTTTTTTACATGTAGGAAAGGAATGTAAGCACATTTATTACATCAAGTCACAGGTCGTATAGCGCTCCTTCAGCCTGTGTCTTAGAATAATAAAAAATCAAGATGTAATATCCCACCCCATTGTAGTGTTTAGTTGGTTAGTAGGCATGGAGGAGGAGGAAGGAAGTGGACTGTCATTTATCACTGTGTATACACCACATGTGTGACTCTATAGTCACATGGGCTGCTCACATTTGATAGGGAGGAAATGTTCAGGACAGAAATACCCTGAAAACTGAGTATGTGTACTAGCTGCCAACACTGCTTTGGAAAATCCCAACTGCAGCGGGGACATAAGAACAGCAGAATCAACCAGGTTTTTTACAGAATACAGAAAACAAATCCCATAGTGACAAAGTGAGTATGAACAGCACGCAATACAGCATTTATTAATAGTTTTGAATGATGTGGGTATAATGACAATTTTTTGAGACTTTTTTAATGGTGCCTTTGTTCACTCCTCCACTCTATCTATGGAGGGGCTAACCAGCCACCCTTTGACAGCAGCATTGTCAATCTGTGGAAAGGGTATTATTAGATGGACTAATAGATTTAAATGGACTTATCCGACTATCAACACCAGCTGGCGCTTTTTAAGGAAATAAAAAAAAACCTTGGGTAAAGGCTTTACATAAATGAAAAAAACCCTGTCAGTGCTCAATTGTTGTTTGAACCTTCTAACTGTCACTTTTGCTGGACAGCTTGGTCTTTTAAAGAAAATTTAAAAATAACAGATTTATTAGCAGGATCAACAAGTACTACAACTACAAAAAAGGCTGCTGTGGTAATCTTAGCGAGAGACTGCATGATATCTATCACGTCAAGTCCCGGGGCATGCTGGGACTGTGACGTCATAAGGGGCGGAGTCACCGTGTGACATCACCCAGTGACCATGCCCCGTGCCTATATAAGTCTTTGCGCATCTCGCACATGGTGTTACAGCGGGGGAAAAGCTAATTTACACTGTTATACAAGCTGTGCACTCACTACTTTACATTGTAGCAAAGTGTAATTTCTTCAGTGTTGTCACATGAAAAGATATAATAAAATATTTACAAAAATGTGAGGGGTGTACTCACTTTTGTGAGATACTGTACACGTATATATAGTTGCGTTTATTATTTTTTTGTTAAAGGTGAACTTATCCTTTAATGATTTAGAGCAATTCCAGAGGTTCAAATCTCCTAGCCCATATAACCATGCTCAAGTTTTTACCCAGGCATATCCTCAAGCAGGTTGTTACAGTTGGTCATCAAGCAGCACATTCATTGCATGGTTAGAACACTGTTATAACAAACAGATTCAGATTTGAAAAAAAAGGCCACACAGACCTGAAGACAGCATTTCAAAATTCTAAGCAGAGTTTACTGTCAATTGTATGATTGGTAGCTAAGTGTTCATTGCTGCGTTAAGGAGCTGTATATGTTGTGCACATTCATGCCTAGAAACACCGCATAATGTGAATGAAAAAGATACATGGTTTATGCGAATATATTTCTATGTATTTGTATAAATCACAACTATAGTAAAGTGTTTGGTTCGTCTTGTTATGATTAATGCATTTAGAAATAATAAATTCAGGTTGTGTTGAGAAAAATAATTACGGTTCTTTGAATCAGCAATTTCTAATGCAAGTTTTTAACAAACCTAAAATGCAGATATGCTTGTAATTTGCTACAAAAAAAAAAACTTTCCATCTTATAATATTAAATATTTCACTCTGCTGGTACACCTCCAGACATTCCAATCTTCATCCATTCAAATATCTCCCCAAAGATGAGATGTATACTGCAATAAACCTAAAAGGATTGATGAGTGTGTCTGTATTTTACCTTAAAGTGGATGTAAACCCTCACATATACCCAGTGAAGTGAACAGCCTCAGATGATACACAGGGACAAAACAAATCTCCCTACATAAGTGTTACATGTATATCTGCTGTCTTCGGTTTTATATACTGTTTAGAAAATATGCATTGAGTTAGGAGATTTTCTCTTTCTGCTTAGCACTGCAGTGAAGCCTGGGCATACAGTGAAGACAGTTTATTGGAGAAAAGGCACACGCCCCCTCTCCTCATAGGTAGAGACTTTCAGCTCTGTTTGTTGAATCATTCAGCACTCTGCTAATCTATTTATAGCTTCCTCCCCAACACAAAACCCAGGCTGCTTTTATCATATGTGAAGAAGAACTTGTCAGGCGTTATCGGGCTGATAACAGAAGAACAGGACAGGAGACAGCTAGGGGACAGTGCTTTGAAGAGAGATAACAAAACACTGTAGATATGTATGTCCAGCTCAAATTTCATGAATCGGGTGTACATTCACTTTTAAATACTGTATGTGTGGACAAAGCAGTGAAGCAGTACAATTCAGAAAGCAATTTGCAAAGAATTCTGTCAATTGACAGCAGAGCGGTGCGGCTCTTGTGGCGGGACGCCGTCATATGACGGTGCTACCATTTTGGCCACTAGGGGCGCGCGCACGCCCGCCGCGTTGCTGGGGACCCGATGCGCGTGCCCGGCGGCCGCGATGTCCGCCGGGCACCCGCGATTGCCCAGTAACTGAGCAGGACGTGGATCTGTGTATGTAAACACACAGATCCACCTCCTGTCACTGGAGAGGAGACCGATGGTGTGTCCCTTGTACATAGGGACACCGATCCGTCCCCCTCCCCCAGTCAGTCCCCTCCCCCCACAGTTAGAATCACTAACATAGGGAACATATTAACCCCTGCAGCGCCCCCTAGTGTTAACCCCTTCCCTGCCAGTCACATTTATACAGTAATCAATGCATTTTTATAGCACGGATCGCTGTATAAATGTGAATGGTCCCAAAAATGTGTCAAAAGTGTCCAATATGTCCGCCGCAATGTCGCAGTCAAGATAAAAATCGCAGATCGCCGCCATTACTAGTAAAAAAAAAATAAAAATAAAAATGTCATAAATCTATCCCCTATTTTGTAGACGCTATAACTTTTGCGCAAACCAATCAATATACGCTTATTGCGATTTTTTTACCAAAAATATGTAGAAGAATACGTACCTAAACTGAGGAAAAAATTTGTTAAAAAAAATTAAAAAAATTGCATATTTATTATAATAAAAAGTAAAAAATATTATATTTTTTCAAACTTGTCCCTCTTCTTTTGTTTATAGCGCAAGAAATAAAAACCGCAGAAGTGATCAAATACCACCAAAATAAAGCTCTATCTGTGGGGAAAAAATGATCAAAATTTTATTTCGGTACAGTGTTGCATGACCGCACAATTGTCATTCAAAATGCGACAGCGCTGAAAGCTGAAAAATGGCTTGGTCAGGAAGGAGGTGTTCGTGCCTGGTAGGCAAGTGGTTAAAGGGTAAAGTAGGCTTTTAATAGCATCCAAGGGTTACATAAGCTCACTTCAGCTTGGATCTGTTCCTTGGCCCTTCTATTGCTTTCAGCCTCCTCCAAATGTCCACAATTGTTTTTATTCTTTTTTTGCTGCTGTGATCTGACTTTCGGTTAGAAGGTTGTGTGGCAGTGGGACCCTGTGCTACCTGGAAGATTGCTGGTTTAAGCCAGATTTTGGAGAGAAAGGCATGCTGATTCCACAGATGTGTGCTGGGATATATAGTTGTGACCTGACCCTGGCTCAGGGCCCAACCCAACAGACAGGAAGTCTGTGCGGGATTCAGGTGGGCTCCCATTTCTCTGCAGGAGTCAGAGGCTGCATGGGTGCAGCCAGAGTATGCATGTCTTCAGGAGGCAGATGTACTTGGTGACAGAGCAGCAGTGCACTGATCATGAGTAAGACAGGAGAGAGCTTAACTCTAGGAAACTCTTTTGTTCTGAGGAGCAGACCTAAGGCCTAAGCTAAAGGGCTGAAGCAGCCGTGTGGCAAGAATGTAAGCCAGTAGGCTAAAGTATTAAGTGTGCAAGATACAGTAATGGAACCCCCCTGCATAGGCTACTGATGTCTTTGTGAACTTTTCCGTGCTTTTAAATAAAAGTGGACTACCAGGCCCTTAAAAATACAGTTTTGGACTGCTGTACTCATTGAAAACGCACCTACTGCTTGAGTCTGATCACCCCAATCTTACAGTGGCTACATTCATTTTCCATAGTCCCTTTGTATGTAGCCACCCTCTATTTCTCACTCCCAAGATGGGGTAGAGACTATAGACTAGACTATGAGATTTGTAGTATGTATAGAGCAGTGCACATGACCTCAACTAACATACAATGCTTGTTCCAAACAAATAGAAGTGAGAGGGGAAAAGAAGAGGTTTGGGAGTTCACGGAGGATGTTACAAGGAGGCATAAAATCAAAGTGATAAAAGGTTTCATGTAAAACAGATTACAGGGCCATTAAACAATTAATGTGTATATTATTTTTAGAGAATACATTGTTTGGTGTCACTTATGCCGCGTACACACGAAGGGACAATCCCGCGGGATTATCCGCTGGACTGAAGTCCAGCGGATAATCCCCTCGTGTGTGGGCGCCGGCGGACTTTTTGGCGCCAAAGTCCGGCGGACCAAAGTTTTAAGTTTTGTTTTAAAATTATCCGCTGGACTTGGCAGTCCAGCGGACAATCCCGCCGTTAGTGGGCAAGTCCGCGGGACTTTTGAAATGAACGGACTTGCCGCTCATCGGCAAGTCCGTTCATTTAGCAGGTGACTTCAGGTTACGTAGCTAGCGTAGGCAGTTACTGCCGCCGCGCTAGCTCCGTGACCTGGCATGGATTTAAAGGGAATCCCCACGCCGAAAAAACGGCGTGGGGGTTCCCCCCAAATCCATGTCAGACCCTCATCCGAGCACGCAGCCTGGCAGGCCAGGAAAGGGGTGGGGACGAACGAGCGCCCCCCCCCTCCTGAGCCGTACCAGGCCGCGTGCCCTCAACATGGGGGGTGCCCTGGGGAAAGGGGGGCCCTGGTACGGCTCAGGAGGGGGGGGGTGCTCGTTCGTCCCCACCCCTTTCCTGGCCTGCCAGGCTGCGTGCTCGGATGAGGGTCTGACATGGATTTGGGGGGAACCCCCACGCCGTTTTTTCGGCGTGGGGAGTCCCTTTAAATCCATGCCAGCTTGCGGAGCTAGCGCGGCGGCATTTACTGCCTACGCTAGCTACGTAACCTGAAGTTACGTTCGAAATGAACGGACTGCTCCGTGTGTGGGCAAGTCCGTTCATTTTCAAAAGTCCCGCGGACTTTTGGCCGGCGGATTATCCGCTGGAGAAGTCCGTGCGTGTGTGGGCAAGTCCACACGCTCGGAAAGTCCAGCGGACCTAGCTGGAAAGTCCCGCGGGATTGTCCGCTGGACTAGGTCCGCCGGCAAAAGTCCGCACGTGTGTACGCGGCATTAAGCTACCCTAAATACACCAAGAACCTTCTGAAAGATGTTTTAAAAAGTAAATGTCTGTAAATGGTTTTATAATTGCAATACAGCATAACTGAAGACACATGGTATGTGTTCCTTTCCTAAAATCCTCTCAAATATACTAGTATTTTTATTATACATAAACATATATCCAATAAATACTGTATATATACTGTATATTTGGAATGATGCAGTTCATAGGTATATAGGTATTTGAACAACTTTTGGTTGTTTGGTTATACGTTAATTTATATAGCCACGCAATATTCTTTACTGTTATTTATTTACTGAAAATAAAGTTTTCCCTTATTTGCAGAGGTCACCTCTCAAGTTTGTGCTTGCTTGAAAGTCTGCTCTTGAATCTATTGGTAAATTGTATTTATAAATGATAAGGTTCACACAATTTTCTTTCTGAATTCTTCCTAACCCAAACAACTAAAACTGACAAGATATCATTGTGCTGTTTTCATGCAATCAGTGGGAGATTGCCATAAGCAAAAGGAAGAAAATCTCACAATGAAATAGCACAAAATCTTTTTACTGCTGCTTCTAAAGCCTCTGCCTAAATGCCACCAATTTGAAAAACGGCATATTTTACAATTGGGCAGTAAAATAAGCACGTTATTCATTCACAATAGTATTCACATATCTTGTTGTCTCACATTTGTAGTAAATTAGTACATTTATGAAATGTTTCAGTGGGAACAAGAACAATCCATATTTTGGATTCATTTATGGAATGCTGTCTCTAAAATACTATTATATTATAAATCACTAGAAGGGATTTTCAAAGCCTTAGTTGCGTTCTGTAGCTGCAACTGCTTCTTCATTTTGTCCTTAATAATATGTAATTGTTTCTAATGAGTACAATGGTTTCTTCAGAACCTGTATGAAGGTATTGGAAGTAGAGGGATCTTGCTATATTTTATTTGCAATTAAAATAGTATTTTTCTAGGACTATTTCCAAAACATAAACTGCAAATTAATTACATAGATTGCATCAGCTGGACACAGTATATTGCCTGTATAACACTAATCATCAATTGTTATGCATTTATATTTTTAATAAATGCATACAAAGTAGCATGATTAGGATGACTAATTTTGACTTGTAAAGTACAATTTTATAGGTTCCTTTGTAATAAAATTGCCTAATTTTCCCCATTTTATGCCATCTTACAAATTAAACTCATTCTATTTGTGTTAGGCAATAACAATCTGCATTTGATCCCAAATGTAGAATGTCAAAGTGTGAAAATGAAAAAAAATATATATATTTTAGAACTCAAATTAATGAACTGCAACAATTAAACCTCACATATAACTGGCTAACTGCAAAATGTCCCCATAAAGAATAATAATAGCACCAAAAAGTTTCCCAGTTCTGTAATTTTTATGCACATAGAGTAAAAGTATTATTCCAGCTTCAACTGGGAAAAGGAAGCCAAGCATTAGATAAACAGTTTAGTTCAGAATTGTTCTACATATAATGAAACGTTAGGTAAGACAGTGCCACCTCTACCCCAGCGCAAGCAGCCCCCTTTCCCATTTGTCAAGCAAGCCTATCGGACTTATACACAATGCTATAGTGCCTGACCACCACGCCAGGGTACGTGCGAACTGAGCAAAGCAAATAGATACTTGCGGTTAGCAGACAGATAATGTTGTTCTATTTGAGTGTGTCATATACTTTTATTGTCTCATTGATACACTTTTATGGTTTTATCCGAAGAAATCGCAGGGCATGCAACACATTTTTATACTGCCTAGGACTGGATATATATAGACCTTTGAACATTGCCTCTTTCAACCATATCTATCATTGAGCACCTTTGCACTTTATTACGCACAGTATTTAGGTTCATAGCGCAGCACTACCTTCACTTTATATATTTTCTCGGTTCTGATATTTCCTTCAGTGTTGCAGCATATTGTTAAATGCACACATTTGGTAGCGCAGGAATATCATTGTATTATAAAAAGGCAGGCTGAGTTCTAGGAATAGTCCAATAATCCAGTCCAAAGTCATACACAGGGAAATCCAAACTAGCAAAGCAGGGCAGACAGACAGGGAGCTTGATCAGGAACAACAAACGTATCACTTACTATCACAAACACCCAAATGAGGTTTGAGCTGGCTTATAACAGGTTTGGTTTCCAGCCAGAGATCGATCACATTAATCAGCCTGCAGGTGGACAAACAGACAAGGAGAGTGCCATAGCCAAACCCTGAATGCTGGAATGAAGGACAAGAGCAATAAGTGCTCCTGACATTACTCCCCTCTGATGGGGGGCCCCAGGACCCCTTGGAGCTGGTTTGTCAGGATTCTGACGATGGAAGTTCCGAACAAGTGTTAGCAAGTGAACAGATGCAGCTGGGACCCAAGCATTTTCTTCAGGGCCAAAACCCTTCCAGGCCACCAGATACTGGACAGAATTCCTTACTTTTCTGGAGTCCAGAATATGTTCTACCTCATATTCTTCCTGTTCATTGACCATGAGCAGAGGCTGAGATGAAACAATGGTATCCCTCTGAAGGGGTTTTAGAAAAGAAACATGGAAAACATTAGGGATCCTCATGGAGTAAACCCAGGGCCATGAAAAATTATTCAACTGACCCTCTGGCTGGGTGATCTGTGGGGATACTAAAAGCCCAAGATTTGGAATCCCCCTGAAACCATGTAACAATCAATTATTAAAATAACAGGTATAAAATAACTGCACCCTCCCTAATTAGGAACACCACCTAGGTGGAGTCCAAAAATGGTTAAACTCTGGAAAGGGAAGGTGGCACTGTTCAAAATTAAAATGTATCCTTTGTGCAAATTACATGTATAAAGGGGGAACAAATATGACCTACTGATACGAGTAATGTCAACACTCTCTATAAAGTGAGATGTGCACGCAAAAATAAATCAATCAATAAATCAAATGTAGGTATAAAATTCAAAAAAATTGTGAACAATAGTGTAAAAAATTTCATAGAAAAACGTGTATTGCATCAAAAGAAACAACAAATATAAAGCGACAAGTGCTATTTCCTGCATGATTCAGTCGCATTATATATATATATATATATATATATATATATATATATATATGTATATATATATATATATATGTGTATATATATATATATATATATATATATATATATATATATATATATATATATATATATATATATATATATATATGTATGTATATATATATATATATATATATATATATATATATATATATATATATATATATATACATGTGTGTGTGTGTGTATATGTATATAAATATATATATATATATATATGTATTAGAATAAACAAGTCCTCAAAAATTTATGAAAAACAGTCTATAAGCAGTGATCCGTGCAGAAGCAAAATAAAGGTGACTCTTCAGTGCTCCCTTCCTTCATCTGCATCCCCCTCTTATGACTGCACTCACCAGAGCGCCTCACCCCTGCAGGGGTAACATGCGCAATAGCTGTATCCAAATTGCAATGTGCCCCTTGACGAGATATTCATCTGGTTTACACAGCTGCAATCCTCAGACACTATCCACCTCACCAGTGCAGTTTAAAAATCCTCAGCAACGGATATCCACATGTATATGGAAAAGATGAGCCTTATAGCGTAAATCCGTAGAACCAGGCTTTTTATTGAATTAAAATACCGTTTAAAAATGATTGTTTAAAAAGTTAGAAGGAGCTCCAGTGCTCCAACTAGCAAAAAACAGGACACTTCCGTAGTTCCAGCGTATTCACAGCGTGCATTCCACGACCCAGATGGCTAAAACCGCAAGTTTGGAAATACCGGAAATTACGTGTTGTGTACCAAGTATGTCCCGCCTTAAGTGTTTCGTCACACGGACATCATTTGAGCGCCTCTTTATGCATTTGTGCAGCAATTTTTCATACATGTTTTTTTTTCATGAATTTAAAAATAACAAAACAGTAAAGTTAGCCCAATTTTTTTGAATAATGTGAAAGATGATGTTACACCGAATAAAAAGCTAACTAACATGTCACGCTTCAAAATTGCACACGCTCGTTGAATGGCACCAAACTTCGGTACTTAAAAATCCCCATAGGCAACACTTTAAAATATTTTACTGGTTACATGTTTTAAGTTACAGAGGATGTATAGGGCTTGAATTATAGCTCTTGCTTTAAAATTTGCGGCGATACCTCACATGTGTGATTTGAGCACCGTTTACATATGTGGGCGTGACTTGCGTATACGTTCACTTCTGCATGTGAGCACACGGGGACAGGGGCACTTTAAAAAAAGAAATAAATTTTACTTTTATTTTTCTAGTTTGACACTTTTATTTTTATTTTTTTATTACTTGTATTCCTATTATAAGGAATGTAAACATCCCTTGTAATAGGAATAAGCATGACAGATCCTCTTTACAGTGAGATATGGGGTCAATGTGTCCCCACATCTCACCTCTAGTCTGGGAAGCCTAAAATAAAAAAAGATCTCAGCTTCCCAGCCGAGGCGGCACCATTTTTTCAAATGCAGAGGCCGGGCATGATGTCATAGCATCGTGCCCGGCCTCGGATAGATCATAGAGACTACAGGGACCATCTAGTCCACTGGAAATCTCTATGGTCAGCATCCAGGGCCAGCAGATCTCTTCTCTGGTTCGCCGATGTCAGTGGTGGGACCAGAGAAGCACCGGAGGGCGGCGGGAGGGGGGTTGACCCCTCTTATCGCCCGTAAGAATGAACAAGTGGCTGAATGTTCAGCCACTATGATCATTCTTATGGTGTAGGGAATTGCTGGCTGAAAAAGAAGATATCTGAATGATGTCTGTAACTGCAGGCATCATTCAGATATCACCGCTCAAAATCAAGGACGTCATATGACGTGTGGCAGGCGGAAAGCAGTTAATTGAACCGTAAAAATGCAGGTTATAAGGCTTTTGAAGTTAGGAAAGTCAGCTCCCAGAAGTAATAAAGCTTTTTTTGTCTAATAAAGGTATTTGCAGATATCTTTTAATATCTGTTCTTAGTCAGTACCTCTACTTTTAAAATGTTACAGTGGTGAACAGGTTCACTTTAGTTCAGTCCCAGCTAAAAGGTATGTTTCAATCACAGATAAAAATCACATACATTAGTAAACTTATAAAACAGTAATCAATAATTTGATAATTATGATTTTAAAACCCTACAGATACCAATATAGCTGGAAGCCACATCATGACATGTGTCCACTCTTGCATTGCACATTGTTATTTCTATTCACATAGTGTAACATCTAGAATTCAGTTTAAAAGTCTGTCATAAGAAAAAAAACATTTTCCAATGCAGATATCATACGTTTTAAAGGTAGTTTTAAGACAATTAACATCAAGAATGATTATAAGTTACTTTTTCTGTAGTAACTCTTGAACTGTATTGGCAAGATGAATTACAAGTCTCCTCCCCTCCCGAACAAAATAATTGGAAGTAATAAGAAATTTCACAATGCACAGATCAAGTGAGAGCTTAATAGCTTAGTTGAGTTCCTTTCTTATGTGGCATCACATTAAAATATCATGGTTGGATAAAGAGGGTGCAGAAAGCCTTGGCTGTCTGCCAGTTACCCATTTTTTCTTTGGTTATCTGAAGAGATGAAATACAGCAGAACAGGAAATGTGTTGAATAATTGGAAGACACCTATGGATTTTGCTTACTGCTATGGTATTAAAATTGGGCAGTTGCATTAACACATTTATTAATACTGTATATTGTATAAAAAGTGAATCTGTCACAGAATTGTATATAAGATTGTAAAACATTGCTACTTAATAAAAAGTGTAAAATCAACAGACTTAAGCTTTTCTAAAACAGAAAGCAGGAAAGTTTCAGAAATGCTGAATATTAAATTTTGTGTGGGCATGATAAAAATAGTTTGTTACTCTTTTATCACAGTTTGCCAGTTTAACATTTCACTGTATTTGCCTGGATTTGTATACCCACATTCACTCACAGTGCTACAACTGCAAAAAAAAAATTCGACAAAATGTTATTTGTATGATTCTCTTTTTGAATTTAATTCAATTTTTTAAAAAGAGTGCCCCGTCCCAAATATAGGCAGTGATGCAACAAGACACCTCCTTAGAATACCCTTCTGCATTTAAAACTTTACGAATTATGGGATCCTCATCAATTAGTTGCTGAGCATAAAGGGAGATGAGGGTTATTTTTAGTTTCTTCCATTTTTAGCACCCGAGAAGACCCACCTAGTGAAAGAAACATTGCATGACCAGTGTTTTCTTTCCTAAATTTCACACCCATGTGCATGGTTTCCAAAAAGCAGATCACCAGCTGGGGCAAATAGGTGGCACATATGCCCATGAGCATTAGGCATCAGTGCTTTGGGCAACCTCCAAAAAACTATTTTATTTTTGGCTGTGAAGGGGCTGTGTTTTTATTTACATTTTTTTTTTTAAACGTCAAAACCAACCATAGAATAAATGCAATGATTTTCTATAGATAGTGCTGAACCTGTGCTTTTAATGGGTTTAGCACTCTTTTAAGCAATCATTTCATTTCTATTATAAAATGCAATAATTTAATAATGTCAGCCATGGTGAAATACATTCCCATCATTCAGCAACATTTAATCTTATAAGATGAAATGTGCTAACTGAAACGTATGTCTTATTTATAAAAGAGTGAATGCTATCTTCCCTGCAATTCACTCAAGACATTTAAAAATACAATTTTCAGTAGACAAATGTAGCACACCCCCGTATGGACTGCAGATGAACTGGATCCCCCACTCCTGCACAGCCAGGCACAAGAATCTTCACAAGCTCCCATAGTCAGAACAGTCTGTGGCTTTGTTTTTGTTATTTATTAGAGGGATAATAATTTGGATAGGGATGGGAGGTTATGAGATGCCCACTTGACTTCAGAACAACTTTCAGCAACAACATCAGGGATATCTTCCTAATATACAGTCTAGTTACAGTCTCCTTCACTTGCCTCCAGCACACACTTGCTTGCTACAGCTGAATCACTGTAGGATACAGACTCCCAGTCAGATTCTAGCAATAGCCCTTTGCAGGCAGAAACTCGCAGCCCCTTGTTGTGTAGCAAAAATGTTGTGAGACAGCTTGTAACTTCTCCTCTGTGGCCACTGATCCCAGCACTACATCTTCAGGCACTGCCAACCCACCTGGCTGCAGCTGCCTCTTTCAGTAGCCTCAAGGCTAACTCTCACACCAGCCCTTATAACTGACTCTTCACCAGCCCACCTGGCTGACTCTTCACCAGCCCACCCAGCTGACTCTCAGGAGATCTTTCAGTGAATGATTGAAGACCTAAAGAGGAGCTCCAGGCTCCTTCAGAAAAAATAAGTCAGCAGCTACAAATACTGTAGCTACTGACTTTTAATATTAGGACACATACCTGTCCAGGAATCCAACAGTGTTTTCACTCAAGCCAATTTTTCAATCAACTATCAGGTGCTGCCGCCACCATCTCCACTAAAGGAAACTGGCAGTGAAGCCTTGCAGCTTCACAGCTGGTTTCTTACTGAGCATACGCGAAGCACACTGCACTCTCTAATTGGGCTGGCTACGGGGGAAGGAGGAGGAGGCCGAACTTCCGGCTGAGTTTGCCACAGTGAAACTTGTCAAAACCAGGGCTGACGCTGAGGCAGATAAGCAGAGCGTCCCCTTCTAGGTGGAGCTCCACTTTAAGCACACTGCTGTCTTCAAGGAGACTGGCTACAAGTGGCAGTCTTCCCCCTTGTTAGTCTCCAACAGTGTTGCTACTCACTCTGTTCTCTCTTGCTCCTGTACCTCCAGGAAAGCCTCCTCCTGTGTGTTGTAGATAGATCCTTCCAGCACCCGACCCCCAGCCCATAGCAGGACCCCCCATACTAGGGGGTACCCCTGAGGGCCACGACAGCCTCCTCAACACTATCTCCCTCTTCCACCAAACTGCCCCTGCTGGCATGGCTCCTGTCTATTTATGGAGTGGTCTCAACCCCCTGTCATCCTACCTCTAAAGCCCCATACACACGCGCGGATTATCCAAGGACCAGGTCCGTCAGACCATGTCCGTCGTACTTTGTCTGATGTTGGTTTTGCGTACACACGGTCGGACAAAGTTGTCGGAAAATCCGATCATTCTGAACGTTTGTTGCCTATGGCTACGGGACTACGTAGAGGCTAGTAGCCAATAGCTTTGGTCTTGTAATGTGATCTGAGCATGCGTAGCACTTTGTCCGTCGGACTACCATACACACGATCGGATTTGGTGTGATCGGACCTTGTTGTCCAAAAATCTATCCAGCAGGAGATAGGACTTTGTCCGTCGGACAATCCGACGTACACTGTCCGATGGTGCATACACACGGTCAGATTTTTCGACAACATTGTCCGATCGGACAGAATCCATGCGAAAATCCGACCGTGTGTATGGGGCTTAAGGATTGGCTGAGGCTCCATAAATATTTAAGGCAGCTACTCCTAACCTTTGCCCACTAATTCTAGAAGATTCTCCAACCTTCTAGACCAGGAGGAGGCACCAGAGAGCTTTTAGGAGGAGTCGCCCAGCCCTGAGCCTTAGTGAACCCTGACCCAGATTCCATGGCTCAGACTTAGCTCTGAGCCAAACTATATTTTCCCTATTTTAAATTCTAACATAGCCTGTACTAACTTCTAGCACACACTAGAGGGTGCTACACAAATATTGGTCAAACGGTAATTTAACTGTGAATGTTCATTTAACACTTTATGAATAGGGTTAATGCTGCCTAGTGAAATTTCTGTATTTTTTTTGGTGATTGTTGAATGGATATACAGTGAATGTCATGCCATATTCTTTATAACTAATGTGTAGATGTACTCAAGCGCTAATTTGTATATTTAAAATCAGGGATGCAACCAATTTTTAAGATAACCAAATGATATAGCTGCAACCCATATGATAGTGTTCCCACACGTGAAGATAAGTTAAAAAAAAAATACACAATTTGTGCAATGGGTGCGCTTAAATCAACCTTAAAAAACCTCAGTAGATTGTTTAAAAATTAGAGAACCTCTGTGCAAAACATGCTTGTTAAATAATATATAAAAATATGTGCAAAGCGGTGTAGAATGTTTCCTTCAAGAGTGTGATATAGTGTGCATATACCACTTGCAATAAGTGGTTTTAATGATCCGTGCAAATAAAAACTTGATAAAATTAAGAACAGATGCTAAAACATTTATAATGTGCCAGTAAATGGTCAAGATCAATTGGTTATTGAAGTATTGTGCTTAATTGGTTAAATAATATGAAAGCCGCAAGCGTATCAAGTGAATTAAAATAGGATAAAAAAACAGGTCATTTGATGCCACTGGTTGGAAGCCATAAATGAGCCCATAGATGTACTTGCTACAGCCACACTATGGAATTTTTCATAAATTGAAACTGCTCATTGATTGGATGGTTAAGACTGCTCATTAATTAGATTGTTAATCAATCAATCCAGCAATTAAACAGTTAAAAACATTTATTGTATTATCCCTTCTTGCTAGGGTTAAGGAGAGGCACCGCCAATAGTATGAAACAAATGCCACCACTATTGTATATATAAGGAATGAAAGAAATAGTTGTCACTTTCACTTATCTTATACTGATGCTTCTAGATATTCTCTTCCTCTTAATCCTTTATTTCTTTCTTTTCCGGTGTGTTCACATGAGGATACAAAGAGATACAAGACACATTGCGCAGACTGCTACAGTGAGTGTATAACAGAATGTGGCAGATGCCGATCTACTCACACAGCACCCGGTGGATAAAGCGCGGTAGCCGGAAAATGTGTCAGGCACTAGGTGGGCTTTCTGCCCTGCTCGTCCTCGTAGTCTCGGTGACGTCACTAGGCTCCTCCTCCCGACGCGTTGCGTCACAAACACGTGAATCCCTTGATAAAGTCACGTGTTCGTGACGCAACGCGTCAGGAGGAGGAGCCTAGTGACGTCACCGAGACTACGAGGACGAGCAGGGCAGAAAGCCCACCTAGTGCCTGACACATTTTCCGGCTACCGCGCTTTATCCACCGGGTGCTGTGTGAGTAGATCGGCATCTGCCACATTCTGTTATACACTCACTGTAGCAGTCTGCGCAATGTGTCTTGTATCTCTTTGTATCCTCATGTGAACACACCGGAAAAGAAAGAAATAAAGGATTAAGAGGAAGAGAATATCTAGGAGCATCAGTATAAGATAAGTGAAAGTGACAACTATTTCTTTCATTCCTTATATATACAATAGTGGTGGCATTTGTTTCATACTATTGGCGGTGCCTCTCCTTAAACCTAGCAAGAAGGGATAATACAATAAATGTTTTTAACTGTTTAATTGCTGGATTGATTGATTAACAATCTAATTAATGAGCAGTCTTAACCATCCAATCAATGAGCAGTTTCAATTTATGAAAAATTCCATAGTGCGGCTGTAGCAAGTACATCTATGGGCTCATTTATGGCTTCCAACCAGCGGCATCAAATGACCTGTTTTTTTATCCTATTTTAATTCACTTGATACACTTGCGGCTTTCATATTATTTAACCAATTAAGCACAATACTTCAATAACCAATTGATCTTGACCATTTACTGGCACATTATAAATGTTTTAGCATCTGTTCTTAATTTTATCAAGTTTTTATTTGCACGGATCATTAAAACCACTTATTGCAAGTGGTATATGCACACTATATCACACTCTTGAAGGAAACATTCTACACTGCTTTGCACATATTTTTATATATTATTTAACAAGCACGTTTTGCACAGAGGTTCTCTAATTTTTAAACAATCTACTGAGGTTTTTTAAGGTTGATTTAAGCGCACCCATTGCACAAATTGTGTATTTTTTTTTTATTTTATTCTTTATAACTAGACCCCTTAATATAGAAGCAGTTGAAATTCCAAAATATAATATATTACCTTGACTAACAACTGTAATGTGCATTCAGTATAAAATATCTGTGTCCAATGTCTTCCATGTTATATATACTAAATATGTGTTGTGTTATAATATGCTAGTCTTGTTGCATGCATCAACATGGCATTTAGTAATGTAAGCCTTGTATAGTACATTTTGCATAAGCTTTCAGAATTATTCCACAGAAGTATTTACCCCACACCTGTTCAGTATTAGGCAACACATTGACAATTATTAATATATTCCATGTTGGCGTTCGTCTCATTCTTCCCTCCTGGCAGATAACACAGATCTGTATCTCATTTCTGAACAGCATTGCATGGAGGTGGAATTCTTGCATTTGTGCTGAAGAACTGTCACTGACTGTCACTATGTGACTTTTCTCAGTGCCAGTAGAACTCTTTGTTCCAGTGAGCTGTCAGACCACATCACATCATAATGGTTATTAATTAATGTTGTCAACAGCAATATCATACATTAAGGCAAAATCATTTTAAGAGCATTTATTAATATTTGCAATGGACTTTTCTTCAATGTACACTCTATTAATTCAGAGCATTTTGACAACAGAGAAGTTAAATATACCCCTCCTATTTTATCTCTCGTTCTATCTATCTATCTATCTATCTATCTATCTATCTATCTATCTATCTATCTATCTATCTATCTAAACATATACACATCATCAGTTATTTCATCCAGCAATAAAATGTTTGCTGCACAATATATTGGGTGAATAAAGTACAGTTGATATGACAGAAATGTGTAGATTGCCATCTGTGTACTTTTTTGTGAAAAATAATAGCTGCATTGTTGCATTTGATTTGTGTTTTGAATTACTGACCTTAAATAATTATGCTGCAAATTAAAGTTGAAGAAACGTTGAAAAAGATGGTATATATATATATATATATATATATATATATATATATATATGTGTGTGTGTGTGTGTGTGTGTGTGTGTGTGTCTGTGTGTGTGTATATGTACAAGCAGTGACTCCATTACACTGCCAGACCTATTTTAACCATTTTTCACACACATATCAAAAATGAGAGACCCCTATTTGACAACACAGTGACAGTGCCGGCTTCTCTTTATAGGTGACTGTCTTTTACACCCGTTATGTCTCCTCTGTTCTCAGCCCATACATATCAAGGGAAGTGAGGCCCAAATCTGCAGCTAAACCAGCCATTGCCATTAGGATACTGAGCCTGTGAAAATGTAAGTGCTTAAATCTGAGCAGTTCAGGAATGGTTACTTACAGGGGTCATCAATGACTGTGAGGAAACCAGCATGTGGAAGTGTACAGCCACCCACACCACTTCTACTGAATAGAAGCAAGCAAGCTCTCAAATTTAAAACAACTTTGCTGGTTTTGTGGCTCAGAGTATGTTTTCAGGCTTTGATGCCTCCCCTATAATAGTTATGACAGTAGAAGTAAAACGGTTAAAGCCAAAGCATAGCTTTGCCAAGCAAAGGTTAGCATGTAGTATGTGGTTATTTTGAATAGTTGTATATGTATATATGTATTGTATAATTACAACTGTCATGAGACAAATACCTGGGATGCCATTGCTTACCTTTTCTGCATGAAATGCTAGATCCCTGTTTGTCATACTGATGTATGACAAACAGGGATCTAGCATTTCATGCAGAAAAGGTAAGCAATGGCATCCCAGGTATTTGTCTCATGACAGTTGTAATTATACAATACATATATACATATACAACTATTCAAAATAACCACATACTACATGCTAACCTTGAATATGGGTCCAGTGCAGGCCTGTGATATTAGTTTTTGATCTGTGATGGCATCTTTAGAATGCTCATTGAATATTATTGTATGAAAGTTTTACTCGTGCAGCCTTAAAAAAGCTGTGTAAACCTCTTTGCCGCCTATACCCATTATGGTAAAGTTAAGTTCATATATAAGAAGAATGTATTGAATATGAGCCTAAACTCAAGGCATGCCCCTGGTGATAATTCCTACAGGTGTCGCTCTGCTTATGTCAGCTCTCAACTGATATTTCAAGCCCTCAAATGGCTACTTTCAAAGCTAGTCATGTGTACAACACCATATCACCTACAAATCTAAATAGAAGATAAGATGACACTGTCATCGATGGATAGGAGCATAGGAGTTTAGTTCTACTTCAATTTGTTAAGTGAAATAAATAGTGCAGTAAAATAAACATGATAAATTGCTAGCAAATGCTCTTCCTGCTAGGTTTTCAGGTTTAGAAGTATTTAAAATATTCCACCCCTGGGCACATCATGCTGGAGGATATTAGTTATGAGGAAAGGTTGCGAGCACTGAACTTATTCTCTCTGGAGAAGAGACGCTTGTGAGGGGATATGATTTCAATATACAAATACCGTACTGGTGACCCCACAATAGGGATAAAACTTTTTAGCAGAAGGGAGTTTAACAAGACTCGTGGCCACTCATTAAAATTAGAAGAAAAGAGTTTTAACCTTAAACTATGTAGAGGGTTCTTTACTGTAAGAGCGGCAAGGATGTGGAATTCCCTTCCACAGGCCGTGGTCTCAGGAGGGGGCATTGATAGTTTTAAGAAACTATTAGCTAAGCACCTGAACGACCTCAACATACAGGGATATACAATGTAATACTGACACTGACATATAATCACACACATAGGTTGGACTTGATGGACTTGTGTCTTTTTTCAACCTCACTACTATGTAACTATGTATCATCATTCTTTTGCCGTTTTTTCATAATTGTAGCAAGTTGAAGTTTAAAGGGTCACCACAAAATGACACATTTCTTTTTTTTTATTATTTAATTTAGCAGGGTTTCAAAATGTTGCTTTCCTAATCCTATAAAACATATTTTTTTCATGAGTGCTCTTATTTTAAATTAACAAGAATATGTCGATTCCTTAACTGCTGCTTAATTTATTGAAAGAGATTTATGGTCACAGTAGCAAAATGCATTAAAATCATGAGCATGCTTATGCCTACATGCGGGTTTTTAGGTTAATCTAATTTTACAGACATAATTTAGACAACCAGATATTAATTATACTAACACATATACATTGTGTTACATTAATGCTCTGAAGATTTGATACACTCAATTTTCATAGACCAGTGAATTCCATTTTAATGCCTACAGTTATAAACTTTTCTTTTCTTCGGGGAGCACCTTTTTGTCAGTGATAGAAGATTTAAATCAAAATTCAATACATGAATTTAAGTTAAAAACTATAATAGCCCATATAAACAATTTGGTTTAAATGTGTATGTGAACCATAACAATTAACTTTTCTTTTTTGCTCACCTTTGGTCTGTTAAATATACCATGAAAAGCATATTTTTATAACTGTAAAAGGTGCAAAAAACCCTGTTGATTCTGCCATAAATCATGTCAGCTGATAACATTCAGTGGTGGTGGGTAAATAGAACGTTATCAGCTACTGTTGTTTCCAGCTTTCCCTGTATAGTGACAAACACATCTCTGCTATGCGATTAAGATAAGAGGGAATAGTGTTTTTCAGTCATGTCCTAGGATATCAAGATTGTTCCTTGATACGTACAGTACCATGAGTTAGCATTCTCATCTTGGAAAATAAAGTGTCATTAATTTGATTAATTATAAGATGCTGGTACTAGCAGAATCACAGGTAAAACAAAAGTAAAAACAAAATCTTAAAAAAAAATTAATGCAGCCATCATATCTAAGGACTGATAATCTGTAATATATTTTGTTTGTGCTATTGGGTGTAAGTACATTTGAAAAATAGTTAACCGATAATGAATAATAATTAAATCAATAATAAATAACTAAAGAAAGAATAGTAAACCCAGGAACTAAAGAGTTAACAAATACTTAGATGTAGTGGCTGTTTTGGCTTTCTTTTTTTTTCCAGGCTGAGAAACATGTTCACCAAGTACAGAAAATACACATTTATCTTACCAGAAATCCAGTGTCCCTGTAGCTTTATGTACACTGAACTGAAATCTTAAACAAAGTTATCTTCCTTCTAAGCTATCCTCTGTAATCCACACATTCTCCCAGCCCTATTTAATAATTATGAAGAGAGGAGGACATTTGTAGTTCAAATTAGAAATGCAGTTTAGGATTTCAATGCTGTTCCTTCATAAAAACATTTTGAAGAAGAAGTGTTGTGACTTTAAGACAGGACATGTGTTAATGGCAGGACCATTTATAAAAAAAAAAAAAAGAAAAAAAAATCATGGAATAAAAAGAAACTAATTTAGCCACAAAATCCCAAAACTGGTAAATTGCAAAGAATTACATTTTTTAAGTCTTAAAACACTTTAGGTTTACAAATACCAGTGAAAAACTGGTTGAATACTATAATTCCTAGTTTCTTTTTTGATCAAAATCAATGTATGTCTGTATGTGTATGCATACATGCATGCAAACTTGCTCTTCTACATTTCTGTATGCAAGAAGCCACATAATGATACTCCTCAGCCATAAGCAAAATCTGATCCTGTCTACTACAACATCTCATTGTTATTGACATCTACCTTGTTATAGATGCGAGATAGATGTTATTAATTATGTGATTCTGGTACCATTGTAATTACCTAAAATGTAGCCAAGATGATGAATTTAATGTAAAATAGTATTCAATCTGCATATATATCTGCCAGATGTGTTTGCTACCTTTAATACCGCTGCTGCTATGCGACTGAGAGTCATGAAAACTGGAAACCTTGGCCCAGTCAAGAAGGATTTGCCAAATAAATCCTATGATTCAAAGGCCACAAAGCATCAAAGGGGGCATAAGAGAGAGTTTGAATTTTAATATATAATGACCTTCTGTTGATTGCACATCACATACTATTTTTGGTTTGTCATCTTAAAACACAATTCCAAGGGTTATCTGTTAGTGCATGTGTAAAATCATATGTAATGCACTTAAAGCAGAGTTCCACCCATTTAAAAGTCAGCAGCTACAAAAAGTGTAGCTGCTGACTTCTAATAATCAGACACTCACCTGTCCCACGGTCCAGCGATGCTGGCGCAGGAAGCCCCGCTCCTCTCCCCCTCCTCTCCACGGCGCAGACATTGTGACTGTGGGCGCCCAGCTGTGGTTTCACAGCCTGACGCGCATTGCGCATGCACAAGCCGCGCTGCGCGCTGTGAATGGCCGGGCAATCTTCTGGGACCTGTGAGGTGTCCCAGAAGATTGCAGGAAGGGAGGGGGAGAGGTGAACTTCCTTCCGGCGTCACGGAGCCAGAGGAAGAAGTGGGAGCTTGGTGCTCCTAAAAACTGGGTACCCGCTCCCCCCCCAAAAAATTACAGCTCTTAAAGGGCCATTTCTTTTTTATTTTTTTAGTTTAGTTTTTTAGTTTTTTTATTTTGGTGTAAATAGGAGATCTGAGGTCTTTTTGACCCCAGATCTCATATTTAAGAGGTCCTGTCATGCTTTTTTTCTATTACAAGGGATGTTTACATTCCTTGTAATAGGAATAAAAGTGACCAATTTTTTATTTTTTTAAGTGTAAAAAATAGAAAATAAAAAGTAAAATAAATAAGAAAAAATAAGAAAATTTTTAAACGCGCCCCTTCCTGCCGAGCTGGCATGCAGAAGCGTACGCATACGTGAGTAGCGCCCGCATATGAAAACTGTGTTCAAACCACACATGTGAGGTATCGCCATGATTGGTAGAGCGAGGGCAATAATTCTAGCCCTATACGTCTTCTGTAATGCAAAACATGCAACCTGTCAATTTTTTTAAATGTCGCCTATGGAGATTTTGAAGGGTAAAAGTTTGTCGCCATTCCACGAGTGGGCGCAATTTTGAAGCATATCATGTTGGGTATCAATTTACTCTGTGTAACATTATCTTTCACAATTCAAAGAAGTTTTTTTTTAAAGTGCGCTTGTAAGACCGCTGCGCAAATACGGTGTGACAGAAAGTATTGCAATGACCGCCATCTTATTCTCTAGGGTGTTAGAAAAAAAATTATAATGCTTGGGGGTTCTAACAAATTTTTTAGCAAAATTTTTTTTTTTAACTTGTAAATAACACATCTAAAAAAGAGGCTCGGTCCTTAAGTGGTTAAAATATATGCTTTTATTTTTAGAGAAGCTTTGAACTTGTTTAATTCGTTTAAGACATTGGATGTGCTACACACGCCCACAAAAAGTCCTCATAGTACACAGGACGTGTGTTGCATATTCAATCTCTCTGCCCTGGTATGTTGGCTCTTACTTATAATACCGTTTTATCTGACACATTCTTCAATAAGGTCCCTTGAATTTCCCTCAAACACCTTATAAATGATTGATTTTAGACTGACTGGTTTGTAGATGTGCACAATTTGGGCAGCAGCAGAGCCTGGTCTCTTCCTGTAGCACATCCGCTTGGCTGGGGGGGAGAGTCGACACCATGGAAGGACCCTGGGACCGGGACATACGGGGAGATCTGGGGCCACAGACACAGCCAGTCATGCACTGCACTTGCCCCCTGCCCTTCTATTCACTTCCAATCTGCTGCCACTGCTCCAGGTCAGTCACCAAGATCCAGGCACGGCCCTGATAGGAGTGGATCCCAGGGAGCCAGGAGAGATTCCAACAGGCAGGACTGGGGAGCCGTGCAAGGGCAGTAACTGCAGAACTGGGGTCAACCCCGGCAGCAGCCGCTGTTACATACCTTCTTACCCACCCACCATTCCCAACCAATACTTGGTCTATTATCACAACACACAGGGCACCACGTCCACAGCCTAGTGTGCATACACAAGCAGCCTCTCCTCCTCTAGGTATCCCAGAGGACCTGATGGCACCTCTCCTGCAGATCTCAGGCCTGTTTGGTTCTGTTTTGATTCTGGGCTGGGCCCCTGGAAAATGCCGTCCAAGGCAAACGCTGTGTTTGCCTCATGGCAGATATGCCCCTGACAATATGTCAGCCTGGGTCTGTGCACTGAGATTTATTTTGAGGAGCCTTTTGCAATCTGGCTTGTCCCTGAGGTGGAGTTTCTCGAGATATGGCATTTTCAGTAGTTGGAGCGCAGGTGGAGTGCAAACTGACGTTCCCATTACCTTATATGCGGATCTTAGTCTACTTTGATGTAAGTGCAATATAATTGCTTTTAAATAAATCTTTTTTTACTCCTGCACTATGACAGCCCTCCTCTCTCTCCCTCTCTACTCTAATTACGTCTATCGAGTGATATTGGAGTGTTGAAATGCAGTCTCACCTGGATATCTGGATGGATGTCAGTAGTGAACTTGATTCCAATATATGGTGACCAACCCATGGGATCTACCTTTTTTGCGCATTTGACTCCCGGCAATAGGGGTCAATAGAGTTCAGTGAGTGTGTGGTGTATCTGCATGCTGGTGGAGAGGATACTTACCTTTACTCACGGTGGATGTTTATCACATTGAAACCACTTTAGACTTGTCATGGACTTTTTTAACCGCTTCCCGACCGCCTCCTGCACATATACGTTGGCAGAATGGCACGGCTAGGCAAAAGCACGTACAGGTACGTTGCCCTTTAATTGCTTAGCCGTGGGTCGCGAGCGCGCCGCTGCCGGGGCGCTCGCGACCCGGTCGGGAGCTCCGTGACCATGGCCGTGGGACCAGCGGACCTGAACACCGCTGGTGTCCCGCGATCGGGTCACAGAGCTGAAGAACGGGAAGAGGCCTGTGTAAACAAACCTCTCCCCGCGCTTCCTACTCAGCCTGTCATTGATCGGCTGTTCCCCGTCATCAGGAAAGCCGATCAATGACGTCAGACATCAGCCCCGCCCCCTAATGTTAAAAAAAACACACACGTCACAGCCCATAACCCCTCCCTTCCCCCTAGTGGTTAACTCTTTCACTGCATGTGTCATTTATACAGGAATCAATGCATTTAAATAGCATTGATTGCTGTATAAATGACAACGGTCCCAGAAATGTGTCAAAAATGTCCGATGTGTCCGCCATAATGTCGCAGTTACAATAAAAATCGCTGATCGCCGCTATTACTAGTAAAAAAAAAATATTAATAAAAATGCTATAAAACTATCCCCTATTTTGTAAACGCTATAACTTTTGCGCAAACCAATTAATAATCGCTAATTGCGATTTTTTTTACCAAAAATATGTAGAAAAATACGTATCGGCCTAAACTGAGGGAAAAAAATGTTTTTTTATATATTTTTGGGGGATATTTATTATAGCAAAAAGCAAAAAATATTGAATTTTTTTCAAAATTGTCGCTCTATTTTTGTTTATAGCGCAAAAAATAAAAACCGCCGGGGCGATCAAATACCACCAAAAGAAAGCTCTATTTGTTGGAAAAAAAGGACGCCAATTTTGTTTGGGACCCACATCGCACGACTGCGCAATTGTCAGTTAAAGCGACACAGTGCCGAATCGAAAAAAGGGGCCTGGTCCTTTGGCTGCCAATTGGTCCGGTGCTGAAGTGGTTAATTCACTTTAATTTCAATTTCATTTTCAATTTTGCAGGCCTGCTGCTATTGATATTTTTAACTGTGGTGGTTAAAAAGTTGAATGTCAATTTTTTACATATATGTGCTTGAATTGATTTTAATTCACATCAAGAAGCGCAGGTAATCTTGGTTTGTTTAATATGTACTATACTGTGTATATGTGTATATGTGTATATGTATGTATGTATATATATATATATATATATATATATATATATATATATATATATATATATATATATATACACAGCATATATTAAGGAGCATGAGTAATGGGGAATACCCGATATGCAAGAAATGGGGCAATTAGGACTGAGATCAGGAAGAAGGGTAGCACATGTAAGGCAGCAGGGTGCAGAGTATATAATGAAGGGCTAGAGTAAGATTAGGAGCAGGACAAATGGCAACAGCATCAGATACAGCAAGCAAATCAAAATACTGACACAAGGTGAACTAGCAGAGGAGACTTCAGTACCATCCCAGCAGCCAATCTCAGGTGGAGACTGATTACTAGAACCTACTGGTTGCTGGTGGACACTGGAAGCACAATTTTTCTCCCAGGCAACCACAGTTCCACCAGTAGGTGAACCAGATCCCCACAGTTAATTTGCCTAAGGGAATGGTCTCTGGATGCTTCACTGTGTCCCCCTGCTGGGGTCTGGAAGCTGACTGGGTACCTTCCCACTGGGGTCTGAAAGCTGGCTGGGTTTCCTGCTGGTGAGTTCCCTGAGGAGGTGCAACACTTGGAGCTTTTGATTCCTTAATGCAGCATATGCCCCAAAGCTGGGATTGCAAAGGTTTAACACCGGAGGTGTCCCATTATGACTGGACTTTCCCCATCTAGGTTTCTAGAGACCGCTCTGCATTTTAACTGCCACTCAGGTCTACCCAAGGCAAATGTTGTCCAACATGGGTCCCCTAATGCATCCAGGATTGCAGAGATGCCCTCTAGGTCAGGACAATGTTCCAATGGAACTCTGCTCTTCCCTAGACAACCTCTACTTCTCGGGTTATAATAACGGATGCAGTTCTCATATTTAAAATTGATAACTGTACCTCCCAGGCCTTGGCACAACAGGCGCAAACAGCTGCAAAAAGAATTCAGGACAGGCAACAGTAGGGATCCTCAACCAACCAGGTGACCTATCCAAGGCACGTGACAATGGAAACTTAGAAGTTTCAGACCCATCAGCGAGAGGGAGCTTAACCTTGTTAACAGAATGCAGCTGGGAAATTGGCCAGAGAATCAGCATAGTCCAGCTGGGCAGCGGCCCAGGAATCAGCATAGTCTGGTGGGGCAGCAGCCTCGGAAACCGCATAGTCTGGCTGGGTAGCAGCATGGGAATCATCATAGTCTGGCTGGTGATTTGCCCAAAAGTCATCATAGTTTGGCTGGGCAGAGGCCTGGGAATCAGTGTAGGATTGTCAGGGCTGTCTCTGTGGTACAGAAGAAGAAATCACTCTCAAGGCAGAGACAAGCTTCATCAGGTAGAATGAGTTGCAGGGATTCCAATCCTTGTTTGGCTTCAGGGACTTTGGAATAGGAGTACAACTTGCCCTCATAAAGAAACTGGAACTTATAGTATTTGTAAACCCTTACATAAACCCAGAGAAGTCACTAGCCTCAGATGATACACAGGGATGAAACAAATCCTGCTAAATAAGTTTTACATGTTTATCTGCAGCAATCTGTCTTCCATAGCCTTCTACAACACACAAATGGAAAAGGTTTTCTTAGCAGCAAAAATCAGGGGACAGGGATCTGACATCACACACACATACTACAGAGCTAGAGCATAGTGTTAAGTGTCATCTGAGAGCTAATTGGAAGAAAGTGACACCCCCCCCTCTTCACAGGTTCAGAGAAACATAGATCTAAGGGTAAGAGCCATCTGCTGTGTGCTGGAGGAGAGTGGGGAAGGGGCATCTCCTGGGAGGCTGAAGTGTTTACCTTATCTATTTGGAGTCATGCAGATAGCAGAGAGAGGAGAGATTAGAGAGGAACCTGACTTGGTACAATTGATTTAGGTTAGTACACACTATAGTAGGATCTACTCATTGTTCATGTCTTACAAACAACTTTAAAGGGAAAACCCCACCTGTAGCAAATACGGTGCTAGAAGGAACCTTGTGGATTCTATTAAATTTGAGCCTCTTGATAGCCAGCTCTTGTAGTAATGCAGTCCTGGTGGACTACAAATATACTATTATTACCAGGAGACCCCACAGGTGCAAGTTGAATCTGTGATCCCTAGTTTTAGAGTCCTCAAGTTGTGAAAAGATGAATGCATTAATATAAACTGACTTTTGAATCTCCTCCTCGTGGCCATCTATAACTTATAATATCATTGCAGTGGTGCTCCAGTAAAGATGTTCTCTTACCTATAGCCCAGTAAGCTGTTAGGTGATCTGCTTGGACATGTTAGTTGGAGCTTGCTCTGTTCTGGTGGATTTAAACTGTGTCATAAGAATAGCGGTATTCGCTGAAATAGGCTATGCAGTTCAATAACTGCATTTTTGACATCTGTAGTGAAAAAAATCGAAATAGTTGGTACAAATGAACATTTCGATGCGTGGGATGAAATCTGTCCACTTCATGATTTACATTAGTGTCAGAATGTAGCTTAACATGCTGCCTCCATTCATAGTTCAGACTTTCCCAATTGTATGTCTTGCTTTAGCAGTGATGTTTATTTCTATTAGCATTTCCATGACATTTATTTAATCAGCTAATCAATATTAAATTGCAGACAAAGAAATTATTTGTAATGTGTTTAATCCAATAAAAAAGGAAAATGTGTAATATATTTAATTCATGAATTTAAGATTAATAATACCTCAACAATTATATAAGAAGGCATGAATCAAAGAACATCTGTTTAATCTAATATGCCCTTCAGAATATTAAGCACACCGAGTAATGTTCTTGAGAGATGTCCTCCAAGGCCAAAACTGTATTTTGGCTTTCTATTACATCAGGTTAGGACTCAACTGAAACAAGCTGCTGAATCTACAGATTTTTGCTTAGCAAACCCTGAGGCTACACTTGTAGGTGATGCAAAGATTTAAATTAAAGATCACTATACTAAACCTAAATGCTACATTACTTCTGAAGACTACTGTGTAGGAAATAGAAAAAAAAGGAGGCAATTTTTTTAACAAAAGACGTGTGTTAATTTTAAAAATTATAAACACTTTTTTTTCACCAAAAATTACTGCGGTTTCAAAATCTTTGAACTATATAATATGCTTATAATGGTGTAGTTTAAACAATAAAAATCTTAAACTTTATGTGTAAAACTAAACATACAGTATATACCTTATATTTAGGGTTGAGCGAACCCGAACTGTAAAGTTTGGGTCCGTACCGGACTTTAGGGTGTTCGGGTCCCGGACCCGAACCCGAACAATTGACTGTATGTTCGGGTCCGGTGTTCGGGGATTTAATGTCTTTTAAAAGCACTCGCGGCTATATAAATTGATATTCATATAGCCGCGAGTGCTTTTAATACAGAGAACAGTCATTGAAGTCATTTATTTTTAAAAAGTTAGTAATAAAAAGTGTTTGGGGACCTGGGTCCTGCCCCAGGGGACATGTATCAATGCAAAAAAAACTTTTAAAAACGGACGTTTTTTTTGGGAGCAGTAATTTTAATAATGATTAAATTGAAACAATAAAAGTGTAATATTCCTTTAAATTTCGTACCTGGGGGGTGTCTATAGTATGCATGTAAAGGGGCGCATATTTCCAGTGCTTAGAACTGTCTCTGCAAAAAGTGTCATTTTTGCAGAAAAGAAAGCTATTTAAAATCACTCGCGGCTATATGAATTGTCGGCTCCCGTAATACAGAGAACAGTCATTCATTGAAAGTCATTCATAAAAAAAAAAGTCATTGATAAAAAATAAAAAATAAAAAATAAAAAAGCGTAGGGGTCCCCCCTAATTCAATAACCAGGCCCTTCAGGTCTGGGATGGATATTAAGGGGGACCCCAGCCAAAAAAAAATAAAAATGGCGTAGGGTCCCCCTCAAAATCCATCCCAGACCCTTTTTTATGTCTATCTGTTTAAGCTTCTCTTTGGGGTATAGGCCGTGTTAATGCACACCAGGCCTCACAAATTTGCTATTTTTCTATGTGAGAAGCGATAGACCTACTTGCCACCATTCACTTGCCCAATAAATATTAGACCCTTGAGGTCTGGGATGGATTTTAAGGGGAAACCCAGCCAAAAAAAATGGCGTGGGGTCCCCCTCAAAATCCATACCAGACCCTTATCCGAGCATGCAACCTGGCAGGCCGCAGGAAAAGAGGGGGGGACGAGAGCGGCCCCCCCTCCCGCCTGAACCGTACCAGGCCACATGCCCTCAACATTGGGAGGATGCTTCGGGGGTCTAAGACCCCCAAAGCCTCTTGTCCCCATGTTGATGAGGACAAGGGCCTCATCCCCACAACCGTGCCCGGTGGTTGTGGGGGTCTGCGGGCGGGGGGCTTATCGGAATCTGTAAGCCCCCTTTAACAAGGGGACCCCCAGATCCCGGCCCCCGCCTGTGTGAAATGGTAAGGGGGTACAAAAGTACCCCTACCATTTCACCAAAAAAGTGTAAAAAAATTGTAAAAATGACAGGAGACGGTCTTTGACAATTCCTTTATTAAAATCTTCTTTCTTCTTTCTTCTGGTCTTCCTTTCTTCATCTTCTCCTTCCGGCATCTTCTTCTTCCATCTTCTTCTTCCATCTTCTTCTTCCTCCGATCCGCTTCTTCTTGGCCTTCTTGTCCAGCATCGGTGTCTCTTCTGGGCCGCTCGCTCCGCGCAATCGGAGGCTCCCGCTGTGTGAGGCTTCTCTTCGGTATCTTCTTCCACGGCGTCGGTCTCTGAGGCTTCTCTCTGGTATCTTCTTCCAGGGCGTCGGTCTCTTCTTGGGCCACTCCTCACAATGGGAGGCTCCCGGTGTGTGAGGCTTCGCTTAGGCTGACAGTTCTTTTATAATGGAGGGTGGGGCCACCTGGTAACCCCGCCCCCTTTGACGCATGGGGACATCATGGGGACTCCCCTATGGCTTTCCCCACGTCACCAGGTGGCCCCGCCCTCCGTTATAAAAGAACTGTCTGCCCAAGCGAAGCCTCACACACCGGGAGCCTCCTATTACGAGGAGTGGCCCAAGAAGAGACCGACGCCCTGGAAGAAGATACCGGAGAGAAGCCTCAGAGACCGACGCCGTGGAAGAAGATACCGAAGAGAAGCCTCACCCAGCGGGAGCCTCCCATTGCGCGGAGCGGCCCAGAAGAGACACCGATGCTGGACGAGAAGGCCAAGGAGCGGATCGGAGGAAGAAGAAGATGGAAGAAGAAGATGCCGGAAGGAGAAGATGAAGAAAGGAAGACCAGAAGAAAGAAGAAAGAAAATTTTAATAAAGGCATTGTCAAAGACCGTCTCCTGTCATTTTTACCTTTTTTGACACTTTTTTGGTGAAATGGTAGGGGTACTTTTGTACCCCCTTACCATTTCACACAGGGGGGGGGGGGGCGGGATCTGGGGGTCCCCTTGTTAAAGGGGGCTTACAGATTCCGATAAGCCCCCCGCCCGCAGACCCCCACAACCTCCGGGCACGGTTGTGGGGATGAGGCCCTTGTCCTCATCAACATGGGGACAAGGTGCTTTGGGGGTCTTAGACCCCCGAAGCATCCTCCCAATGTTGAGGGCATGTGGCCTGGTACGGTTCAGGCGGGAGGGGGGCCGCTCTCATCCCCCCCTCTTTTCCTGCGGCCTGCCAGGTTGCGTGCTCGGATAAGGGTCTGGTATGGATTTTGAGGGGGACCCTACGCCATTTTTTTTTTGTTTTTGGCTGGGGTCCCCCTTAATATCCATCCCAGACCTGAAGGGCCTGGTTATTGAATTTGGGGGGGACCCCTACGCTTTTTTTTTTTTTTTTTTTTTTATCAATTACTTTTTTTTTTATGAATGGCTTATTGAAAGCCATTCATAAAAAAAAGTAATTCATTGAGAATGACTGTTCTCTGTATTACGGGAGCCGACAATTCATTAGCCGGGAGTGATTTTAAATAGCTTTCTTTTCTGCAAAAATGACACTTTTTGCAGAGACAGTTCTAAGCACTGGAAACATGCGCCCCTTTACATGCATACTTTAGACACCCCCCAGGTACGAAATTTAAAGGAATATTACACTTTTATTGTTTCACTTTAATCGTTATTAAAATCACTGCTCGCGAAAAAACGGCCGTTTTTAAAAGTTTTTTTTTGCATTGATACATGTCCCCTGGGGCAGGACCCAGGTCCCCAAACACTTTTTATGACTAACTTTTTAAAAATAAATAACTTCAATGACTGTTCTCTGTATTAAGGGGGACGGGAGCCGACACTTTATTATAGCCGTTCGGGTCCCCATTGACTTCAATGGGGTTCGGTGTTCGGGGTCAAGTTCGGGTCAAGTTCGGTCCCGAACCCAAACTTTTTTCTGAAGTTCGGCCGAACCTGCCGAACCCGAACATCCAGGTGTCCGCTCAACTCTACTTATATTGCATTTTCCCTAAATTATTTGCTGGTTTAACCGCTTCAGCTCCGGAAGGTTTATGACCAGGCCATTTGTTGTGATACGGCACTGCATTATTTGAACTGATAATTGCGCTGTCGTGCCACGCTGTACACAAATATAATTAATATTCTTTTCTTTCCCCACAAATAGAGCTTTCTTTTGGTGCAATCTGATCACCTCTACGGTTTTAAAATGTTGCGCTATAAACAAAAAAAAAAAGATTTCTTAATTTCTGCTATACAACATATCCAATAAAAAAATGTAAAAAATGTAATTTCTTCATCAATTTAGGTCAATATGTATTCTGCTACAATCACAATAAGCGTATATTGATTAGTTTGCACAAAAGGTATAGCGTCTACAAACTATGGGGTATTTTTATGGAATTTTTATTTATTTATTTCTCTTTACTAGTAATGGCGGCGATCAGCGATTTATAGCGGGGCTGCGACATTGTGGCGGACAAATCAGACACTTGGTGATCAGTGGCACCAATACAGTAATCAAGGCTAAAAAATATGCACTGTCATTGTACTAATGACACTGGCAGGAGTTAACACCAGGGGTGATTAAAAGGTTAAATCTGTTCCTAGAGTGCGCTTTGTAACTATGTGGGGGTGCTTTTCACTGTGGGAAGACAGGGATATGTGTTCCTGCTTAGCAGAAACACAGGATCTTTGTCTTCCCTAGTAACAGAATGACGATCTGCCTTTTTAACATAGGCAGACTGCCGTTCTGCCTCTGCCGGGAATGATCAGTGGGTCCTGGCGGACATCGAGTCCGCTGGACCCACTGATTGGCTCTCGCTGTGTCCAATCACAGCGAGAGCGGGTCGCCAGTGGCACGCCAGTGGCACGCATGCACGCCACAGACCTGGAAGTGCAATATCACGTACCTGTACATGATTTTGAGCAGAGGAGCCACAGCCCTGCAGTACATGTACGTGGGGCGGTTGGCAAGAGGTTAACTAGTAGAGAGTATATGTAGTATATGTTTGTTAGGCCACTTTCACACTGGGGTGGGGGGGCGTGGCTGTAAAGCACCTCTATTTTTAGCTGTGCTTTACTGTCGTTTTAGCAGCGCTAATTGGTCACTAGCGGGGCGCTTTTAACCCCTCTAGCAGCCGAAGAAGGGGTTAATAGCGATTGTAAAGCACGCTGCCGAAAGCGCTTTGCATTTGCTTCAGGAGCGCTGCCCATGCATTCCAATGGGCAGGCGAGGTGGAAGCTCAGTGTATACACCGCTCTTCCACCACCCCAAAGATGCTGCTTGCAGGACTTCCTGCCAGCGCACAGCTCCAGTGTGAAAGCACTCAGGCTTTCACACTGGAGTGAGAGGAGTGGAGCTTTACAGGCGCTTTGCAGGCCCTATTTTTGGCGCTAAAACTCCTATAAAGCACCTCAGTGTTAAAGTAGCCTTAAGTATATGCAGTTGCTTTGCAGGAAGATTAATAAAACAACATACACTCCTGCGTTTGGTCATGTGTCATGTTTTATACAGGAAAAAGTATAGTGTATTTTTTTTTTTAGTGAGCACAAATGTATCATTGTAGTGTTCGAAATCAGGTTTTGTATGTATTCTTCATGTCTTTACATTCTTGTTCTTGCCTATGCCTTTTATTTTTTTAACCACTTCAGCTCCGGAAGGTTTACCCCCCTTCATGTCCAGGTTTACCCCCCTTCATGTTTTTGTGATACAGCACTGCATTACTTTAACTGACAATTGTACGGTCGTGCAACACTGTACCTAAATAAAAAAATAATAATATTTTTCTACTATTATTAAGCCCCTCAATGAATGTTCTATAGTTAAGTAAAAAGGAATTCATATTCCCTGATTGGAGATATTTTTCTCTTCTTTCATCTTTGTAACAGCAAAATAATCTGCCAATTTCATTTCTGCTGTTGAAAGTAATTCTAATATTGGCAAGGCAGCCAGATTATAATTAGAATCGTCTGTAGTAAGTTAATAAACACAATCAGTGTAATTACTGTAGTAGTTGCTTCTACATTCTACGAAATATGAGCGGTTCACATCACTATACTTATACTGAGATGGATGTAGAAATGGGAAAGGAAGCCTTCAAAGTTAAAAGAGTTTTGATTATGGAGTTCTTTAATCACCCTACAATCAGTAGTAAGTAATTGAGGGCACACATTCCAAAGAAATGCATCAGATTCGTTACAATGTATTCCAAGCTTTAGCTTAGTTTAAGTATCAGTTCTTCTTAACCATGATTTAATATGGGTTTTGTGTAATTAGTGACTATCCCCTAGTCTCTTCTTTTCAGCAGGTTTTTTAGGGAAGGATGAAATCTATCTTGTACATTAAATACTTTTCTAAGTTATCAAAAAATGACAACAAATGGTAATCTACCTCATGCATTTATATTTAAATAATAATAAAAATGTGTAGTGTTTTAATAATAGCCAAATTAAGGTCACAATTGGAATATTCAAGCACAGCAATATAATACAGCACTCAGTCATTTTATACTGTATGGTACAAACTTTGTGTTCAATACTACGTCACTGGCAATAAATCTGTTGCAGTGTATGGTGTCCAGTTTTCTCAGACCATAATGACAATTGTATGGAGGTTGACAGATCCTACTTGTCAGGAGACATTTTCTAGGTCTTGTTCTGATAAAACCTAAGGTTAAAACTAAGGTGTGTTGATGTGCACTCCCAAAAATGCTGCATGCACCTATTTCTGTTTATTTTGATGTGTTAGGCAGCCTATTAAAATGAATGAGCTGCCTTAACACAATGCACATTAATGCAAAGCATACCTCAATGACATCAAAATCCTTCCAGAAAAGTCCTTGAAATGCTCAGGATCCAGATCTCATAGGAAGACACTCCTGTAGTATGCAATAAATATTGCATTACAGAAACAGGAACCATAGAACACAAAAAAGAATGGATGTTATGTAAATCATAACAGAAACATTTTCGGGATTTAAATCTTTACGTACAACTGGACACTTTATAACTATTATTACTTTTATACCATATGTGAAGTAGATGTCTGTTACATTAAACTTCCAATTTCCCATTTTAAATGAATAAAACAGGAAACAGGAAAGGACAATGAAGCATACTCATACATTTGTTAAATATACAAAACAATACTGCAAGTTGATGGGTTGGATGCATTTGTCAGGTAAAAAGAATCAGCTGTAAGGTTTCCATATCTTCATAAAAAAGACCAGAAACACCTGCTCCAACATTGCTCAGAAGGGCCACAAAGGACAACATCCTCCAGGAGGTAATAAAATAGCTTTCAGAAAAATCCAACATAATGACAGTATTTTAGCGGGCAAAAACGTCCTGCACACATACTACCAATAAATACGCTGCATGTCCCTGAGGCTGTTGAGACCCTGCCAATGTCTGTTGATGTATTTGCTGAGCAGATGGTCAGTGCTTGTCACATTTGTAGAATTGTAGCGCAAACATTGCTTTCTGTTTAGTTATTTTCTGTTAAATACGTGATTTTAGAACATTTGTGTTTTATATGTCCATTTTGCCACAAAGAAGAGAGAATCCACAATGAATTTACTCTTAATCAAAAACTCAGCATGGCTCATTGACTGCTAAATTTATCTCCCCTTCTTTAAAACAACACCTGCATTTGTTTGACATTGGCCTAGGTCTGAAAAAAATGGGTTAAAGCTGAAATTACATAGAAACATGCTACTGGTGAACATTCTAAAGTTTGACTATTTGTTTCTAAACAATTTACATTGAAAAAAAGCAGAGCTAATTTTTCTCCCATTTTTACAAAATAACTGTATTCTCCAAACAGCATGGCAAATTGGAAATGCTCTTTAGTTTCATGACCAATGTATAACGAACAATACATAGCAGAGTAAACAAAGTGAAGCAGGCAGGACTTTTAAGGGTAGAAAAATAATATACCAATGGATTGAGTAAAAAAAAAAAAAAAAAAATGTATTAAACAGAGTTTCTTTAAAATGACAATAAATGTTCGACAAATCACATATCAATTCAAGTATCCTATACAACCACTTCTTCTTCTACATGTTTCGCTCATAAGAGCTTCCTCAGGAGCTTTTGAAAGTGTTGCATTAAGTTTAAATACAACAAAAGAAACAACAATCATGAATAATAGTACTTGGAAGTTGCCATGAAAAAACATCACATAATCGCATGACACATCATGAATAATAATTATAAGCCATTTTATATACATTTTGTACAAAGTAATGACGAGCTGAGGATGCATGCCTACCAGGTACTCTTGTTCATGAAATATAGACCTCTAATTCCTAGATTGGAGCCTGGATTAAAGGAAGGGGAGCCCACGAGCCACCAAAGAGAGAGAATACATTTTCTGAAAAGTAAAATCCATATGTAAGATTTTAGCATATTGTTCTTAAATATATTGGACCAAAGAGTTAATGATTGATAGACAATAGGACAGGGTTTACCTCAAATCTGATTATTTAAATAGAACCAATACAATCTTCCATCCCCAAATTGAGGGGATGATATGTTAGCTAGGATATCTAACAAAGGAACAGCAGGTAGTATTCGTTCAAAATGTCATCTAATCCTCTTGGGCTCTGTTGCCCCCTGTTAAACTGACCCTTGGATATCTTCCCCCACTTAGGAAGGAAACACTCTATGTCTAACTATATCTATTTAAAGATCCTTATTAAAAAGGAAACATTCTTCTTCTTTGCAGGATTATCATCTGCTGATTTCTCAGATAGATAAATTTGGCAGCAGGAGTGCTGCGGGTCCATCTCAGGGTTCAGCTAAGGTGCAGCGAATACTACCTGCTGTTCCTTTGTCAGATATCCTAGCCAAAGTATCATCCCCTCAATTTGGGGATGGAAGATTGTTTTGGTTCTATTTCATTAATCAGATTTGAGGTAAACCCTGTCCTATTGTCTATCAATCAATATTAACTCTTTGGTCCAATATATTTAGGACCAATATGCTAAAATCTTACATATAAATTTTACTTTTCAGAAAATGTATCATCTCTTTGGTTGCTCATGGGCTCCCCTTACTTTAATCCAGGCTCCAATCTAGGAATTAGAAGTCTATATTTCATGAACAAGAGTATCTGGTAGGTAGGCATGCATCCTCAGCTCATCATTTTTTTGTACAAAATGTATATAAAAATGTATATAATTATGATTCATGATGTGTCGTGCGATTATGTGATATTTTTTCATTGCAACTTTCAAGTACAATTATTCCTGATTGTTGTTTCTTTTGTAGTATTTAAACTTCATGCAACACTTTCAAAAGCTCCTGAGGAAGCTCTTATGAGCGAAACATGTTGATTAAGAAGTGGTTTTATATGATACTTGAATTGATATGTGATTTGTCGAACATTTATTGTCATTTTAAAGAAACTCTGTTTAATAAAATATTTTGTTTTTACTCAATCCATTGGTATATTATCATGGTACCCTTAAAAGTCCCACCTGGTTCTCTTTGTTTCTTTATTCATTTAATGGGATGTGGTACCTAATATTGACCTCTCATTACCCAGTTTCATAATACATAGCAAAGAGTTAATAACCTAGACTACTGTTTTCTAACATTTATTATAGCAAACCATTGGAACTCAAATCAATGTAACATATATATAAGGAATTTAACTGGAATTGATCTCAGAATATAGAAAAGCATCAATGTTCTCTGCAAAAGTACATATAAACACAAAAGCTCTTAAAATCCATTCATTGTGGTGCCAGTATGACTTTCCACTGTCAGTGGGAAACAACATGAATCAAAATGTATGTCTTATTTCATACATGCGGAGAGCATAGTGATGAAATAGTAAGCAGAATTGTCTTGCAGGGTTTTTTAGCTAGATTGCAACCAAGGGGTCACTTATACTCATGGAGTTTGTATGTACTCACCACATTTGTGTTCCTTCAGATTGCTCTCATTGTTTCCTTTAGCCCATACATATATCAGTGGGTTAGATGGTTTCTTATTGTGTATGACTGTGTTAGGGATATTTGATTTTAGTCTCCTTTGAGAGAAAGAATTAATTGTACATTGTGCAATTTTATCTGTAAAACTGTATGGTAAAATGTGTGCATTATATACATAATTAAAATAAATACATTTCAGAGTGTGTGGCCTAGCAACACATGGCGTAAGCAGCAGTCAAATAGACTTCTGGTCGCGGTGAGTTTATTAGAAAACTTCTGCTGCATGGGCCAGCAACGATTGCCAAACATTTTTATATTTTTGATCAGGTGGACAGATTGGTGGGTTGGGTGGGGGAAGGTCCAGCTGTCATGGTACACATGGTACACATTGGTACAAATGACAAAATTAGAGGTCCAGCTGTCATGGTACACATGGTACACATTGATACAAATGACAAAATTAGAGGAAGATGGAGTAACCGAAAAATATATTTCAGAGACCACGTGCACAAAGCAAGGCCCATAAATACATGGATGAGTGAGTTTGGGGTGGAGTAAATTGAATGAGCTGCACAGAGTCATGACCTCAATCTGCATACCAGGCCGTCTCGACCACATCAGTGCCTGACCTCACAAATGTGCTTCTGGAAGAATGGTCAAACATTCCCATAGGCACACTCCTAAACCTTGTGGACAACCTTCCCAGAAGAGTTCAAGCTGTTATAGCTGCAAAGGGTGGGCCAACTCAATATTGAACCCTACGGACTAAGACTGGGATGCCATTAAATTTCATGTGTGTAAAGGCAGGCATCCCAATACTTTTGGTAATATAGTGTATGTGAGGCTTTGCAGTAGATGTATGGCTGGTTAATATCCTCTATAACCTGTGTGAGGGTTCATCTATTTAGGATGCAGAGACACCTCATATTGCCTTAAGGTCTACTTTCTCTGGTAAGATTTTGTTTGTCATGGTGGTGGGGTTGACATCATGGGAGGAGCTTACTAATGAAAATTGATCGAAAATTGATTCTTAAATTGCACAGTTCACTTTCCTTATTAGAAATTTGGATTGAACTATTTGAGCTAAATACTATATATCATGTATTTGAACACTAGTACTTTTTGGCACAAACCTAATTAGACTACTGCCTTCCAATATCTTATAAATCTTTGGGCAGATATTATTGTACTAACTGAATTTGCACCTGGGGGGTATTTTGCTCTTGGCCTTGAAACATCCGTGGGTGGGATGGGAATATCACTTTAATTATACCTCCCATTCTAGTGGAATCTCAGTTTTAATGCTGAAATGTGTCCACTTTTTTCTGATAGATCTTAGACTTAGACTGAACCCACAGAGCAGTTTTATATACCGTATGCTACACTATATTGACTACCAGCACCATTATCAGCTTTTTATTTCCCCTCTCCATTCAGTTCTGCAATCCTGCAAGAGGGATTTTTTTATGACTAGCTACCATTTTACACCAGGTTTACAGTATACTGCTGGTGTTGATTGGTTTTTACCAACAAAGAAACTACTCTCACTAAAATGATAATATGATCTCATTCTCAGTTGTAATGTATTTCAAATTTTCTGGACCATGATGTCAATTGTATATGAATTTGTTTTGTTGCCTTTAATGACCAAATACTTATTTTATAATGTGGCTTTGTACACTGTATGGATCATTTTAATACCCATCTCTTTTTTAAATTAAAAAATATATACATTATTGTACTAAATGTTTACACTTGAGTGTCAAAATCAGATTATTCAAATCATAGGTTGACATGCACAGGCATATCTCCAACCTAGAATATTCTGAAAAATGTTTAATAAGCTTTTCCACTACTGCTCATTATCACTGAGTATTTTTCTCTTACATATCCAAAGTATTGCAAGAATCAATTGTTGGAATCAATCACATATCTTCTAAATGTTTTATGTGGTCTTCCTTTCCATGCATATGGGCTACATACGAGTGTATACATTATATTACCAAAGTTATTAAACTATTACAAATACACAAACTTGAACATATTGATAAATATTACATTTTTACCCTTTCCTCCAGAATCTTTTTAAATAAAATACTAATTTGTCAAGCCATGTATATAAACCAGTGTCTGTTATATAAAATGAATAGACTGTGAAGTGGAAGTGTGGTTAATACTGTAATAACCAGTAGCATTCCAAAAGTCATCTGAACAACATATGTGATTTAAAGGGATATAAGGGATTCAAACAAATGACTATACTGCAGCCCTTACATATTGGTTGTTCACATATAGGTGGAATGGAATTTTGTAATTTGTAAGAACCCCATATTTCAATCAGTATAATCATTCTGTATACGTTTTATTTATCCTGCAGCTGTTAACCATAACATGAGAAATGTAATCCTTTTAATACTGAGAAGACCCAGTCTAGGATGCAAAAAATAGATAACTGTAATATATTTTATGTACCTATTTGTTGAATATTAAAGAAGGAGACATAAGAGAACATAATAGGAATACAAAGGAACAGGCACCAAAAAAAAGAAAAGGCATACAAAACATTTGCTAACAAGTTTGCTTGCATGCTGTCCTGTCTTATGGCAATACCCACATTTACATCATGATTTTGGCATCATGAACATGGCTGTACACACTCTCTGCTACTGATTCAGTTACTGACGTTACTCTTATTTGCTTTGCTTTGAGATGTGCAATATCAGTTAATTTTTTTCCGGCAAATATCTATTTTTGTATGAAGTCTTCAGAGGTAGGGGAATAAAAATGGGTTGTCTAATTGCTCTGTAGTATGGACTCAAATATGATAATCTTCTACATCAAATACATCAGTTAATATTACCCTACCCTAAATTGGTTTTAATATTGAGATAAGACATGGTATAGAAAGCAAAAAAATAATTTTAGGTACCTTTTTGTTTAAACAGAAAATTGTGATGTGAGGATGTTTTATTTGAGATAATAAAAACACAATCAGAATGTTTATAAACATTTTAGTTGACGCATGGTCAATTGGTAGCAGTTGCTACAAACCTATTTACTGTGAGGGGGCAGAAACCTACTTATCCCCACATAAGGTAAGTTAATTGCACTAACACTTCAAAATATCCCAGCATTTACCCCTGTTTTGGCGGTGTTTTTTTTTGTTGGGGGGAACCTGCCTTTGACACAACTTTCTGACACTGAAGGCTGCAAAAGGGTATTTTGCTCTGCAAGGAGGGTACAACAGAAGAAACACAGAATGGAAATGTAATCTCTAATTAACCACTATTCTAAGCAATTCATCTTTACAAGAATGAGGAAATATTTAATTCCACATGACATTACACTAATCTAAGTGTCTACATCACTTGTGTGAAGGCAGAGCTGACAATCCATTGATTAATATTAAAAAGGAATTGCAGTCATAAATAGAGATGAGCATAGGGTTTGGGTTGAACATCTGTTTGCAGTTCAGCAAATGGCCAAATAAACTGGCTATATTTGGCCAGTTCACCTGCCTGAACATCAGCCAGGAATCTTTTGTTTCCGGTGATAGCACTATTTCAGAAGATCTGCAGATAACAAATCCTGATTTTGCTGTAGCTGCTCTTCCTATGCTTCGACTTGTAAAAGAGCTCTGTTTAAGTCTAGCATTCATTTTATTTATAGATTAAACTAAAAGCAGTTTCAGTTATAAAAGCACCGCTAACCTTTTGGTAGTAAAAGAAAAATAGTTTTGTGACTAGTTTAGCTTATAAGGTCATACTATGCTCCTTTGTTTCCTCACTATGCAGTCCAAATGGTTTTACATTTAACAGAAAAATAATAACTACTCAGAATGACTATAAGGCCAGTTCAGGAAATAAATATGCCTTTGGTTCCAATAAGATAATCACTTGTTTAATGCAGCTCATAGAAATTATTGTAATGTGCATAAACTAAAATAATAAAAAATCCAAACCAAGGGATCTCTGTACAGATTTTGCATGGCCTAAAATAGAAAACTGATAAAACAGAGTCTAGTCTAATATGATTTACAACAATATCAATTTTATTGTTTCCTCTTCACATTGCTTCATCAGATCACTAAGGGACATGCTCTTATATTACATTTTAACTAACACAGTAGCTTAGACTATTGCTGGTCTTATTATAAAAAAATAAATAAAGCCTACAGAGAATCACACATATCTGTAGTATTTAAAGTACCCCATCTCCTGTATATATTGTCACCCAGTGTAAGGGAAAGCTGTTTCCAGGAAAATGTGAGAAAGTATGTAAGGGAGTTAACTGGGAGTAAGGGAGTTAACTGACTGCTGTTAAGAGTGTTGTTGCTTTCAAACCATATTGCATTGCAAAGATGTCAAATATTTAATGTTTGTTCATATGTTTATCTGTTTATATGTATTTTTCCTGTTTGCAATGGATATGCAAAATGGCTTTGCTATTGATTGGAAGGGAGGATTACTGTTTTACTGGAGTGGCTTAAAGTTGTCAGCTGTGAGCAGGGAGATTGGTGGAAGTGTGTTGCTTGGCAATGACTACGCTGGGTAGTAAGGAATTTTTGATGAAATTTGATGAAAAGTGCACATGGATCTGAATGACACTTTGTGGCCTGAGAGGTGAAGCATTACAATGCAGTATATGGATAGAGCTCCCTGTATGTTTGTATGACTGCTTACAATGGGCCCATTCTTACAATGCACCCCCCCCCCCCCCAAGGAATAAGATACAGCTGCAGGAAGAATACTACCCATAAAAACACACCATATTGAACTTTCTTTTGTATGCAATGTAATGTGACTAAGGGCTTAATGACTCTATGATGCTGAATTCCCAAATCTTTTTTATATAAGCCATAATATAATAATAAGATGTTATTGGGTGTGGGTTGTATGTATACAGTTGCTGATGAATAACACATAAATTGGCTCCAGTTCTCCCTCGCGCATAACCTTATTAAAAATCTTGACAACACACCTATAGCAGCAAAAAGTATTACCTTCATCTTCTGCAACACCTGCAGAATCAATTCTCCACAGAATGTTACGGTCTAGCGCCAAGAGAAATTAGAAAATTATGTTTAAGATCATCGCTGAGGCTCTTGCTAGGACCTTGGTCAAGAGAATGCCATGAAAAAGTTGCAATCATTTCAATCTACTACAATCTTCAATCATCAAATCCCATTGGATCAGACACACAACTTCAGCACATATTCTAATTCTGCTCTCTGCTTCTCATTCACAGCCTGGTTGACTTGAGGTTTTCTCAAGCATTCAGAGTTTGCTCATTTTGTTCCCATAGCAAGCAGCTTGCTATGGAAGCACTCGGCAGAGGGAGGAGCTAGGAGCACCTGCAGGGGACCCGAGAAGAGGAGCTCCAGCATCATTGCGTCACTTCCTGTTTGGTCTGTGGAGCGCATGAGCGTCTCAGACTACCTGCTTTTTAAAAGCCTATTGAATTCTAATTGAATGTAAGTGCATTTCTAAATGATTTTATGGAATAAATAGTCAAACGTTATTGCACTATGGGATATAATTTTTTTCCACATACAACTGAGAGGAAGGGGCTAATGCCCCGTACACACGGTCTAAAATTACGACGGAAAATGTCTGATCGAACCATATTGTCGGAAAATCCGGCCGTGTGTGGGCTCCATCTGACTTTTTCCGTCGGAATTTCCGACGGAAAAAATTTGAGATCTTGCTCTCAAAATTTCCAACAACAAAATCCAATCGGACTTTTTCTGATTGTGTGTAGAGAATTCTGACGGACAAAGTGCCACGCATGCTCAGATCAAATTACGAGACCAAAGCTATTGGCTGCTAGCCTCTACGTAGTTCCGTCATATGCAACGAACGTCACCACGTTCAGAGTGATCGGATTTTCTGACAACTTTGTCCGACCGTGTGTATGCAACACCAGTGTTGGACAAAATCCGTCGGAAAAAATCTGACGAATATTGTTGTCGGAATTTCCGACCATGTGTACGGGGCATCACTGTGTGAAGGAAAAAGGAATGTACCAAATGTGGACCTGTGTCCTGCCATACAGTTTAGGCTGTGGATGCAGGATTCCCCCTTGGGGTGAGAGCTCTCTGTTGAGTGCTGTAGCATAAATGGAACACCTGCACCAATATATTTATTTCAAGCAAGGCGAAAAAGCACCTGTCACCTTGAATTGTGATTTCATTGATTTTGCTTTTATCTAATAATATGGACTGACCAACAATACCAGAACTTGACTATTTACAAACTGGTCATCTTCACCACTACAAGAGTTCAGTGGTTGTTTAAAATAGATTTTATTTTATTTAGCATTACAGAGTTTATTGTTTACTTCAATTGGTCCATGGTAGCACTTGTCAGTTTATCAACAGTATATGAATTTTAACAATAGATTTTTTGCACATACCATGAAGTTAATATTTATTTATCATTTGGTTTAACAATAACATTAGTCGCTTTACCAATACCATTGATTGCATGTTTAATTTATTTATTTTATGTGTTAAAGAATATAAAGCACCTAGCACTTTTTAATATTAATTTACAACATACACCTGTCACATTAACCACTTGACATCCGACCGTAGCCGAATGACGGCCTCGGCGCGGATGTCAATTCCCGGGAGGGCGTCATATGACATCCTCCCCTTTCCTCGCTCCCTGTGTGCGCTCATGAGCTTGCAGCAGGGAAATTCTGTGTTGGCCGTGTCCCTCGGACACAGCCAATCACAGATCGCTGTAAACGGCCAATCACAGCGGCCGTTTACAGCGGGATTGGCGTGTCCAATGGGAGATGATCTCATATGTAAACATATGAGATCATCTCTCAGCGCTGCTCTCCCTCCTCACACAGACACAGCGTGTAAGGAGGGAGAGATGAACGGCTGCAGCACTGTCATCAGTGCCACATATTAGTGCCATCTGTCATCAGTGTCACGTATTAGTGCCATCTGTCATCAGTGCCACCTGTCAGTGTCACGTGCCATCTGTTATCAGTGTCACCTGTCATCAATGCCACATATCAGTGCCATCTGTCATCAGTGTCACATGTCATCAGTGCCACGTATTAGTGCCATCTGTCATCAGTGCCACGTATTAGTGCCATCTCTCATCAGTGCAACATATTAGTGCCACGTGATATCAGTGCCACATATAAGTGCCATCTGTCATCAGTGCCACATATCAGTGCTATCTGTCATCAGTGTCACGTGTCATCAGTGCCCCGTATTAGAGCCATCTGTAATCAGTGCCACATTAGTGTCACGTGTCATCAGTGCCACGTATCAGTGCCATCTGTCATCAGTGCCACGTCAGTGTCACGTGTCATTGTCCTGGTGCTCCAGGGCCTTCAAAAGTGTACTAGGTAGTAAACACGTTAGATGTGTAATTTATGCTCCTAGAACACGTGATGGCGCTCCCTGCATGTTGGGCCTCTCTAAGTGGCCAGGCTGTGTAAAAGTCCCACACATGTGGTATCATAATACTTAGGAGGAGTATCAGAATTTATTTTGGGGTGTCATTTGTGGTATACACATGCCATGTGAGAAAAATAACCTATTACAATGACAATTTTGTGGAAAAAATAAAAAAATAATTCATTTTGCAAAGAATTGTGGGAAAAAATTACAACACAAAAACCTCACCATGCCTCTTACTAAATACCTTGGAATGTCTACTTTCAAAAAAGGGGTAATTTGGGGAGTATTTGTACTTTCCTGGCTTGTTCGGGTCGCAAGAAATGAGATAGGCCACCAGTACATCAGATGTGATCAATTTTGTATAATTTGCACCACAGTTTGTGGACTCTCTAACTTTCACAAAGACCAAATAATATCCACTAATTTGGGTTATTTTTACCAAAGATATGTGGCAGTATAAATTGTGGCCAAAATTTATGAAGAAAAATTAATAATTTCCTAAATTTTATCACAGAAACAAAGAAAAATTCGTTTTTTTTCAAAATTTTCGGTCTTTTTTCATTTATAGCGCAAAAAATTAAAAACCCAGAGGTGATCAAATACCACCAAAAGAAAGCTCTATTTGTGGGAAAAAAAGGACAAAAATTCATTTGGGTACAGTGTTGCATGACTGAGTAATTGTCATTCAAAGTGTGAGAGCACCAAAAGCTGAAAATTGGTCTAGATAGGAGGGGGGTTTAAGTGCCCTGTAAGCAAGTGGTTAAAGAGCAGCGCCATACCCACTATCCCTCTAAACCTTCTCATATAAGATACTACTCAGGTAGTTGTCTCAGTGGAGGCAGCAGCTCTCCTAACATCACACAATTAGCCATCTGAGCGGAACACCACCAAATTTTCTCTAGTATGACATGTCTGTTATTTAAAAAAAAAAAGTCTTTAATGAAAATTGCAAGCCAGAGGACATAAGGAATTTGTTGTGCAGGGACTGTTATTTTACCCAAGTTTACACCTCATTAAAAAAAGTGTAGAAAATAACGTATGTGTTTCTTCATGCAAGGTATCACTTCTTTATTGTTTGGATCTATAAGAAGTGTCAAAATAATGATATCTTCCATTTAACGGGGAAACGTTACACTTTATTTAAACAATATTGGTTTGGGACTATTTCAGACAAAAAACAGGGATGGCAGAGCGGTTGTTAATACACTTTGTATTTCTTTAGGACTACCACTTTTTTGCTACTAAGAACAAAAATGAGAAAGGCAGTTTTTGAACAATGCACCAAATGTCACATATTCTTTACTTCAAAATCATGTCAATGTCGAAGTATTGCTGCAAAGCATGCCAATCAAGCCTGTGCATGAGACTAGCTTCCCTATTTTAGTTTTTATATCCTCAAAACCACTACAAAAGGATTTGCTTTATAAAGACAAAATAGATCAGCAGATCTTAGCACAGGTGTGGAATGTTGCTGCTCCTGATAATGCAAGTATGGTCATTTAGGGGTTAATTTAGTGTTAGGAATTGGCTTAATGATTAGGCTAGGGCCAGTGGCTATGGGTTGAAATGTTAGTGTTAAGGTTGGTGATACAGTAGGGCTTAGGGGGTATTTTAATATAAAATTAAAACTCTAGTTTTTGGGTTGGAGTTAACCACTTCAGCCCCAGAAGGATTTACCCCCTTTCTGACCAGAGCGTTTTTTGTGATTCGGCACTGCAACGCTTTAACTGACAATTGCGCGGTCGTGCAATGTGGCGCTCAAACAAAATTGACGTCCTTTTTTTCCCACAAATAGAGCTTTCTTTTGGTGGTATTTGATCACCTCTGCGGTTTTTATTTTTTGCACTATAAACAAAAAAAAAGAGCGAAATTTTGAAAAAAACGCATTATTTTTTACTTTTTGCTATAATAAATATCCCCCAAAAATATATAAAAAAAAATTTTTTTTCCTCAGTTTAGGCCGATACGTATTCTTCTACATATTTTTGGTAAAAAAAATTGCAATAAGCGTTTGATTGGTTTGCGCACAAAAGTTATAGCATCTACAAAATAGGGGATAGTTTTATGTCATTTTTATTAATATATTTTTTTTACTAGTAATGGCGGCGATCAGCGATTTATATTGTGACTGCGACATTATGGCGGACACATCGGACAATTTTGACACATTTTTGGGACCATTGGCATTAATGCAGTGATTGATGCTATAAAATTGCATTGATTACTGTAAAAATATCACTGGCAGTGAAGGGGTTAACCACTAGGGGGCGGGGAGGGGTTAAGTGTATCCTAGGGGCATGTCTATAACTGTCTGGGGCTGTGTGTGACACCACACTGATTGCTGCTCCCGATGACAGGGAGCAGACGATCAGTGTGCTGTCACTAGGCAGAATGGGGAGATGCTACCTTACATCGTCAGCTCCCCGTTCTTGAGCTCCGTGACATGATCGCGGGTATCCCCACGGTGATCGAGTCCGCAGGACCCACGGTCACGGAGCTCACGGCGCGCACGGCGGGAAATTCAAAGTAACGGTACGTTACTTTGCCCAGCTGTGCCATTGTGCAGATGTATAAGTACAGGAGTCGGTCGGAAATCGGTTAAATGTTAAAGGTTAACCTTCAGGTTTGGATGTGTTCAGGTTAGGCTGAAACTTACAGGTTAATGTAAAGAGGTTTGGTTTAGTTTTAGGATCCAGGTAAGGGCTGGGGTTACATTTTAGGGTCAAGTTAAGGATTTAAAATTTACAACATGCACATTCCTTAATTTATAAATGTTTGTGCAAATTCTTGTCCTAATGTAAGATGTTCTAAAGCAGGGGTCTCCAAACTGCGTCCCGAGGGCCAGATGTGGCCCTTTGCTTGTCTTTATCCGGCCCTTGGGGCACCATTCATTCCACTGATATGAGACACTATTCTGCTCACTGACACCAACAATGGAGCATAATTCCTGCCTCTGACATCAACAATTGGGGACTATTCCTTCCCCTAATACCAAAGATGGGGTACTGATGCTAGAAAAAAATTATATTCCCGCGGGCCACAGTGCGGCCCCTCTAAAGTCTGAAGGACAAGAAACTGGCCCTTTGTGTAGAAAGTTTGGAGACTCCTGATCTAAATGAACGGCAGGGAAAACCCAAGGTTTCCCAGCAGGACATTGCCCAAAAGCATCAAACTGCCTCCCCTGGCTTGCTTTCTTCTCTTTCCCAGGTAAGTGATGCACACACCCGGCCATCCACATGATGTTAAAGAAAATGTGATTCATCAGACTAGGTCAACTTCTTTCATTGCTTTTTGGTTCATTTCTGATGCTTAGGTGCCCATTGTAGGTTCTTTTGGCTGTGGACATGGGTCAGCATAGGCACCCTGACCAGTCTGTGGCTACGCAGCCCCATACACAACAAACTTAATTTTTTTATGCTTTCAATACATCAACTGCAGGGATAACATGTTTACTAGCTGCCTAATATATCCCGTGGACTTTCAGATACCATTTTAATGAGATAATCAATGTTATTCACTTAAAGTGGTCCTAAAGCCAAAATGTTTTTTACCTTAATGTAAAGAAAGAGACTTGTCACAGTTGTCACAGTTGTCACAGTAGTAGGTTCCATACTTTTTACCAACGTAATCAGATATGGTGACTTTCCGTTCAGTTTATACTATCTGTTTACCACACATAACTAGCACAAACTCCCAAACCAGTGACCTTTAAATGTGAACAGTTAAATGTCTTTTTTTTTTTTTTTGCTAGGGGACACAACTGTGGATCAGTTGTAGTTTTTATTTATATCAAATATTTTATTTATATCCAATTTTTATTTTGAATTTTTATTTTGAATTTGTTAATAAAAATCTCAAATATCCAAGTGTAGCATTTATTTACCCCTGCAGAAGCCGCTGGTGATGATGGGTCTTCTGTTTTGCCACAACTCCCTTTGCTCAGTCCCACTGACACACTTGGTTATATACCAAAGCCATTTACACATGTGGACTTAACAGTTAGGGCACTTTAACACGAAAATCACTGCTATTTTTAGTGGCGATTTACCGTCGTTTTAGGGCTGCCCATTGATTTCAATGGGCAGGGGTGTTTTAGGAGCGGTGTATACACCGCTCCTAAAGTGCCTCAAAGGTTCGGCTTGCAGTGCACCGCTCCAGTGTGAAAGCCCTCGGGCTTTCACACTGGAGTGACAGGAGAGGCGATTTACAGGCACTCTGCAGGCGTCTTTTTTTAGCGCTAGAGCGCCTGTAAAGCACCTCAGTGTGAAAGTAGCCTTAGATCCCTTTCACACTGAGGCGCTTTTAAACTGCCAGTAAAACACTGAACGCTTTTGCATTGCTTTTTGGACGCATTTTAGGCGCTTTTGAAGAGCTTTTGAGGCGCATTTGAAGATCATTTCAGGTGCTTTTGAAGAGCTTTTGAGGGCTTTTCAGGCGCTTTTGAAGAGCTTTTCCTGTATTTCAATGGAGAGGGGCGCTTTTCAGGCGCTTTTTTTTAGCTCTGCAAACATGCTTTAAAGATGCTGCTTGCAGGAGGTTTTTAATCTCCTCCAGTGTGAAAGCATCCATTGATTTTAATGGGAAGCAGTTTTCGTGAGCTCTTCAGGCTACTTTCACACTGGGGCGGGCGGGTGTCGCCGGTAAAGCGGCGCTATTTTTAGCGCCACTTTACCGTTGTTTTAGCGGCGCTATTCTTCTTTGAAAGCGCCGCAACATGGGAGTTTTTAACCCCGCATTAGCGCTGGCATGGCCACGGCCCCAGTGTGAAAGGGGTCCAATGCACATTACAGACATTAGACCACAGCAACTTGGAGGTAAATTAATGAAATGTATAAGGGCAATGCAAACAAACATGGGGTAAATCAATAAATAAGTGGTTACACAGATTTAAGTGGTTCTAAGGTTTTTTTCACTTTAATGCATTCTATGCATTAAGGTGAAAAACCTTCTGTGCTGCAGCTGCCCCCAGACCCCCCCCCCATTTTTCCTTACCTGCACCCGATCTGATCCAGCGATGTTCACGAGTGCAGCGGCTGTAAAACAAACCCAGTGATGGGGGGAGTTCCACTGTCTGTGTAATTGGCCGTATTAGCAGAATTCAGGAGCGAGCGCGAGTGCCAGCGGGGGACCCCAGAAAAAGAGGATCTGGGCTGCTCTGTACAAAACCATTGCACAGAGCAGGTAAGTATAGGCATGTTTGTTATTGTTATTTTTTTTAGAACCTGGGGGTTTTGGTAGATCATAAGCTCAATAATAGCATGCCATGCCAAGCTGCGGTTTCCAAAGCAAGCAAGTCCTTTCTTGTATTAAGAGAGGTATGGACTCCAGAGAGAGAGATATAATTTTGCCCCTGTTCAAATCATTAGTAAGACCTCATCTTGAATATGCAGTTCAGTTTTGGGCACCAGTTCTCAAAAAGGATATCGGGGAACTGGAGAAAGTGCAGAGAAGGGCAACCAAACTGATAAGAGGCATGGAGGAGCTCAGCTATGAGGAAAGATTAGAGGAACTGAATTTATTCACTCTTGAGAAGAGGAGAATAAGGGGGGATATGATCAACACGTACAAATATATAAGGGGTCCATATAGTGAACTTGGTGTTGAGTTATTCACTTTACGGCCAACACAGAGGACAAGGGGGCACTCTTTACGTCTAGAGGAAAAGAGAATTCATCTTCAAATACGGAAAGGTTTCTGCACAGTAAGAGCTGTGAAAATGTGGAATAGACTCCCTGCAGAGGTGGTTCTGGCTAACTCAGTCGATTTTTTTGCCCTGCTGTGGCAGATTGAAGCATGCTCTTCTGGTTTTTTTTTTTTGCCTTCCTCTGGATCAGCTGTGGGTGTGGAATTGGGTGTGTTGGATTGTACGATGTTTTTATTTTTATTTATTATTTCTTTTTTTTTGTGGTTGAACTGGATGTCTTTTTTTCGGCCTAGCTAACTATGTAACCCACTTTTTGGACTTTTACCTATAGGTAAGCCTAGAATAAGGCTTACCTAAAAGGAGTGGAAAGATCTCCTAAACGTGCGCCGTTTAGGAGATATTTCACTTGTAGTCCGCCGGAAATTGCTACGGCACATGCGCAGGGAAGAAACTAAACGAAACGCTGTTTCTTCCTTAGTATATGCCGCAGGTCGCGGCTCCCGTGCGCATGCACGGGAGTGATGTCACGCGGCATCGGCAAATCACAGAGTCGGAGTCCGCGGACCCGAAGGAAGGGGGCAAGAAGATGGACGCTGCCCACACAGGGGACGTAGCTGGATTCTTTTGCAGGTAAGTGGTACATAATGGGCTAGTATGCGATGCATACTGTCATTATGATTTTCATTTGCAGGCTCTACAGGGAGCAAAAGAGGAAGTAAACTGGCTTTACTTCCTCTTTAACAGTGCTTCAAAGGGTAAAATTATCCATTACCTGCTAGATGGCACTCAAAGGTTACACCAAGTTAACCTACAATCGGGTAATTAGTCTCTAAACAACCTCAACAAGATGAATCCAAAAGAGTCCTAGTGTACACCTTGTGCACTGCTTGCCTAAGCTGTCATTAGCTTTGGTACTATGGCCGATGGGACTTGCTATTGCATGGTCAGACCAGATAATTGCAACAAGCTCATCTAGTGAGAGAGAATGCATATGTATGACCTAATGATCCAGCCAGTAAGTCAAGTTATTTTAACAGACCAAGTTGTACGGACAAAGTAGCAGTTACAGGGTTGAGACAAACCATTTAACACTGACATGAGTGCTTACAATATTCAGCTTTTATTCATTTATGTAAAACTATCCCAAAAAGAAAAAAAATATATCTTTTTTTATAACTGCTTATAAAGTGTTAACTGGAATTCAGCCTTAATTTATTTGTTGGGACTATCTAAATCTTCTAGTCTAACACTAACCTCTACCCAGGCTGACAATACTGCTGTATGTTTTGATACTTCATCCACAATGCAGACACCCTAATGCAGGAAGTGTGTTACTGACTGGATCACAAGGTGAAATAAAGGAAGATAAGCTTAAAAATAAGAAAAATAATGCAGCTACCACATCTAAGGTTTGGTAAGTTGCAATATAAATAAAATGTTTGATTTTGGATTTAATACTGCTTTAAGACAACAATTAATGGCATCCTTGCCTAATTAAAAGCATAGTTTAGAATGTAATGATCTTTCATGTTGCAAATTCACCATACTTTAGCAAAATGAATTTGTACACTGCATTATATGTTCTAGCAGCTTAATTGTGGGCCTCCTCTGAAGTGCAGTTACTATGTAACTATATGTAGTAAGGAACAAATAAAAAACAAAAAAAGGGTAGGGGTCCCCCCAAATTAAAACTGACATGAGTGCTTACAATATTCAGCTTTTATTAATTTATGTAAAACTATCCCAAAGGGGGGCGGGGTCACCCGGTGCCCTCTCCGTTTTAAAAGACCTGTCAGATGGAGCGGAGCCTCACACAGCGGGAGCCAAGGGGACCCCCATTGCGCGGAGCGGCCCAAGAAGACACCGACTCCCGACGGAAGAAGATGCTGGATGAGAAGGACGAGAAGACCAGCGCAAGAAGAAGCGGATCGGAGGAAGAGAAAATGGAAGAAGAAGATAGAAAAATAAGAAAGAAGAAAGAAGCTTTTAATAAAGGAATTGTCAAAGAACATTTTAAATAAAATTTTGGTGATTTGGTAGGGGTACTTTTGTACCCCCTTAAGATTTCACACAGGGGGGGGCATCTGGGGGTCCCCTTGTTAAAGGGGGCTTCCAGATTCCGATAAGCCCCCCGCCCGCAGACCCCACAACCACCGGGCACGGTTGTGGGGAAGAGGCCCTTGTCCTCATCAACATGGGGACAAGGTGCTTTAGGGTGGGCCTCCTCTGAAGTGCAGTCCTATGTAACTATGTAGTAAGACTCAAACATATGGTTTAATATACAGTTTAATGAGAATGGCCCTTAAGTAGCCCCAACAGGACATGTTTTTAGGTTTTTTTTTGGCTGGGATCCCCCTTAAGTAGCCCCAACAGGACATGTTTAAGGTTCAGCAATCCAAATTTCAGTTGAACTTAGCCAGCCAGAGAAAAGTCTAGTTAGATTGGTTGCATTTTGCACTACCTTTTTTATTAAGCTTAAATCATTTTTCTTGAATGAAAAGATGATAACCCCCACTATTAAATATGCAGAGGACCAGACCTGACACCCACACTTTGTTATGTTTTCTCAGGATATGTGCCAGCAAGTCATCTAAAGAAAGCCTTGTTATACTTAGTATTTTGCAGTGCTGAGATCCAACGTTTAGAATCCTCTAGGACCCCTATCTGCGTAACAAATGTGCATGCTCTCTTTGTGAATGTGAATGTTAAATGCTGGCTGCCTTACTATATTGGAAACTGTTACTATGTGGGTTATTAATCTAGGCTTGTAAGCTCAAACAAGGCAAAGATGATGTTGGTATACTATTAAAAGTGCTCTATACCATGTGAAAACTTTTTTGAAAAAGGATATATACAGTATATATATATATAGATAGATTCTCTATGATAACAAACTATTGAGGTAATAGCAACCCAAAGCATGATAAAAATTCTTATTTTGTCTTATATTAGTGAGCTACGTAATATTTTTTTTGTGATTTATTACTTTTCTTTTGTTTGATGCAATGATATTCAAGACTTTTTGCTAACGTAAACTCACTTAGTCATATAAAAGTGAACTGGACTTTTTCCCTTAATCAGCTTTTCTATTCTAGTTCCTAGTTCCAAAGTTTAATTGCAAGGACTCAGGAGATCACTTAAATTACTGTCAGAATGGACAAACAGAAAGGTTTGAGGATGTCTATCAATCAAAAGAGGACTTGACCTTGCTGACAGCAGGGATCTCTATTACAATCGAGCAGGAAATTCTCAATGTCACAGCAAGACAACATTGAGAACTAAATAGATTGATGGATGGAGTGCAAAATGTGAACTATAAAAACAACCTTGGCATTTTAACATCCAAAAACCTCTATGGGAAAAACATGAATCAAATAGAGTTTTTGACAGAAGCTAATTGTGAAGCTACTAGAAGGTTTGGGATATAAGATAACATTTCCATATGAGTTTAAATGCTAACTCAGACTTATGAATAGTTCATTACAGTTAAAAGATTCAATGAGCCTAATTTACTAAAAATGAATACTCCAGAGCAGGGAGAATTGACTATGAAGGTACAGTATCTCACAAAAGTGAGTACACCCCTCACATTTTTGTAAATATTTTATTTATATATTTTCATGTGACAACATTGAAGAAATTACACTATGCTACAATGTACAGTAGTGAGTGTACAGCTTGCATAAGAGTGTAAATTTTCTGTTCCCTCAAAATAACTCAACACACATTCATTAATGTCTAAACCGCTGGCAACAAAAGTGAGTACACCCCTAAGGCCCCTTTCACACCAAAGTGTTTTTCAGGCGCTACATCGCTAAAAATAGCGCCTGGAGCGGTGCGCTAGCAGGACAGTAAAAAGAGTCCTGCTAGCAGCATCTTTGGAGCGGTGAATGAGCAGTGTATTCATCCTATACCGCTCCTACCCATTGAAATCAATAGGACAGCGCTTTGCTGGGGGTTTTAACCCTTTTTCGGCTGCTAGCGGCCGAATACCGCGGCAAAAACAATGGTACAGCAGCGCTAAATATAGCGCTGCTTTACTGCCGACACCTGCACCACCCCAGTGTGAAAGGGGCCTAAGTAAAAATGTCAAAATTGGGCCCAATTAGCCATTTTCCCTTTCCAGTGTCATGTAAATCATTAGTGTTACAAGGTCTCAGGTGTAAATGGGGAGCAGGTGTGTTAAATGTGGTGTTATCGCTCTCACTCTCTCATACTGCTCACTGGAAGTTAAACATGGCACCTCATGACAAAGAACTCTCTGAGGACCTGAAAAAAAAGAATTGTTGCTCTACATAAATATGGCCTAGTCTAAAAGAAGATTGCCAAACCCTGAAATTGAGCTGCAGCATGGTGGCCAAGACCATACAGCAGTTTAACAGGACAGGTTCCACTCAGAACAGGCCTCCCCATGGTTGACAAAAGAAGTTGAGTACACGTGCTCAGCATCATATCCAGAGGTTATCTTTGGGACAGTGTGTGTGAGTGCTGCCAGCATTGCTGCAGAGGTTGAAGAGGTGGGGGGGGGGTCAGCCTGTCAGTGCTCAGACCATAATCTGCACACTGCATCAAATTGGTGTGCATGGCTGTCGTTCCAGAAGGAAGCCTCTTCTAAAGATGATGCACAAGAAAGCCTGCAAACAGTTTGCTGAAGACAAGCAGACTAAGGACATGGATTACTGGAACCATTGGTGTCTTGCCTACAGTCAAGCATGGTGGTGGGAGTGTCATGGTCTGGGGCTGCATGAGTGCTGCTGGCACTGGGGAGCTACAGTTCATTGAGGGAACCATGATTGGCAACATGTACTTTGACATACTGAAGCAGGGCATGATCCCTTCCCTTCGGAGACTGGGCCACAGGGCAGTATTCCAACATAACGACCCAAAATACACTGCCAAGATGACCACTGCCTTGCTAAAGAAACTGAGGGTAAAAGTGATAGACTGGCCAAGCATGTCTCCAGACCGAAACCCTATTGAACATCTGTGGGGCATCCTCAAACGGAAGGTGAAGAAGCACAAGGTCTTTAATCCACCAGCTCCTTGATGTCACCATGGAGGAGTGGAAGAGGACTCCAGTGGCAACCTGTGAAGCTCTGGTGAACTCCATGCCCAAGAGGGTTAGGGTAGTGCTGGAAAATAATGGTGGCCACACAAAATATTGACACTTTGGGCCCAATTTAGACATTATTACTTAGGGAATGTACTCACTTTTGTTGCCAGTGATTTAGACATTAATGGCTGTGTGTTGAGTTATTTTGAGGGGACACCAAATTTACACTGTTATACAAGCTGTACACTCACTACTTTACGTTGTAGAAAAGTGTAATTTTTTCAGTGTTGTCACATGCAAATATGTAATAAAATATTTACAAAAATGTGAGGGGTGTGCTCACTTTTGTGAGATACTGTAAGTGGAAGTGTCCTAGATCCAAGAAATTTTGATCTTGACACATCTGGGTGGAATTGAGACACTCTGAGACCTGGTGGGATCCTCTGAAGGATTTAGGTTACGGGTTACAGAGGGAAACTGTCACATTTAGTAGCTGTAGTATCACCACTGCTAAATGTATGACTTCCCACAGTCAAAGGTCTTTCTCGGTGGGTAAACACCCCACAGAAATCACCCATTCACCAAGGTTCTGAACTGAATCTTACATCAGTCTGAACTCAAATCTCAATATAAACAAAAAAACAGCACTCAATGGGGTCATGAAAAAAATGACATTTATTCTGGATGTATAAAAAGAACAGGAAACAGTTCACTCAGATGCTGTTCGATTAATCAAAGGAATATGGTAAAGCAACAATTGTTAAAATAAAGCACCATACCGCCTCAGGTCCTGAAGACTAGGGATGTGACAGGATGTTAATAATGTTTCACTTCCAGCTTGTGTATGTGCCAACTCCAGGCTCCATAAGCAATGGAACAGATGTTGTTTGTTGGGAGGAAGGAGGGGGGGTCACTTTCCTCAATAAACTCCACAAGTGCCGCCAGACAGGGGGGAGGGAGTGAGATGTGTAACTGTATTGAGTTATGCCCGGTCCACTGTCAACGCCAGCGGCGTTCAACACGATTGCTGTGGGGGAAGGAGGAAGCTCAATTCACCAGGACCTGGAAGGGGGAGGACGCACCAGCTGGTCCAGAACACAGGAGGACGGCGCGCAGGCTTGTCTGGTTGTTATGGCGTCCGTGGCTTACATGTTTCGCGCGCATGCGCTTTGTCAAAGCCACCTCAAATCTCATCCATCATCATAGGACAGCAACCATTGTTTAGGAAAGTCCCACCTGTGCAATTCAGCTAGAATTTCCATCTAAGACTAGCAGTTTAAAAATATACTCATGTTAATCTTTCCTCACCCACAAAGCAATCGTGACATCAAACATACAGTCATGCCATTATAACATACATTCATGCCATTATAACATACACTGCCGAAATTTACCTATTCAAAAACTTGCATCATACATAGAGTTTAAAAATAAACTCTCTGGTTTAGCTTTGTTCTATTTTGAGCATACAACACAATATGGTCTATGGTGGTCTGTGAAAAAAAATGCAAAAGGGGTGATTATTCCAAATCATTTAATCTATCTCTAAAGTCCATTTCTAAGGATAACATACGTGATTGTTTTTCTCCATTCAGACACACACACAAAAAAAAACCCTCAACTTAGCATTTCACTTTTAAGTGTTTTCTTTCTCTAATTGCTGTATTTTTGTATGTTTAATCATGGGTTGACTTAATTCTTATGTCATGATTTTGTTAAATGTATACCATATCATTTTCAGATGCACTTGCTTGTTCTTAGCTTACAATAAATCACAATCTGTTATGAGCCAGGGCCACCTGTCTTTTGTGAGGGAGTAACCATCCATTATTATGGGTAACATGTAGTTATCCCTAAATAATATAGATAAAACCTGGCAAATGTGTTCTTTCTCATAGCCTTGTTTTTCCTGGTAACATGCAGTCTTTGTTCTTTGTCCTTTATAGAAAATGAATAGAATAAACAAAATCTTGCAGCGCTGTAGATTTAGGAGCTTTCTATACACCATTAGGCACAATAAGGGGCAATCATTTTTGAATAGCAAAGACAGAAAGTTAAAGGCACAATTTCTTTGCACATTACAATAGATTAAGCAACAGAGTGGGGGTTTATAAATGACAAATTCTGAAGACAGTAATGAAAAAATAATAATTCTGTAAAATCTGTGGAAAGATACAATAAATGCTTAATTTTATTTTAAAGAATAAAAAAAATAACAAAAAATAACAGATCAGCAGACAATTCATAAATTTGCCTTCACTTAGATTTTTGCTAATAAGATAGAAATCAAACTCAATCTATGGTCAGATCACTAGAAGTTGTCAATACAATGTTGCCTACTCCTGTTATAAAACAGGACCAGTTCCAGAGAGGTAAAATGGTACATACATCATATTAGCCCAATAGCTGGTATAGTCATCAATTTTTCTATTTAAATATTTCTTAAATTATTATTTTTGTGTACATTTATTAAACAAATCAAGAATGTATGTAAACAAATATAATTTTGAAACACAATAAATGTGTTCTGTAAGCTGAGCCTAATGTCTTAGTGGGTTCATTTGCAATAGGAGTAGATCATGCCTATTTTGCAAAGTCACTTAAAGTGTTTGTTAACTCAAATTATAACTCACTGCCAGCCCCTCTATTATAGGCAGGCATACCACACTGTGTAAGTCTTTTATAAAAATGAGCATTATGAATACCTATTTAGGGCGATCTTCAGGCAGGTCATGTGACTCAGGCCCCTTTACAGCTCCGATACATGTATACAGCAGGAGGGGCTGAAATATTCCTCTGACATCAGCCAGGGAGGTCACATGGCCGCTCAGCCCCTCCTGCAGAAGCCCTGTCTCGGAGATGTAAAGCGGCCACGAGTCACGAGACCGGCCTGAAGATACAGTAGCACTAAAAATGTATTTAAAATCCAAATATCCAAATTTTTATAATATATCTATAATAGAGGGTCTGGCAGTGAACATTTGTACATTTTTTTTTTATTATATCGGTGGGGAGGGTCGAGGTGGAGACAGAGACACGGACATGGATCTGACAAGTAGCTAGGAGGGGGTGAGGGGGAGAGAGGAGAACAGAGAGGACAGCTGTGGAAGACGGATGACGGAGGGATGAACGCTGACCACAGTAGTCAGGACTCAGCAGCCCTGATTATCATGATCAGTGCAGGGAGGGGGATACAGGAAGTGCAGAATCAGCCAGGTTTTTTACAGTTTAGAGGAGGCAGATTACACAGCACAAGCACTGTGCTATTTAATCTGCTTTGAGGAACCATCTGATTTTTTTTTTGGGGGGTTAACAAACACTTTCAGAAAAGGAGTTGACACTGCACCACCCAATAAACCCAATAAAAGGTTTGTTCACCACACACCTTACCCAGTATTAGTTAAATATTGGCAGATTAATGTTCTAAGCGCTCTCTTTCACCCAATATCAACTTTCAGGTTATTACATTAAATTCTTTCAACAATTGCCCTATTCCAAACCCAAATGACTTATCCTACCACTATAACTTTTAAAGCAGAAGAACCATGGGGATGTATAATTTAATTCCAGGAATCACAGTGTAAATTACTCAACAATACAAATTATAGCTTATTCAGGAAATGGTAGCTTTTTATTAAATACATAGTTACATGGTTACATAGTTACTCAGGTTGAAAAAAGACACTAGTCCAACCATTAAGAAAAAAACACAAACACACGCACAAATAGAAAACCCCCATATATACTATCCTATACCCATAGTTGATCCAGAGGAAACCAAAAAAAAACAAACAAAGCATGATCCAATTCACTCCAGTGTTGGAAAAAAAAACTCCTTCCCGCTGAGGACTCCTTACCCCTGTCATTGTTATTACTGCTAAATTTTAATGTCCAGTTATAATTTGTGCATTTATGAATGCATCCAGGCCTTTTCCTTCAGACGTAAAGAACACCCTTTGTCGTCTGTAATGACCTGAAAGTGAATAACACTACACCAAGTTGACTATATGGACCATTTATGTATTTATACAGTACATGTTGATCATATCCCTCCTTAATTGCCTCTCCTCAAGAGAGAAGATATTCAGTTCAGCTACTCTCTCCTCATAGCTGAGCTCCTCCATGTCTCTTATTAGTTTGGTTGCCCTTCTCTAAACTTTCTCCAGTTATCTGATATCTGCTTTGTGAACTGGTACCCAAATATTAACTGCATATTATAGATGAGGTCTTACTAGCTCTCTCTGCAGTCTATATCTATTTTAATACAAGAAAATATGTTGGTAGCTTGATAAACTGCAGCTTGTGGTTATCTCCCACCATTTATGAATAAAGCAATTATTATAGTTTTGTTAAAACCAGATAAAACTAATAATCCTGAATCATATTGCCCAATATCATTACTTACATCAGATGTAAAGCTATTGGCAAAAGTATTAGCCATTAGATTGGCAAAAGTAATAGCTAAGATAGTGCATATAGATCAATTTGGTTTTATTCCAAATAGATTTATTGCAGTGAATATAAGGGGCCTATTTCTTAATTTGCAGGTCCCGGCAGAAAATATGGGTAATGGAGCTATATTGTAGCTTGATGCAGCAAATGCTTTTGATGGCATAGAATGGGATTATTTATGGCATTGTTTAGAAAAAAATGGATTTGGGTCCCAGTTTATAAGATGGATACAACTCTTTTATTCTGCACCAGTGGCACTAACTGACAATCGCCAAATATTATTGGGTTTTGTAGACCCTTAGGAGAGCATAAAATTGCCTTATATGCTGATGATACACTTCTATTTTTGGGAGATACAACATCTTCTCTAAAGGCAGTGATGTGTTTAATTAAAAAATATGGTTCTTTTTCAGGTTTTACAATTAATTGGGACAAATCAGTTATTCTACCTCTGGATCCTCTGGTGACAAATCTGCCAAACTATGCTTCTCAAATAGCTGTAGTTTCTACATTTAAATATTTGGATGTACAAGTTACATCACAAATAAATACATATATGGAGAGGAATTTTTCCTCATTGTTTAAGCAGTTTAAGCAAGTGGCCAAAATTTGGAGTAAATTACCTCTAACGATAATAGGTAGATCTAGCCTGATAAAGATTATATGGATGCCACAGCTACTATACTGGCTACATAACTGTCCTGTTTGGCTCCCTTGGTTATTCTTTAAGCAAATAGATACCTTGTTCAGAGAAATTATTTGGAGATCTAAACACCCCTGGATTACATTGTGAATTCTGCAGTTGCCCAAAGATGAAGGAGGTTTGGCTGTCCCGAATGCCAGACTTTATTATCTGGCATCTCAACTTCAGAAATTAAATGGATGGAATGTTATAGATTGTGAGGACCCCATATAGCAAATTATACTTTCTCAGCTGCCGATGGATCCACCGGTGCAGTTAATAGTAGCGCATCACTTTTATAGTAAACGTAGCTATCCTACATTCAATTTAATACATAAGATTTGTACTACTATTCAACCAGATATTCAATATGAGGGATATACTCAATATATGCCCATATGGAAAAATCTGCTATTGCCCGAGGTTGTGAGGCGTGAAACTTTTGATTTATGCAAGAAGGCAGGCATTTTGCGTCTGTGTCAACTTTTTGACAATGAGGTTTTGCAACAATTTGATAAATTGGCAGAGAGATTTCACTTGCCTAATAAATTATTCTTTCAATACTTACAACTACGGCATGCTTTGCAAAGTCAAGCAAGGACTTTTTTAATAAAATATAATCCTTTACCAACTTTAACGCTTGCAGTAACTGTAAAACACTCTAAATAGGGACTTATAGGCAGTATATATTCTTCTTTACAAACTATAGCTAGAACTAATCTACAAGAGGGTAGCTACAGATGGTGTTTTAGAGATCTAGAGACACTTAGTGACGAGGAATGGGAACAAGCTTTGAAGAATTTATTTGAGGTATCCCTGTCATCTTCACAGTGTCTAACTCAGTTATTCATTATTCATAGTTCCCATTACATTCCTTTAAAGCTATATTCATGTGATAAAGCAGTTACATCTAATTGTCCAAGGTGCACTAATGATATATGTACACTTATACATATGCTGTGGCGATGCCCAAAACTGCATCGCTACTGGGAGTGTATATTTGACACTTTAAACTCCTTAAACTCTACGCAGGTAAATTTAGACCCAAAAATAGAATTTCTAGGGATTATACCAGAAGATACCCCCCCCAGCTTAAATGCATCTGATGTGGTTGAGGACTATGTATATGGCACGAAAACTTACATTACAAAAATGGATATCAAAATACCTGCCAACATTAGATCAATGGATTAACATGATTAATCATAATCTAAGACAAGAGGAACTGACATATAAACAAAGGAGGAGTCCTAAAAAATCTGTGAAAATTTGGCATCGGTTGCTATCCTCCAACTTGTTTGAACAATCAGTTAATTAAACTAATGATAATATATGTATATTCTATAATGGATTAATAAAGTGAAGGAGGGACTTGAGAAAAGATTGAAGCGTGGACTGGGGAGCACAAGTATGGGAATGGTGTGCTTTGTTTTTTTTTGTGTTTTTTCTCTCTTAGGTTGGGGAGGTGTATTTGAGAGGGGGTATCTGTGGGAAACGTATTGTGTATTTTTGAATTTTTGTTGTAATTTGAAAAAATCGAATAAAGTATTTGATTAAAGAAAAGAAACTGCAGCTTGGCATTGCGTGCTATAATTAAGTCAAAGATCTACCAGAACACCCAGATCCTTCTCCACTGACTCCCTCAGCTGTTCTTGTTTTATTATGTATGATACATGCATGTTTTTAGCCCCCAAGTGCATAACTTTATATCTATCAACATTAAACGTCACTTGACACATAGTTGCCCAATTAATTAGTGCATTGAGGTCAGCTTATAGGTTAGAGACGTCATGCAAGGACATAATTCCACTGCATAGCTTGGTGTCATCTGAAAACACTGAAATGGTACTCTTAACCCCAGACACTATATTATTTCCAGGAGTATTAATAGCCCAATTGTGTAAAGAATGTGAAGCCAAGATTCAGCAATACCAAATAAATCATAGTTCGTGTACCATAGCTTCCAAGCTATTTTCCCTGATAGATTTCTAGCATTGATGAACAAACGCTTACATTTATTGTTGAATTTTACACTTGTGTGTTACCTTGAAAACTATTTCCTAATGGGTATACACTTTCTAGTGTTTAGAGGATATTTGCTTCAAATATGCAAACAGGTTGTAAAAGCTTCAAAATTCCCTTTAAGTTGTTTGTGTTAATTTTTTATGTGTTTCTTTTTTTTTTTATAAGTGTTTTATTCTTTCATAAAACTGTGATACTCAAGTCTAAAGGCAAATTCGTCTATATTAACTACTTGCCTACCAGGCACAAACACCTCCTTCCTGACCAAGCCATTTTTCAGCTTTCAGCGCTGTCGCATTTTGAATGACAATTGCGCGGTCATGCAACGCTGTACCCAAATAAAATTTTTATCATTTTTTCCCCTCTGCTTTTTTTATTTCTTGCACTATAAACAAAAGAAGAGGGACAAGTTTTGAAAAAACATAATATTTTTTACTTTTTATTATAATAAATATCCAATTTTTTTTTTTTTTTTTAAACAAATTTTTTCCTCAGTTTAGACCGATACGTATTCTTCTACATATTTTTGGTAAAAAAAATCGCAATAAGCGTATATTGATTGGTTTGCGCAAAAGTTATAGCGTCTACAAAATAGGGGATAGATTTATAGCATTTTTATTATTATTTTTTTTTTACTAGTAATGGCGGCAATCTGCGATTTTTATCGTGACTGCGACATTGCGGCGGACACTTCTGACACTTTTTTGGGACCATTCACATTTATACAGCGATCCGTGCTATAAAAATGCATTGATTACTGTATAAATGTGACTGGCAGGGAAGGGGTTAACACTAGGGGGCGCTGCAGGGGTTAATTTGTACCCTATCTTGGTGATTCTTACTGTGGGGGGAGGGGACTGACTGGGGGAGGTGACCGATCGGTGTCCCTATGTACAAGGGACACACCATCGGTCTCCTCTCCTCTGACAGGACGTGGCTCGGTGTGTTTACACACACCGATCCACGTCCTGCTCGATTATCGGGCAATCGCGGGTGCCTGTCGGTCATAGCGACCGCCGGGCACGCGCACCGGGGCCCCAGCTACGCGGCAGGCACGCGCGCGCGCGCCCGCGGCGCGCCCCCCAGTGGCCAAAAAGCGAGCACCGTCATATGACGGCGGCCCGCCACAGTAGCTGCACCGTCCCGCCGTCATTTGACAGTGGGCGGTCAGCTAGTGGTTAAACAGGAAAGAACTGCAACATGTAAGAAAACAATACACTGAAACTGTTTGTTGTATCAGTTGGAGAACTTTAGATTTTTAGTAGCAAAATGCATAAACCTCAGTATAAGGTGGCGCTTTCGAGATTTTTTTCCTACCACCATTGTGAAGCAATTCATTCCTATGGTTCATAACAGTAGCACTGTAGTCCGGTCCTAATTACTGTGCAGCCTTCCAGCCTTTTACAGTAATTGCAAAGAATGAGAAACTTCGCTATGACGGATGGAAGCTTACTGGGTGGGGAAGCAGAAAAAAGCAAAAGCTGTTGAGAAACTGGATAGGTTCCAAGTATAAGGGCTCTGTTGTGAACTATGCAAATTAATTGCTCCACAATATCTATAGTAAAGATGAGCTGAGAGTTTGGACAGAACCCAAGTTCAGACGGAGTGTTGTGAGTTTGGCCAATTCAGATCAAATCTGAACTTAGGGATATTTTGGTGGGAATTTCCCAGACAAACACCCCATAATACTTTTCGAAAAGCAATCATTGGCCTAAGACTTGCAACTGACCTCTGGTGATGTCACCTCACCAGAGGTCCGGCGCATGACTTCGTTTTTTTGCCAAATCCCAACCAACACAGTATAAAGAGGCTGCTTTCCAAGCAGCCCATTAATTGAGAGAGATGAACAGCTGACAGTATTGCAGGGAGAGAGGGGATTATAGGTCAGTGTGCTACCACAGTGCTATATGCATTGCTACTCTATATTCCCACTGATTATTTACAGGGATATTCAGTGAGTGGGGCTAGGGAGAGTGGCATGTAAGCCCACCTACATTCACTGTAATTTCATAAGACCCGACAGTCCTTGTTAGGATTATTTTTTTTTATTTCTGCTTTTTTTATGTGTCAGAAACAACACATTTTGAAATCGATGTTATACAACAAAGTCAAGGGCTTATCCTGCCATCACAGAGGGAGCAAAAGTTGAAACATCTGGAGGATGTGTTGTGGAGGAAATTGCGTACAGGGGGAGACCAAATGCGCAAACCACCAGGGGGGGGGGGATCAATATAAATAACTAGATAAAAATAGAATTGCCGCAGCCACCATTAAAGTGTTCCCACACCAATAATAAATGAAAAAGTAAAAAATGTGGCACTTGCAAGATAACGGTTAAAATGCACTAAATTTAAATTATGTAAAATAAATAGGATAATGATAAAATTAACATGTCTAAAAATAAATTGAGATCGAGCGCTTAGAACAATAGATAAAAACGATCCTGATAAAAATAATTCATAAAAGTTCTATGAAAAAATGTGGCTTTAATCCAGGCCAAGAAACCAATCCTAAGGGGGAGGAGACTCCAAAGAATGGTTCCACAGAAGCGTCTACTTATTGATGTCAATATTCCAGTATGTATAGCAGCAACGTATGGGACCGTGCTATAACAATAATGTGTGAGATAATATGTGAGATAATTAAATAAATCAATCCAAGGTGAGGAAATAATACATAAATAAATTCGTGAAATGAATGAATAAATACATATAACAATCAATGCTGAAGTGTGGAAATAAATAACGTGGTAAAAACGCCCAACAAGATGCGTGTATCAATAAAAAAATTAATTTGTGAATAGTAACACAAATAAACTGAGTGCTAAGAAATGTGCAAAATGCAATTAATGCAAACAATGCAAATAATGCAAAGGTTAATAAAAGTGCAAAAAAAGGGGATTAATCCAATTAATGCAAAAAAGATGCAAAAATACCAAAAAGATGTGCAAACAAGCATGTGAAGACAACAAACACAACCATATAAGAATGTGAAAACCCAAATGGTGACTGTGTTTAATAAAAACGTCCAATGTATTCTAAATTAATAAGCTGCTCCCTGTGATTGGAGCAGAGATCAGCATTCACTAGCTGACAGCCACGCCCCCCCACAGTAAGAAACACATCCCTAGGCATACTTAACCCTTACACTGCCCCCTTGTGGTTAACCCCTTCACTGCCAGTGTCATTTATACAGAAATCAATGCATTTAAATAGCATTAAGTGCTGTAAAAATGACAATGGGTCCCAAAAATGTGTCAAAAATGTCCGATGTGTCCGCCATAATGTCGCAGTCACAAAAAAAATCGCAGATCTCCGCCATTACTAATAAAAAAAAAAATTATTAATAAAAATGCTATAAAACTATCCCCTATCTTGTAAACGCTATAACTTCTGCGCAAACCAATCAATAATCGCTTATTGCGATTTTTTTACCAAAAATATGTAGAAGAATCTGTATGGGCCTAAACTGAGGAAAAATAATGTTCTTTTTATATATTTTTTGGGGATATTTATTATAGCAAAAAGTAAAAAATAATGCATTTTTTTCAAAATTGTCGCTCTATTTTTGTTTATAGCGCAAAAAATAAAAACCGCAGGGGCGATCAAATACCACCAAAAGAAAGCTCTATTTGTGGGAAAAAAAGGACGTCAATTGTGTTTGGGAGCCACGTCGCACGACCGCGCAATTGTCAGTTAAAGCGACGCAGTGCCGAATCGCAAAAAAGGGGCCTGGTCCTTTGGCTGCAAATTGGTCCGGTCTGAAAGTGGTTAAAGAGGGAGTAAATCTTCCTAAAAAAAAAACGCAACCTGCAAGGCAAAGGCATAATGAGCTAGTATGCATAGCATACTAGCTCATTATGAATGAATTACCTGAGAACGAAGCCCCCGAAGCGGTCTTCATCCACGATCTTCTCTGTCGCCATCATTCCTGGAGTGACTTCCGGGTCTCGCCGCTCCATCGCTGTGATTCGCTGGAGCGGCGATGACGTCACTCCCGCGCATGCGCAGGAAAGCGGCATAGCGCCGTGAACTCGGCATGCGCAGAGTGCCTGCGCGCCCCTGTCTATGGCCCATGCGCCGTAGACAGCGATGCCTCTTTTTTTCTAAATATCTCCTAAACCATGTAGGTTTAGGAGATATTTATTGGACCTACAGATAAGCCTTAATCTAGGCTTATCTGTAGGCCAAAGTGCTTTGGAAGGGTTTACTTCCACTTTAACTCTAAACTAGATGTGCTCAACTGCCGACAATTCTGATTACTTCTCCAGATCACTACAGCTTTGAAACAAACGATTTCAAAAACTTGGAAAATCCCAACTCTTATGCCTTGTACACACGATCGGACTCCCCTTTGGGCTCCTTCTGATAATTTTGTGTTAGTAGAAGTTTGGTGAGTGTTGATTCGCGCTTTTCGTTTCGTGTTTTTCATTGAGCGCTTTTCAGTTCGCATTTTTTATTTCGTGCTTTTCAGTTAGTTTCTAAACGGCTGTTCGTCAAGCAGACATGTTTAGGAATCAGAGGAGATAACATGTTATTTATTATTGGCCTTGGAGTTATTGCTTTGACATTATTTTTTTGGTTAAATAATGATTTGATAGACAAAAACAAATGAATACATCCAAATTCCAAAGCGGTATATGCAATAAGGGAAAATAAACAAACAACCAATAACCAAACATGTAAAGTAAACTCTATCCATGACAGCAAGAAAAAAATGTAAATATACTAATGATAAATCAATAATAATTTACATGAAATAATGATTAAATTGTACCCTTCCGCGATCTCCACAAAGTAAGTCTAATGCCGCGTACACACGAAGGGACTTTGTCCGCCGGACCTAGTCCAGCGGACAATCTGCCGGACTTTCCAGCTGGCTTCGGCGGACTTGAAAGCGAACGGACTTGACCACACACGTTCACGCTAAAAGTCCGGCGGTTCACGCGATGACGTACAGCACGTACGACGGGACTAGAAATAGAAAAATACTAGAAAAACACTTGCTACTGAGCATGCGTCCTTTTTGGTCCGCCGGACCATACTACAGACGGCCGTATTGTCCGCCGGACTGCCAAGTCCAGCGGATAATTTTAAAACAAAACTTAAAACTTTAGTCCGCCGGACTTTTTGGAAAAAAGTCTGTCGAAGGCCCACACACGAGGGGATTATCCGGTGGACTTAGTCCAGCGGACAATCCCGCAGGATAATCCCTTCGTGTGTACGCGGCATTAGTCACCACTAGAGGTCAAATAACAACCCTCATAGATGCCACACACCGACTAAATATAAACCCAAGAAAACGAAATCATATATATCTCCATTATTAACTGTAACCAAACAGGCATCCACCTCAATATCTATGGAACAAATACAATTCTTACCTTTGCTGCCCCCATGCCCTGGACTTTTTTGCATTGGGAATCAGTCAAATCCCACCCAGGTTGTGGGGTGGCCTCTGGGAGTCCCCTTTGTAATGCACTATTTAAACCCCTATTGGTTTGAGCACATGGGAGTCCCTTTTTCTGGGAATAGCCATCACATACACGTGTCATGCTGGTTATATGGATATGTAAATAAAATGGTATTAATCTGTACTTCTTTTTGTGCTGATGGTAATTTAGTCTAACCCCCTAGCACAAATAGACTGAATATTGTTTGATTTATTGGATATATTTGTTTTTAGACACTTTAATCTTGAGCCAGCCTATTTAACTTATCCAACCTGGGTATGCAACCATTTTGACTAGAGTGGAAAAAGTTTTAGTGCTACCATAGATATTGAGGTAGGTTTCCTTTTCTTAGGTTTTTGGAAAAAAATCGGATAATTTGCTGCATTAATCACAAAATTGATGAGAAGTAGAGTTTTACAGATAGAATATTTATAGGATTTGATTACAGTTAATTTATTTGGTAGTATGGCACCCACCTAAACATTTTGTGCACTTACTGCTGACCCCTTCAAAGAGAAGAATCAGTTTGTAGCATAGCAACTCCTATTTGAAAGAAAAAATAATAATTTCCCCAACATTTCCATAATGTGCAGGATTGTATATTATTATATTGTTTTTTTAATGACTTTTATATACCTTCCACTGTATACCTTCTTAACTTAAAGTGATATTTAAAAAAAAAAAGCTTTAATAGCAAACATGTTATACTCTCCTGCTCTGTGGAGTGGTTTTGCACAGATCCCCTTCTTTTTTGGTCCCCCACCGGCGCTCCTAGCTCCTCCCCCCTTGAGCACTGCCCCCAGAGAAAGCCACTTGCCCTAAGGGCACCACTGTCTTTAGATACATATAACCGCGTCTCGCCCCTGCCCCCCCTCTCCTCAATGGCTCACCCGCTGCTATTAACAGCAGTGGGAGCCAATGGGCTACCGTTGCTGTCTCAGCCAATGAGGAGAGAGAGTACCCCATACAGCTGAGACTATCGTGTACATTGCCCCCTCTTTTGGCTGTTTGTCCTACCAATTTCATGGTGTTTTATATGCGATGGTGCCCAGTCTGTTCCATATAGATGTGGGCCACATCGTTTATTAATGTGTTTCAATATACAGTATACTTGTGTGTCAGTTGTCTTTCTGTCTCTTTGTGTCTTGTGCTGTTTGTCTTTTCCTGTTCCTATGTTAGCAGATTCCCCCATCTATTGATATGTATGTGTTTATATGTATCTATTGTTGTTCATATCAGGGTGGGGAGGGAAAATTGTGGTTTATTGGCTAATTGTTTTAGAGTATAAGGAAACGGGGTGACACAAGACTATGTGGTGTTTTATGACAATGTTTTTATTTTTTATATTTAGTCTTTATAGAACAATGCATTGTCTTGTTAGAGCGCATATATATGTTTTTGGTTATTTGTTTTCTTTTGTCTATATGTGATATATACAATTATATATCCAAGGCTCTCTCTTTTACATGTGAGGTTTATGCAACAGGAAGTCTGGAATTAGCACCTGGTGACACCTGTTATAGGTGGGACCATAGGTGTGCACAGCCTATTGCATTAGGGTGTGTACCCAAAATTTATTAAAACACGGACGGTGTTAGTAGGCAGTGTTAGTAGGCAGTGGACTTTTCTGTAGGGCCAAGGTTGGTGTCAGTAGGGCAGTGGACAGTGTAAGTAGTTTTTTAATTCTATTTTATTTTTTTTTACAACTTTTTAGGAGCCCCATTGGGGGGCTTTGGTGAAATATCAACAGGGGGAATCTGCACCGCACAGGGTGATTAGGGTGTGTCCAGGCACACCCAGCACACCCCCTGTGCACACCTATGGGTGGGACTATATAAGAACTGTTTTACAGAAATACCTGTGTAATGACTAAGTGCACGTGAAGTGTGCAGAACATAACTACCCAGCATTCTGATGCCTGTCATTTTTGGGATGTCCAAATAAAGAGAATTTTGATCTACAAAAAATAATAATGATTTGATTTGGTATATTTTTGGATGCATAGAATGCACTTTTTGGTTAAGTTCTATTGGCAGATAGCATGTCTAATTTTATTTGTTTTCGTTTTTTAATGCACAATAAAAAAACTGTGTAGAATAATACTTGGCTATGTGTTTTACTTCAAATTACATTTTGGGAGTAGGCAGTTACATTTAAAAAAATACAATGTAAAATTGACAAGGGACACCAACATATTTGTATCTTTGATCTTAAAAACTACAGGATAATGGTATTGTGGTAACTTGCCCAAATAAAAAAAAAAGAGCATAATAATATTATTCTTGATATCACTAGACAAAAAAAGCCTTTGAAAATGTGTTTGCAATAACTCCATCAGTATCACCAGCTTTTTCTTATTCAGGACTTTCTGTAACCTGGCCTCACCCTACTTCTACTACACCCATTCAAACCTGTCTAAAGCCCCATACACACGCTCGGATTATCCGAGGACCAGGTCCGTCGGATCATGTCCGTCGTACTTTGTCCGATGTTGGTTTTGCGTACACACGGTCGGACAAAGTTGTCGGAAAATCCGATCATTCTGAACGTGGTGACGTTTGTTGCCTACGACGGGACTACGTAGAGGCTAGTAGCCAATAGCTTTGGTCTTGTAATGTGATCTGAGCATGCGTAGCACTTTGTCCGTCGGAATTCGCTACACACGATCGGATTTGGTGTGATCGGACTTTGTTGTCAAAAAATCTATCCAGCAGGAGATAGGACTTTGTCCGTCGGACAATCCGATGGAAACTGTCCGATGGTGCCTACACATGGTCGGAATTTCCGACAACATTGTCTGATAGGACAGAATCCATCGGAAAATCCGACCGTGTGTATGGGGCTTAAGAGGTTCAATCTATCCTTTGGATAGACTGACTCATTCGGCCAGGGGGGGCTTTCAACCTCTTTTTCAGGGCTCCCTGCATTCTGCTCGTCTTTCAGCTATCCGGCTTGACTCCTGTGACATGTCACCTGCTAACCAACCTGACCTTGCGGATCCATTGACCTCTGCCCAGTCTGATGGTCCTGTGCTTGATGTCCAGCTTGTCTTTGAGGGTCCGGGGGCCCCTCCTCAGGGGGGTAATTTTCGGATCACTTAAGTGCCCCTGCTCCTAATTCCAGCATCCGGGTTTTGGCTATTGCATTCTCCCTGTCTGTGTCCACCTATTAGGTGATTGATGTGGTCAGTCACCTGTTATAAGTAAGCAAAACGCTCTGCCCTTTCCTTGTGATAGTGAATGATACCTGTGTTGTTCCTGATCGAGCTCCTTGTTTGTCTGCCCTGATTTACTAGTTTGTTATTATCTCTTTGCTTTGCTCAGTTTGAATCTGCCCTGGTGTGATGGTCAGGCACTATAGCATTGTGTATAAGTCCTGGGGAAAATCAAGCACCGGTAGGCCTGCTTGTCTTAACGCAAAACGGTCTGACCACCTGCGTTGGGGTAGATGTGATAATGATGTTGATATCTTTGCTTCAAATATTTATTTTTCAATACATTTTTAGATATAATGGGGGAGATTTATCAAGACTGGTGCACACAGAATCTGGTGCAGCTGTATATATTAACCAATTACAGTAGCTTCTAGGTTTTATTGTCAAAGCTTAATTAAACAAGCTGAAATTAGACACTGATTAGTTACTATGCACAGCTGCACCAGATTCTGTGTGTACCAATTTTAGTAAATCTCTAGCATTGCCTGCTACTCCCAGTGCCTAATTATGGTTTATTACTACTACACAAAAAAATGTGTTTAAAAAAATACTTTTTGAGGAACAATTGGCCTTCGTATTTTTTGTAGACCTATGTAACAGAAAATAGTTAACTTGCCAAAAAAAGTTTTCAGCATTAGTAAATGGTATGTATAGGCTTTACAATACATTTTTTGAATAATTTTTATTTAATTTATTTCAGTCATGTATAATCTTGGTCCTTTTATTGAAGGTATACTGATAAAAACAATAATAAATTAAATTAAGTTAAAGTGTACACTTTAACAGGAATTTTATGTTAACTAAGGTTAGGGAATAAAGATAAAGATGTGTTCACTTTAGTCAAAATGTATTTTTTCTTAAATTAAACATTTTAATTTTCCTCTCACATGATTGGGCATTCACATTAATTGCAAATATTCATTCACAAAACAAACATACACCTTGCAAAGGGAACATCCACTATGTTAACAACCTTTCTCATTTAATAAATCAGTTCCACTGCTTTGAAACAGGAGGGTCACCATGGCACCCAGGAAATTATAATTTCTGTAATGGCAGCTTCCTCATGTTTGCCTCAATAAATGTTTAAATTAAAAATATAATCCATTAATTCAACTACCCATATATCCATAAATGAAATCAATTAATTTACCCTGACCAGAATACCATTCCTTATTTAATGTAATACCTGCTTGTGTCTTGGAGAAGAAAAATGCATTATTGTGCTAATTTGTACAGTTATAGAAGTGGATTTATATTTCCTCATGCTTGAATATACTTGTATATAGAGGTCTATTTATAAAAAAAATTGCTGTGTAAATGTCTCAGCAATCACAAAAAAGGCATGCATACTACCTGTAATGTTTGTAATATGTGTGAAATATCAGATTCAATTTGTTGCCTTTTGTAGGGCCAATATAACATTCTCTTACAGGGTTTTATTGCTGTCTGTGTACCAGTTGAAAGATCTACCCTCTCTATATGTCCTGTTTTCTATTATCATTAGAGTGAAAGAAAATCCTAAATGTTGGGTTATCACCAAAATAGTAATAAAGGAGAAATCTTCCAATGAGGACACCTGAAAGTCTCCTTCATATTTCTTTGTCTTCTGGTTGACTGTTCTTAGCATTTTCGCTATTGGTCGAATGTTCTTTAACTCTTTAGGTCTTCAAGTCTTTTTTCTCTTAGAATCAAATGTTAGGGAATGTTGCATTTTCCCTGGAAAAATGCATCAGATAGAAACTTTGTGAGTATTATTCATAAATGCTGAGACATTTGCAAAGCAGATTTTTAATAGATAGACTCCTCAGAGTGCCTGTAGACATTAGAGGGGTGTTGAATAGGTGTGAAATGAAGACATGAGTTGACCCTAAAACCAAACCTTCTACTAACAGCAACAAATTCACTTGGTTTGACAAATGCCGCGTACAGAAGATCGGAATTTCCGACAACAAATGTTCGATGTGTAGGCTCCATCAGACATTTTTTGTCCGAATTTTCAACCAACAAAATTTGAGAGCTGGTTCTCAAATTTTCCGACAACAAAATCCGACGTAAATTCCGAGTGTGTGTACACAATTCTGACGCACAAAATTCCATGCATGCTCTGAATCAAGTACGATACGGAAGCGCTTGGTCTGGTAAAACTAGAATGGAGATAGCACATTTGTCACGCTGCAAAGTTTTTAATCTTTTAATGCTGTGCATTCTCTTCGTCTTTAGAATTCTAGAATAATGAAGTTAATTTGCTGCTGATATTCACAAACTGATTTCTTTATTATTTCTCGTGATCTCATGAATAATATTTTTTCACCAGATCTTCAGAAAAATGTTTATAGTTTTTGTTTATAGTGATCTCCTTTTTTTTTTTTTAATCAACATCTGATTTTTTTTGTAGTGATCTCCATAATATTTGTTGTCATTTTGTGTTTCAAGTTACCACAACACCATTATTATCTTGTATTTTCTAACCTCAAGGAGGTTGTTTGGTGTTGATGTCCCTTGTTAATTTGACATTGACAGTATTTTTTAAATGCACCTGCCTACTCACAAACAAATTGTCCTTTTTAAACTAAAACACATGGGCAAGTATTTGTGAAAAAGAGACATTTATTAGGGGTCATAACAAAATAAAAAGGACGGCAACGCTGGATAAACTGGTGAAATTGGCAAAGCCTTTGTACCCCAGGGCACACCAACTATTTTACAGGAAAAATTGGTAGCCTGAGGAGTCCATATAATGGGGAACACAATCTGGTCCAGGACTCAGAGATCAGAAACAGCAGCAGATGACATATATGTCCCCAGGCTGTGGTCTTACAAACAGCCTGCGTCTTTTGTCAGACCAGACTGAACCCAGGCCATTACTTTCTTGTCTTCTTTCCACACTTGCTTCCAGGCTGTGGCTCTGGTGTTGGAGTTGTGGCAGGAGGAGGAGAAGGACTATGGTCGAACTCACAAACATGGCTTTTGCTTGTGAGTTTGCCCTCAACCCCTTATTTAGGGCTTGTCACTTTCTCACAGAAGAGGCATTGGCCCTCCTCCATTTCCTGCATTTTGCAGGCATAGTCCTCTAGAAGATTGGGGGGTTCTGAGGGCCACAGTAGCCTGCCGAATTAAGCCAAGTGCTGTCTCCTCCAGTTTCCTCCCCTTCCTGGACCTGGGATTTGGTCAGGCTACTGGGCCCAGCCACCTCCTGGCTGCCACTTACCCCCACCACCTCCTGGCTACCACTTTCCATAGCCTCCTCCTGGCTGAGACTTTCCTGCGTATGAAAATGGTACATAGTTTTAGTTTTTTGTTCATCAATCACTGATTGATGAATTGAATGTTAATAAATAGAAAAGACTATCATTCTGACCCCAGCATTTTTCATTCTTGTCCCAATCATTTTTGGCCACTACTGTCTATTGATATGTAAACCACTTTGTTAAATTAGTGATCGATAATAACATCTAGTTAACATCATTCACTTTTGGACAAGAAATATGTTGAACAATGCTATACCTGACTCAAGCTGGGCTCCTCCACATCTTCCTGGCTGGAAGGCCCAGGTTGGATGTCATTACACCAGCTGGAGCTAGCAGTGGTGGTGGTTGTGTTTACATGCGATTTATATTTGAACCTATGTAATTAGATGCACAAATACTAATTACAATAAATCTGTGGGTTGCACTATGGAATGGTTGCTTATCTTTCCCATGGCCTAATGTACATGGCAGAGTGGAGGTGCAAACAGTTAATCTCTGACGTGCCTCTTGCTGTGATATCCCATATGGTTCCAAGGCTGCAATTGGTGGTAGTGTTGAATTCACAAGACTGTTTATTGTCATTCACAAGTGGAAACATATGACAAGATTTGCAGTGGTGGTGGAATCCTCTTACACCTAACTACTTGTTTTATTTGGACATTTGCATATACTGTAGGTGGTGGACTTCTATCAGAATCTATGTTTATTGATTTATTAATTAGTATTCTTTTTTATCTTTTGTGTCACTTTGGAATAGTGGTGTCACCCTCTGATTTAAAATTTTTCAATTGTATATGGATTTATGATGTTGGCATGCATATCTAATGTATTTTTCATAATATTATAATCATTTGTATTGGGGATATATATATAACAAAGACACATTTAATTTAGTAACACAGAGCAACATTTGTATCCCTTTAATCTCACTTCCAGTAATAATACTCAGTGTCGTTAATCTAGAACAAACATGAAAATAATATTTTCTGACTTGTCCCTGGCTTTAATGATTTGCATACATGTTTCTGGTCAATGAATCAGAAAGTATCAAAGCCAAAGGATCAGAATAACATTTAGGCGATTCCATTTTTTTTAGAAACGGGTCAACATTGGCAGTTTAGTATTTCTCTCTTATTTGGTTTACTTTAATAGGACTAAACCAGGTTTATCAACATAAATGGGGAAACTGGGAGATCTGGCCCCAACCAGTCGCCCAAAACAAAAGAAAAGGGGACTCAGTACTATCTTACACAGCATAATTACAAATGATCTAATAAGTAAATAAATGATTTTATTAATACACAATTAAAAAAAAGCATAATGGTCCCCTATAAGGGAGGGTCACACTGGGATGATAGTTCATGGATGACATATCTCAACAAGTTTTACAGCCTAAAAGCCACTTCATCAGGATAGTATCTGCAATTTAATTAATAAACAATAACTGTTCCTCTTCTCGTCCCCTCCCTTCCCCTTCTTCTCTCCCTCCCATTCCTCCTTCTTTTTCCTCTCATTTCCCATATCCCCTTCTTTCCCTTCTCTTTTTCGTCTCCCCTCTCCTTCCTTCTTCCCCCTCCCCCTACCCTTTTCCATGTTCCATTACCTTTCTTTCCTGCCTCCTTTTTCTTACCTCTCACCCCCATTCCCCTCTTCCATTTCCCTCTTTTCCTTTTTCCCCCCTCTCTCCGCCCCTTCTTATTCCATCCCAACCTCCCTCTCCTCCCTCCCCTTCACCATCCCTCTCTCCTTCCTTCCCCTTTCTTCTTTCTTTTCCTTTCCCCCCTCCTTTTTCTTCCCTCCTTCCCCTCCCCCTTCCCTATCTTTCCCTTCCTCTTCCCCCTCCACTTCCTTTCTTCCTTCCCTTTCTTTTCCTTTATTTTTATGGTTACTGTCTCTGTATGAGTGTAGTTTATGCTTCCATCTACAATTATTAATATTTTAATTAGCTATACATCCATTGTCTGCATTTCCCCCTTAGCCGCTGTGGGGGAACCCTGGTGGCACCTTTGCTCTGGTTGGACCTGGCTTGCGGGTAGGCAACCTTGCTCTTTTTTGCCCCTTTATATATATTTTTTTTGTTGTTAATAAACTTTGCATACCTTGTATTGTTTATGACAGTTATTGTTAATTAAATTGCAGATACTCTCCTGATGAAGTGGCTTTTAGGCCGCGAAACATGTTTAGATATGTTATCCATGAACAATCATCCCAATGTGATCCTCCCTCCTAGGGGACCTTTACTGTGTGCTGGTGATGCACGTGGATTACTATTATGCATTTTTATAATGTACCCAACAATGTGTTTTTAATTGTGTATTAATTCTGTATTAATAAAATCATTTATTTACTTATTATATCATTTGTAATTATGCTGTGTAAGACAGTACCAAGATAGTCTGCTTTTCTCTTGTTTTGGGCGACCGGTTGGGAACCGATCTCCCAGTTTCCCCATTTCTCCCATATTGGACGATGATACTTCCCTTCCCATTCATACCTAGCTTAAGTCTGTAGAGGCTACAACCTTTTCACAGGTTTATCAACATATTACAAAATAAATTTGAAGCTTTGAAAAAAAGATAATGACATCCTTCTTCATGATGGTATATTCAGATCTACTATGAAAGAAATGTCTGAAAGTGGGACCTTTAAACAAGATATATAAATAGATATAATTTACACAAGATTCACATCTTTTTCTAATTGGAAATAAATTGGAAAACAACGTGTACAGCGTGGATGAAAGGTGTGAGAATCATGTGTGAAAAATGCACCAATAGAACCCTAAGACATGTACTGTAACAATCGTTTTTGACTTTTTAACAGTGATAATGAAATGTAATCCATGAAAGACAAACAAAAGTACTGCATGTTATAATTGCATGTTCCCTGTTTTGTAAAATAAAACATACAGGAATTCTCTGGGAGGTTTGTCGAAACCTAAACTTGAAAATCTGTTGGGTGACAGCATTTGATAAAATATGCTAGTCAAAATCGCTGCCTCCAAAATGAATACATCTTTGCTGCATATCTTTTCTCAGTTGAACCTTACAGCTTTGGCATAATTTAGGTCATTACAAGAACTATGTAATTCTGGATTTATCTTCACCACTGCTGCCAAATTATGTCAGTAGAGCATAACAAATTATACAAATTTATTATGGTTTGCTTTACTAACCAGTGTGCTTGCCCTTTCCTGTCTATAAACATGTTCCAGTTGTATCCACACAATTATACTGTGTTATTTTATGATGTACTAAAATGGAAAAGACACTCATGTTTATAACACTTTACAGAACCATTAATTATATTGGTGTAGGTTAGCAAAAACAGTACATCTAGTAATTTTCTCCAAGTTTATACATTCATTTCTGGACTTTTGAAAGGAATGAGTTGTCTTAAAATAGAAGAATATCACAGGTCTTGATAAGCTCTGCTGAGGTGGCAAGTAATTAACAATTTTCTACAAAGAACACTGCTATGGCTGTCTTGGAAATGGCAAGAGCCATACATTGAAAGTGGTTACTATTATCCAGGTCTGATATAGCAATTCATTTAACTGAGCATTTACAGGCTAGAGGTTAATGTGCTGTAAAAGTAAAAGGTTTTTACCTTTATGCATTCTCTGCATCCTCACCCTTATACCTACCTGAACCCCATCTCTATCCAATGCTGTGCCTGAGAGCAGTGGCTCTCTCTGCTCTCTCTCCTCAATGATAATGGAGGCAGCAGCCAGGGGCCATTGGCTCCTGTTTCTGTCAATCACAGCTAGTGAGCAGATAGCAGGGGGAGGGCCCAAGCCATGCTCTGTGTGTCCAGCAGCTTGCTATGGGGACACTTGGAAGGTGGGACCCCAAAAGAGGAGGTTTGGGGCTGCTCTGTGCAAAACCATAGCACAGAGCAGGTTAAAGATAACATGTTTGTTATTTAAGAAAACATTTTTTACAGTCACTTCAAGTTATAAAAAAGCACCCATCTATTGTCACCTTCCTGACAAATGTAATTTTACAACATCATATAAAGTAGACTATACATGAAGGGATATGCAAATTCTAAACTCAATAATACATCTCCTGAAAAAAATATTGTTCACCTGCCTATTCTTTATTCAGTATATATAGGGTTTTTAAACCATCTTGGGAAAAGTGCACCATTATTATTCACCTTAGCTTCATCAGAAGAGATTAATAACTGATAATAAATGTCTTCTTACTCACTCATGTCAATTGCAGTCTTCATGGAGGTCTAAAAGCATTGAATTTAAATAATATATATTTAAAATATGTTACAATACCTGTATTCTTATTCTTATATTATTTCCATATAAACGTTTAGACAGGATATGGAAGTATGCAATGTGGCCAGGATTATTTAATTTATTTGTGATACTGAAGGCAACAGTGAGGGACTATTAATCATGCATTGATGCAAGCTCTCTCTTACCATAATTGGCCAGAAGGTACCTAAAAAAACAGCATCAGGCCATGTCGAACATATGATTTAGCCACTTAGCAATTATAATATGAATGTGCATGTTTGTGCTAATGGAGAGGTGACACCAGGTTCCAGTCTGTTATGGGGCAGAACATCCATCCTAATTGATTAATTATTTTGCCATTTATCATGTATTCTGTGAATTATTATACAACATTGTATTTTTATAAAATAAAGTTTCTGAAACAGTTGCAGTGTTATAAAAATAATTTACTGTAAAAGCTTTGGTTACCTGGTTGAGGATAGGTGTGTGACCTAGCTTTTGATATAACTCCCCTTTTATTCACAGAGGCTTTCCTGTAAAGAACATATACATAGAGGATGTTGGTACACTTGTTGTCCTGAGAGGAAGAAGGAAATAATTCTGGAGAGATGATGCATGTAAACTGTGGAATATAACCATCAGAAGAAACATTTATTATTAAGTGTTTCTCATTTAAAAATGTATTTTAACGTCACGTCCGGGCTGCAGATGTCAACAAAGCGGCAATCTTGGCTGGAAAGCATCAGATCTGTTTTTTTTTTCGATCTGATACTTTGCATCCAGAAGGAGAGATGTGGGGTCTTAAAGACCCCACATCTCTCTATAAAGAGGACCTGTCGGACACCATTCCTATTACAAGGGATGTTTACATTCCTAGCAATAGGAATAAAAGTGATCAAAAAATAAAAAAAATTAAGTGTAAAAATAAAAAAAATGACAATAAAATCAGCAATAAATGTATTTATTCTTTAAAGCGCCCCCACCCCCGTGTGCTCACACACTGAAGCGACCGTACACATAAGTCCCACCCACATATGTAAACGCCGTTCAAACCACACATAACTCTACACGTAACTCTAATCATGTAACCTGTAAAACATTTTGAAGTGCTGCCTATGTAGATTATTAAGTACCAAAGTTTGGCACAATTCCATGAGTGTGTGCAATTTTAAAGCGTGACATATTGGGTTTATTTACTCAGGGTAACATCATCTTTCACATTATACAAAAAAATTTGGCTAACTTTACTGTTTTGTTATTTTTTAATTCATGAAACTATTTTTTTATTAGGGGAATGAAGTGAACCCCTAATTAATTAACTGTAACTGCTACAGAAAGGCATGGGTATAGTGTTGGGCAAGACTTCAAAAGTGCCTGAATATCTGTCCTGCTTTAAAGCTTTTGTAGTGGAATTGCACTTAAAAATATATATGAAATGTTGAGGTGACATTTCATAACTACACACAATCCCATCACAATTCCCACAAATCCATGCTGCCTTTTTACTATTGCTTCACCACAGGTAAAAATAACCTGAATACACATCTGTAGTATTTCTGTAAGTGTCTGACAGTCATTAGGAATGGCAGTCCAATGTGCCCAAGTATTGTATGTATTTGTAATTCCCACACAACAATATGTTTTAACATTTCTGTTGAGCACAAAGACCATAAGAACAGATTAAATGCAATCATTTAAGTATTATTTATAATTATTTTACTGCCTTACCCTTAGATTTTTTTTTTGAAATACAGAGATATTCTTTAAGAAATGAATATTGATAAACATCACATAAAATGACTAAAATCTAGAAAGTGAAGCAATATTGAAATAAGACCTTTTCCAGTGATTACATGTCTAAGCAGCATTCAATGTAATCACATAAATAAGGTGATCATAATTTAAATAAAGAGCACAGTTCAAGACATAATAAAACAGATGTTGAAAACAAAAGTATATATCAGAAATGTTTTTGGAAAACTGATTGCACATACTTATATGGTAATCTTGCTTGGTTCATGCCATCATGATTTGCATTCCAATGTACGTATTCACATAGCTCTAAAATTATCTATGAAAATGTTCCTTTTTATTCCTTTTAAAGGAACATGTATGCTAAACAGGGGTGCCAAATGTCAAGAAAATGTTTACAAAGTTATAATGTGGCATATGTTTTACTGAAAATGAGCTGTAATGGTAAATCATTAGCTGTAGGGGCAATGATTAGGAAAATGTAAAACTCTTAAAGTGGATGTTAACCCTCACATATACCCAGTGAAGTGAACACCCTCAGATGATACACATAAATGAAACAAATCTCCCTACATAAGATTTGCATGCATTTCTGCTGTCTTTCCCTTTCTATACTCTTTAGAATTCCTACATCGAGTTATGCCGCGTACACACGATCCGAAGACCGATGGGAGCTTTTCATCGGAAAATGCGACCGTGTGTAGGCTCCATCGGAATTTGCTGGCTGAATTCCCGCCAGCAAAAATTTGAGAGCATGTTCTCAATTTTTCCAACGGAAAAGGTTTCTATCAGAAATTCCGAACGTCTGTAGCAATTCCGACACGCAAAATTCCTACGCATGCTCGGAAACAATTAGACGCATGCTCGGAAGCATTGAACTTCACTTTTTCTTGGCTCATTGTAGTGTTGTACGTCACCACCTTCTTGACGGTCGGAATTTGGTGTGACCGTGTGTAGGCAAGACAGTTTGAGCGGAGTTCCTTCGGGAAAACCAGCAGAGCTTTTTCAGATGAGAATTCCGATCGTGTGTACACTGCATAAGACTTTTTTCTTCCTTATTCAGCACTGGGCATGTAGTCTTGGCTTACACTTGGAGGAAAGGCACACCCCCCCCCCCCCCCACATAAGCAGACTTGCAAGACAAACTCTCCACTAATCTATTTATAGCAACCTCCCCCGACACAAATTTCAGGCTGCTTTTATATCCCATCTAGAACTTGTCAGAAGTTGTCATAACAGAGAAACGAAACAGCAGAAACACATGGGGCTAATGGCTTTGGAGAGAGATAAGAAAACACTCCAGAGATGTGTGCCTAGGTCAAATTTCATGAATCGGGTTTGCATCCACTTTAAGATTTTACATGGCATTACTGTATATCCATTCACTTTTTTAATGTAAAAAAGTGGGTTTTAAACTAGATAATGGGGGGAGGGTTTATAGGAAGAGATAGCCAGGAGTGAGTGAAGGACATAGGGTACTAGTGAAGTCACTAGTGATAATAGATCCATAATACCTAAACCTTGGTAAAACAAGTTGCCACATCAAAATTGCAGTTTCAGAAAACCCAAGGAGAAAATAGTATTTACACAAATGCCAGGAGCCTAGCTAACAAAATGGATGAACTGTAACTGTTGTTTCACGAGGAAGATTTAGACTTTGTGGGAATAACAGAAATTGGGTTTGACAGCTCACACGATTGGCTGGTAATTAGCCAGGAGTTTTCCATTTATCAGAGGGAGGGTAGAAGAGAGGAAGGGGTGTGTCTATATATCAAGAGAGGAATCAAGAGAGGAATGACATTGTACATGTGGCAAGGGGGGAGGTAAGTGGGAGCTAATAGTGGGGTATGTTAAAAGCCCCTTAACCTGAAGGAGGAGGAGGAGCTAGACCTGGTATCACAGTTAGAAAAGGTGGTGAGGCAGAGCAATGTCATTATAATGGGGAACTTAATTTATCCTGATATTAAATGGGCACAAGGGACAACTCAATTATTAAAGGTCTGTCAATTCTTAAATGTTTTACAGGAAAACTTCATGTCCCAATTAGTAGATTCCCCTAGAAAGAATGCATTGCTAGATCTATTAGATACAAATGAATCAGATATGATCACAGATGTGGAAATACAGGACAACTTGGGATCTAGCGATCACAGGATGATCACATTCAGCATAAATCATAAGAAAAGGAGGCATGAGGGTAGTACAAGAACACAAAATTTCAAAAGAGACAACTTTTCTAAACTGAGCTCAACACTACAAGACATTAATTGGGACCAAATTCTTGAAACAGTGAACACTGAGGAAAAATGGGAATGCTTTAGAAACATATTAAATAAAGATATCACCCAGTGTATTCCAATGGGCAGTAAAAACTGGCAATGAAGAGAAGAGTTACAAATGACAAGGAGAAGGCAACTGTACTGAATGCTTTCTTCTCCTCAATTTTTACACAAGAAAAGGAGGGGTATAACAACCACAACTGTATTGTTAGTAACACATTACATGATGTACATTTGTGGCTTATAGAAGCTGGGGTCCAGAAAAGACTAGAAAAGCTAGGACCAGGACCGGATGGTTTACACCCGAGAGTCCTCAAAAAACTCAGTCAGGTCATAGCCAGACCAATATTCTTAATCTTTATAGACAGCACACTGAAAGGAATGGTACCTCCTGATTGGAGAAAAGCCTATGTGGTACCATATTCAAAAAAGGACAGAGGCATATACTGGGAATCTGCAGGCCAGTCAGTCTAACATCAGTAGTATTGGAGGGGATGATAAGGGACTATATCCAAGAATTTGCTGATGGAAACCGCATCATTAGCAGTAATCAGCATGGGTTTATGAAGGGTTGTTCCTTACAGATGAATCTGTTAACATTCTATCAGGATGTGAGCTGCCATCTAGATAATGGAAGGCCTGTGGATGTGGTGTACCTGGTTTTTGCAAAAGCATTTGATATAGTTCCCCAAAAATGCTTAATCTACAAACTGAGTTATGTAGGCATGAACCATAGAGTTTGTTCATGGATAGAAAACTGTTTATGGGGGTATGCCCAAAGGGTGGTGATAATGTGCATTCAGGTCTGGAGTGGTAAGTGGGGTACTCCAAGGCTCTGTCCTGGAACCAATTCTGCTCAATTTATTCATGAATGATATAGAGGGCGGCATAAATAGCGTGATCTCAATTTTTGCTGATGACACGAAAATAAGTAGGGCAATAAATTCATATCAGAAAATATTGAAACTTTACAAGAAGACCTAAATAAAATAACGGGGTGGGCAACTCCATGGCAAATGAGGTTTAATGTTGAAAAATTTTAAGTATTGCACTTGGGGGCTAAAAATATAAATGCAAATTACTCACTAGGGGGAGAACCTCTGGGTAAATCCAGGATTGCGAAAGATCTGGGGGGTCCTAGTAGAAGACCGACTGAGCAATAGCATGCAATGTCAAGCTGCAAGAAAACAAAGCCAGCTGAATAATGGCATGCATAAAAAATTTAACTTACTCCAGAGATAAAACTATAATCCTGCCACTTTATAAAACTCTAGTTCTGCCAAATGTGGGATATTCTGTCCAGTTCTGGTCACTAATCCTCAGGAAGGATGTAATGGAACTAGAAAAAGTTCAGAGAAGGGGAACAAAATTAATAAGGGGACTGGAGGACCTTGATTACCAGGAATGGCTACAAACACTAAAGTTATTCTCCCTGGAGAAGAGACACTTGAGAGGAGATATGATTGCAAAATACAAATACCTCATTGGTGATCCCAGTGTAGGAAGAAAACTGTTCAGTCTCAGGGAGTGTAAGAAGACACAAGGCCACACAATGAGACTGGAAGAAAAGCGTTTTAACCTTAAGCTGCATAGGGGGATTTTCACTGTTGGGACAATAAGGATGTGAAACTCTCCTCCACAATTAAGCAGCGAGTATTAATAGTTTTAAAAGACTCTTGGGCTTGCGTCTTAGGAAACACAACATACAGGGATATGGGAAATTATTATCGTCATTGATACACATACATCTACACAGGTTGAACTGGATGGACTAATGTCTTTATTCAAGTTTACCAACTATGAAACTATAAATGTGACCATGCTTTGCTAAGTCCAATGTTCCAATGGAGCACTGATGTTAAAATCTAAACCTCAAAACAAAATTATAATATACTTCAGCTTACCAGTCTTTGAATGTGGTGGCTGAATTGATATTGTTTACTTTTTTCGTTATTTTTATCTGTTAAATGTCCCTGCCTTTGGCTGGCTACACTCACTGGGTTGATTCACAAATAGGCTGTTCACTTTGCAAGGAAAATTTGTTTGTGTTTACCTACATTAATTTGACATGAACAGTTGCACTAATACCGCGCAACATAAAAAAATGCAATTACTATCTATTTATTATATGCGTCCTTTGCTTTTAGAAAATAACGTTTGGATTTCAAGTGTGTTTTCATGTAAAACATGTGTATTTGGTATGTGTGAGCAATATTAAAATATAGCTCTGGATGGAAAATGGCTAATATATTACTATTGCAGGCACTGTGCAAAAAACTGAAAAAATATATGTAGCAACAAATATATATATAAAAAAATATATATATATATATATATATATATATATATATATATATATATATATATATATATATAAAGATAATAGGCAGTCCAGTAAAAATCATAACATAATTTCCAAGTGACTTGTGCTGTTTCAAGGTGACTTTGTGCTTGTACTTGATTCCAATCCTAGTTTCAGAGTAATAAAGTGACTTTTGTGCTCCCCTTTTAGATCCCTACTCACCAGATACTGGCACCCCTGTAGGGTTAAAACGCATGTGGTGAGTGTGCGACAGGCTGCCGGACTGATCGTTCCATCCTTACGCTCTTCCTGGGAAACCCAGAGCCTCCAGGCCCTCTTGGGACAGTTCCTGTTATCCTGCTGTCACTAGACCATGGGGCAGTGTTTTTTTCCTTTGATGTGTCCTGAGTTACTGAGTGTCTGTGTAGCAGCTCACTGACTGCCCCCCTGTACTTTTCAGCACACTTCCAGGCTGGCAGTAACAAGCATTACACATCCCTGTCCTGGATTCCATCTTCCCTTGGCTTTTAGGTGATTGACTATTTGAGTCAAACACTCTTTTTTTCTATAATTGGATCTCAATGGTTATTGTTACAACAATTTTATAATGATGTCAGTTCACTCATTCCTCCGGTGTAGATAAGTATCTACTGTTGTGTGTCTATCACCTCCCTCTGGTGATGACACTTATTAACCATACTTGGTTTTGAGTACACACCTGCACTTGCCTATGGTAAGTGATCCTTTAAAATCTGTTTGTTATTTGTTTTGAACATTTTTAAACCAACGGCCATGTGTATGACACCCGCAGGCTTGACTCCAGTATGTGCGTGCTGCTGGGTATGCCTTTTTTGGGTGTTATATGCGTTCATATATGTATGCTATCATTTTGCCCTGTTCCTTTTTCTCTTTTATAGAGTTTTTACTTTGAAACTATGGGACAATCCTTTTTGCCCGTGTTCATTTATAAATCTTTATATTTTGTGAGAACTTTTTAACTATGCAAATATTTATTTGCTAGAGTACAATGATGCAATACATATTGGCCATATGTTAAACTATATATCTTTTCTGCAAATATGCTACCATGCTATCTATATATGTGTGCCTACATGGAGGGGCCCTGTTTCTTGACTTCCTTTTTGGTTACCTGTTCTGGGCTGCATGCATTGTTGGGTCTCACCAAAGTGTATCTTTTTTTTTTTTATCTTTATATAATCATGTTTTTACTGGATATTACGATGTATTCTCATAATACCTTCTTACATGCTTATTAGATACGTAAGCTCCTGAAGGAGCGCACCCATGCGCGTAACATGTAGAACTTCTCTGATTGACCTCTGAACACGACTCAACCTCTCCACGTATCCGAACAACCATTGGATCTATATCACACTACGTACTTCAAACCTCTGTGCTTGTTACATGTGGTGTGTATATATATATATATATATATTTATATATATATATATATATATATATATATATATATATATATATTTATATATATTAAAGGTGGTATTATGCCCCATACACACGGTCGGATTTTCCGACGGAAAATGTCCTATCGGACAATGTTGTCGGAAATTCCGACCGTGTGTAGGCTCCATCGGACTTTTTCCATCGGATTTTAAGTCGGACAAAGTTTTATCTCCTGCTCTCAAATTTTCCGACAACAAAGTCCTGTCGGACTTTTTCCGATCGTGTGTAGCGAATTCCGACAGACAAAGTGCCACGCATGCTCAGATCACATTACAAGACCAAAGATATTGGCTACTAGCCTCTACGTAGTCCCACCGTACGCAACGAACTTCACCACGTTCAGAATGATCGGATTTTCCGACAACTTTGTCCGACCGTGTGTATGCAACACCAGTGTCAGACAAAATCCGTCGGAAAAAATCAGACGGATTTTTTGGTCGGAATTTCCGACCGTGTGTACGGGGCATTAGAGTCCTTGAGGTCACTCAATTATATGTTTTTTAATGTGTTTGCATACAATGGTTTTAACGTTATCCTAAAAACTATAAAGTCCATGTTTCTACTCTAATTCTTTCCATTTCCAATGGGACCTCCTATAGGCATGTGATGGCCATGTCTAGTCTCAATCTGATTTTGGACACAAAAATTTAGATTTAAAAAAAGATGTCCCTCATTGTGAATGCAGCTGGGAAATTTTTGCTGCAGGGATGCCTGTCCTCTTCCTGTCTCTGAACTTCTAGCAATGCACTGGTTAACAACTTTGGGTCTTCAGGCAGAACTGCAGTACAGATGGTACAACAAGGACATGCACCCTCATTGCTCTGCCTCCGTTGAGAAAAGTTATTTAATTGATTACACTGCATGTATCCCATTCTGTGAATGGGGGAGAGTCTGATCTGTCACAGAATCTCTATCTCAAATATAATGCATTTTAATATCTCTTGTTATCTTTGACAACAATTCATACTTTCAGCCATGTCACTTGAACCATTGACACCTGTCCCAAACATGCCCATGTCACTACAGGGATAGGATTATGTATTTAGAATAGGGTTGTTTTACAGACTTTCACGTTAGACGATTTTCTTAGACAAACTGCATTAATTTAACTGACAATTGTGCGGTCATGCAACACTGTACTTAAATAAAATGTATGTCCTTTTTTCCCCACAAATAGCTTTCTTTTAGTGGTATTTGATCACCTCTGCGTTTTTCATTTTTTTCTCTATAAACAAAAAAAAAAGTCAATTTTGAACAAAATAACTATAAGCTATAAAACGTATCCAATAAAAAAAAGAAAAAAATCTAATGTCTTCATCAGTTTATTCCAATATGTATTCTGCTACATATTTTTGTTAAAAAAATCCCAATAAGCATATATTGATTGGTTTGCACAAAAGTTATAGCGTTCACAAACTATGGGATTTTTTTTTTAACTAGAATTGTCAGTGATCAGTGACTTATAGTGGGGCTGTGATATTGCAGCAGACATTCTGACACTAACTGACCTTTTTGGGGACCAGTGACACCAATACAGTGATCAGTGCTAAAAATATGCACTATCACTGTACTAATGACACTGGCTGGGAAGGGGTTAAACATCAGGAGTGATGAAAGGGTTAACTGTGTGCCTAGAATGTGTTTTACTAAACTGTGGGAGGGTGTTTTAACTAGGAAAGCAAAGCAAGGACTAGGATCCATGCCTTCCTTCCTGTCAGAACAGCAATCTGCCTTGTTTACATAGGCAGAGCGCCATTCTGTGCCTTTTCCTCATGAACGGCGGGTGTGCTGGTGGACTTTGAGTCCACGATTGGCTCCCGCTGTGATTACACACATGCGCGCCTTCTACCCGGAAGTGTCAGATCACGTGTATATATAGGTGATCTGGTGCACAGGGGCCACCCTGTAGCAGTAAAACTGCTATAGGGCAGACTTGAACTGGTTAAGGAACAAGTCCAATTGAATGTAGCTAACTACTACTAGCCAGTAGATTTGATCTTATGAGTATGATTTTTATGATGCAACTAAACAAATTTGATGTATTTATATTAATAATTTCATTTTATATATTAGACGTGCACAAAAAAATTTGTTTTGTTTTTTTTCTTTACGTTTCCGTTGATTTGTAATGATTCGTAATTTTGTAAGACGCAAGTTTTTGTATTCGGACTAGTTCGTATTTTTGTAACCAATATATTTTCGTTGATATGGAAATGATTCGTAATTTTGTTAGATAATAATTTTCGTTTATTCGGTACACTACTTGTAATTTAGTAATTGTTACTTTTGTGAGATTGCCTTTTTTGTTGATTCTTGATGCTTGGTTTTCTAATAAGTCCTGTGCTTACCACAGTCCATTCCCTCAATCACGTAATTTTTGAATTTTGGTTCTTTCAGCTATTAGGATAATCAAATTGATCCGAATGTATGAATACTAACTAATTCTTACGAAAATCTATTTTTTACGAACCGAATTGCACATGTCTATTATATACAGTATAGTGGAACAGTTTTACCTAATCTGCAAAATATATATGGGAGCAGCCATTCATAAATTTGTTTGTAATTGCTCGGACTCTGGTACTGTCGCCATAATTCAATAATAAGACACTAACCTGGAACAGACTTACTAATTCAATAGTAAGTCTAGGCTTTTAAGAAATCACTTAATATATGCTTTTCCCAGCTCATTTTCTCTAACCAGTTATCAGTCTCAGAGCCTGCAGCATGAAAACTCAATATTTCTATCCTCAAAGTCTCCCTTTCAGTTTGTTTGTACATGGTAGGTCCACTTAAAAGAAGGTTTGATTAAAGCTGGCATTGTCCGGTTTTACATGCATATCTGAAATATATTGTATTTCAACCTAAGCAATCTTCTCAACATGTAATTAAATATTCTTGGCTAAACAGTTATACTTGCAGCATTATTAGCTAGGCTTTACATTTATCACTGTCATGAATGTCACAATGCACTGTGCCCTAAAACAACATTGTGTGTGCACCATAAAGTAGTTTTGACAATAATTCTTGGAAAGCAATGCAAATGCAAATTTACCCTCTTCACCAGAAAGTGTCCAAAAGTATTAGAAGCAGAAATAATTTTCCTTTGCAAATTTAGTATCCATATGTGCATGGATTTTAGAAATTATGTTTCAGTTCACATGGAGTATAGTCTTTACCAGTTAATCAGATGCACCTGTTGTTTTTAACATAATAACTTGTTTAGTATCACATTATGCTTGACAGTAATAATTAGCACAGCATATATGTAATTATTATTATTGTTATAGATTGTCTCTTGGATTCACCAAAAGGCATAATGCAAAGTGATAACGTGGCCGTAACCAGGTGCAAAAATGTAGCATAGAACAAAAGTTTAATGACACATTTAAAAAAAAATAAGGCCTCTATTGACTATTGCACACACACAATACACTTTATACTGTTTGTCTACAGGGAGTGAACTTTGTATGTACTTCAGTTTTTACTTAGACCTCCAGATACACTATACAACCCTTAAAAAAAAAAACATGTGAGTTCTCATGCTCGTGCTACAATTCAGAACACTATTGCAGCTATGCAAGAGAAATATTTTATCACCTCTAGCACCCTGTTAGAGCAATTTATTTGCATAGTTAACCACCCGATTGCATTGAAAATTCATATGCCTTCTCTAGAAAATCCCTTTCAACTTTCTCTGCTGTTTGTAAGCACATTTATACACCTTACCATATCAAATCTTTATTTTGTACATGGATGTAATTGTTACCTTAAAGTAGTAGTAATGCCCTGTACACACGGTCGGACATTCCAACGACAAAATCCGTCTGATTTTTCACAACGGATTTTGTCCGAAACTTGTCTTGCATACACACGGTCGCACAAAGTTGTCAGAAAATCCGATCGTCAGAACGAGGTGATGTACAAAACATACGACGGGACTACGGAGAGGCCAGTAGCCAATAGCTTTTGTCTGCAAATTTATTCTGAGCATGCGTGGCACTTTGTGCGTCGGAATTCTGTACACACAATCGGAAAAATTCCGATCGGATTTTGTTGTCGGAAAATTTTAGACCCAGCTCAAACAATTCCCTTGAAAAAGTCACGTGTCCTGTGATGCAACATGTCGGAGGAGGAGCCTAAAGTGATGCCGTGTAAGACACGGATCTCAGCTAGGAGGAGAAGGGCGGACAGCCCCAGCTAAGAAGCCTGACCATTGAATACAGTTAACCGCGATCTGATTTCTTGGGTACACGTGAGTGCAACAACATACACAGGCACTTCATGTTTTATTCAGTTCAGGGAGGCTGCGCAATGGTTTTTTGTATTTTCTTTTTTTCAGCACTTGAAAAATAATCTTTTTCAGAAGAACATACCCACAACAAAAATCAGGAACAGTAAAGGGAAGTTTTACCTGTTTCCTTTTTATTTATCCCTATTTAGATGTATAGCAGCAATTCAACATTCCCCACTGCTTGCATTAACTGCATAAATGATACATAGCAACATTGTGGGAATTAATGTGATACATATAATTGTTTTTGTTACGCAGTATATGTTTAGCTTCCACCCTGTATTCTATCTTTGCTACACACGACACCTCCAGGGTATCCCAGTTGTACCAACTTTGGCATGATGATGTCCCGGAGCTCACTGGAGAGGACTGGGAGGAGGGCATCCAGCAATACTTACCCCTAACGATCTCTGCTAGGGACAGGTTCGTCCAGTTGAAATTTGTTCACAGGGCATACTTCTCCCCAGCACGCCTGGCAAGAATCTACCCTGACCGCTCAAGTGCCTGCCCTAGATGCTCCTCCCCTGACGCAGACTTTTTCCATGTAGTATGGTCCTGCCCTGGGATAACTGACTTCTGGAGGGAGGTATTGACGGACATCAACGATATTGGCCAACTGGTGGTCCCATTTAGTCCCATAACCCTCCTGTTGGGGGTCTACGACTTTCTGGAGATCCCGTGGGGCAAGAAATTGTTTGTATTCTACACCACGCTATATGCACGGAAAGCTATCCTGCTGCAGTGGAACCAACCCCTTCCCCCTACCAAACACATGTGGCAGTCTTTAATAAACTCAGCTCTACCACTGTACAAGCTGACATACCTGGGCAGGAACTGTCCCAAAAAGTTTGGGAAGATCTGGGACAACTGGGTGGAGGCAAAACACCTGACAATTACCTGATCTTCCTGGATCCCTTGTGGATCCAATACTTCCCCTTGGTAGACATGCTTTTTTGTTACTGTAACTTCAACTGTACAGATCGTGCTCTTCTGTTACTGGATGTCTATACCCACTGCATAAGATTGTGATCCTGTAGACCTGATCCTTAACTCTGTTTCTTGTCTGTAACCATATTTTGACGTATGATAATGTCTGTTTATTTCTCTTTTGTTTTGGAAATATAAATAAAAAGTTTTTGTTAAAAAAAAAGTATATGTTTAGCTGATTGTCTGCAGACTACACATCAGCTGTTTTCACTCACAGCACAGTCTTTTCACTCATCGTTTTAAGGAAGTAACAGTGCCTTTTGTTACCAATCACATTTGTGGAACAAACACCAGGTGCTCTTTATTCATGGAGCACACATACACATCCAATCCTTTATTGTTTAAAGGAAGTAACCAATATTGATTGATCAATTTATTTATTATTGTATCAAACATTTTAATACTGGTTTGTTCACCTTTGAGCACATCTTTTCACCACACATATTAATGACATTAAGCTGCCTAGTGTCATTTTTTGGAGTATTTCTATCTGCACGTTTGATATATTTTATTTATTTATTCACCGTTTTATACGCATATTTTATTCATCAGTCACTTGGATCACTTATCCACTTAGACTATATATATATTTTTTCTTCATATATTATTGACCACTTTGGACCTGCTGGCAATAGTGTATATGCACAGTATGCATTGGATGCATTAACATCGTCATACTTATAATTTCGATCTATTTTTTTTTTTCTAAATTACATTTCATTATTTTTTTGTTGTGTAAATATGAGATCTGAGGTCTTTTTGACCCCATATCTCATATGTAAGAGGTCCTGTCATGCTTTTTTATATTACAAGGGATGTATGACAGAATTTTTTTTTAAAAGCACAGTGAAAAAATAAAAAATAAAAGGTAAAATAAATATTTTTTTTTTTTTAAATGCGCCCCATCTCGATGAGCTTGCATGCAGAAGCGAACGCATACGTTAGCAGCACCCACATATAAAAAATGGTGTTCAAACCACACATGTGAGGTGTCGCTGCGATCGGGAGAGCCATAATTATAGCCCTAGACCTCCTCTGTAACTCAAAACATGCAACCTGTAGAATTTTTTAAACGTCGCCTATGGAGATTTTTAAGGATAAAAGTTTGTCGCCATTCCACGATCAGGTGCAATTTTGAAGCGTGACATGTTGGGTATCAATTTACTCGGCGTAACATTATCTTTCACAATATAGAAAAAATTGGGCTAACTTTACTGTTGTCTTATTTTTTTAATTCAAAAAAGTGTATTTTTTACAAAAAAAAAGTGCGCTTGTAAGACAGTGCAAATACGGTGTGACAGAAAGTATTTCAATGGCCGCCGTTTTATTCTCTAGGGTGTTAGAAAAAAATGTATAATGTTTGGGGATTCTACGTAATTTTTTAGCAAAAAAAAAAATGTTTTTATCTTGTAAACATCAAATCTCAGAAAGAGTGGTTAAAATCAACAAATTGCTAACAGCTAAACTAAAAAATGCAAGTAGGAGTTTAAAAGTGTTTATAATATAAAAATTCAAAGCTGAAAAGTAACCTCCATCCTTAATAAATATATGCAGCTCTTTTTACACCGTCTATCAAAAGCTCTACAAATATATACTATATAATAATAAATACCAAAATAGTAATGTTAAAAAAAATGTTCTCCTTTTTTTATATCTGATGGCAACAATTTTGTATGACCTTTTTCTATTTTGTATTTTTTTTGTAATTTCACCCTTTTACATATTTCTATGCAATTCTCAACTAAGAACACTACATTTTAAAATTAATTATAATGTACTACGTTCCAAATATTTATTTTTGAGAGAGATTGGTGCATTGTGTTGCCAGTTTCGTTATGCTTGTTAATTTGCTGTTGATTTCTATACATTGCATCATTTGTGGTTGTATGCAGTTTACTGACAATATCTGTAAGATAGCAGATCTGCCAGACAAGGCTCTGTTTTTGTGTATATGGTAGCTTAACAGACCATTCAGCTAACAAACTACAGGTGGTGGCAAGCTACCATAGGTCTTTTGTTTTGTGTGTGTCGATGTGTGTGGCAGTGGGAAAAGTGATAACACAAAGGATTCTAGCTCCACAGCCCTTAGAGTGGATGTGGTGGTTCTGCCCTTGTGTGCCTAGCCAGCTAACATTTGGGTGAGCCCCTCTAGTGGTGGTGGTTTTACAAGCTGTGATAACTGTGTCAAAACTAGTTTTACCTTCACAAATTAGGCTCTCTCCTCATTCCTCCTCCACCAAACAAGTTAGTGAGTTGCCTTGGACATGTGTCATTGACTTTTGGTGTCAGAGGTGGGATATTAGTGCATTCATGTTGTTTTAATTGTGGTTCCCCATTGAAAACGTCATCTATGACGAAACGACGTATGGGAAGGCACACAGTGACGCCACCACGTAGATTGTGAACGGGGGACGGGCTTACACTGACCGGCCGGCAGTGTGTTTTATATTATGTCCGCTTTCATCTTACGTTTGTAAGTGTTTTTAATCCTTTTAAGTCTGATTAAAGAATTGTTTATCAGTATCACGCTATGGGCGGACCCCTTCTTTTATATACTTGAGTTAATTAGTTGGATGTCTCTGAGTGGAGCGGAGGTTGTGGAGGTCCTTCTTTCCTTTTGAGCGATTGTTCCTGATCTGATCGGCCCTATCAGTCATCTTTTACCCGGGAAGTTGCAGGCTTCATATGCAGTGCTCTCTATATATAGCCATCTGGTAAGCGCCAAATTCAAAAGGTGGATGGGATCGCACAGAACTCTTGCATGTCACAGTGTGATTTTATAGATCTGTCACAGTGGTGTTTTATTTGCTGCAAATTACAAGTCTGCCGACTACATGCAACCAGTTTTTGTGCTCTAAAGAAGACATATAATTAGGACTAATGCAGTCCTCACTGGACTTTATTTATCAGAATTTGTGTGTTCCTTCATGGTCACGCTTCATATGCACTTTATCCTTTTTTTGTACAGTAATCGTTTGGTCATTTGTGTTCTCCCTTTTATTTATTTGTAACTAGTTTTCATTGGCGCAGCTTTACCCATTTGTATGATTTTATGTGTGAGTATCCCACCTCTAGCAGCAGCCTTTTAGGTTAGGACTCTATCTTTTCCCCATTTTGTTTTAGAATAATTTCTCTGTCAGCGCGGTTTATTTATTTTCATTTTCATGTTGTTTTAATAGTTGTTACTTGTGTCTGAATTGGAGAACTTTGGTTCTCATGACAATATGACAGTAAAATAGTTGATTCCTGAAGACAAGTGATGGACAATGATAATTAACATATTGAACAGCCTAGCTTGTTCCTGTAACCTCAGTACCCCTGTCCGTTACATACCTTAAAGGCAAAGCTCAGAAAATATAACCTTATAGCAAAATACAGCCTGGTAACATAAAAATAGCATCAGTTGTCTGAAATGGATTACTGAAAAGGAATCTATTAGAGGATGGTCTGGTATGACAACATATACAGTACATCACGTGTGCTAGCTAAGTGTGCCAATTCGCCAGTACAGGTTTGTTCCAATGCAATACATTACTGTGCAATGGCTTGTGATGGTTCTATAATACTTTCAAAGATTCCAGCTAAGTTCAGCCATAACACACAAAGTTTTATAAAGTGTGAAAAGGCTAATGAATGTGTTTTCTTTGGGGCTCAAGAACAGTTATATCTACCTTTTTAATAAAGGGTTGCATTCCTGAAAATGTATTGACAAAAAATGTTCATGCTATGACAATATACAAGAGACTAACACATTGCTTTTGTGTGGAATATAAGTACACTGCATTCTGAGAAGCAGGACAATTGGAAAAATATTTCAGGCATAGTAAGTCATAAAAATTAAATAAAAATATGTGATTTTTCATAATAGCAATAACAAGAAGTACCACAGAATTGCTTGACCCCCCTTCCCCTATAGACCTATTGCCCTATTGTATTACAGTTACAGAACACAACGTTAATAATGCACATAAAAGCTGAATGCTAGATGTGACAAGGAAACAAAAAAGGTGAAGGTAAATAGTTTCTGCAGTTTCAAGAAATTGTTGTCATTGTTGTCATTGTTATCATTTTGTAATGAACATTCATATTAGCCATCAAAAAATGTTATAGTGGGGAATATCAAAACGAGAAAAGCAAACGGCACAAATAAATCACATAATGAAACTTGTTGGCAAGTTTAGCTGATTTTTTTCCCCAAAACGATATCTGTTTTTATTATTTTTGTTTTTTAATGAATTTGTGTACTTTGTACTGGCACAGTTTCTCAACAAGAGGTACTGCTAGAGGATAGACGGTATACAAATTCAGTGAATAAAATATGTCTATTTTTTCCTATAGAAATACAGAGAACAACACTTATAGTAGGTGTTTATACTAAAGTGTACCGATGCTTACTTTCAGAAAGACCTGATGCTTTATTTACATTTTTAGGCCTCATATGCACTGCTGCTGTTAAGCTTGCATTTTTGTGAGTTTGGGCGTTTACCCTTAAACTTCCCTCTATGGTATCCTATGTGTCCATGCATACATTGAAGTTTTTAGCAGTTTATCAGCAGAGGAGTTTACAGACTGTTGTCTAAATGTTCAAGAGCAGTTCTTCTGACCACCAAAAAACACTGAACGATCAAAAAAAAAAACGCCCATACATGCCCATAAATGCTCATAAACGCTCATAAACTCTAGGCTCATTTAGCACTTCAGGTGTTACTTATTTCAGTGGCCAGAATAAATTAAAATTCTTGCCAATGGAATAAATAAACTCACAAACTCCAAACTCTGTTAAAGTCTATTAAATTGATAAACTCACCTAGACTGTTTTGAAAAAATGCAGCTTAGGTGAAATTATAAGGCTATTCTTTTCCTTTCAGTATAAACCGCGTTTACAAGAAACCAGTGTACATGAAGCCTTATTACTGAGCACTTATGAGGGCAAGGGTGAGGACAAGATACCAAAGCACTAAATAACTTTTTAACTTCAGCTTCTGTGGCTGCAGCTTTTTTCAATAGGCCTTATGTACATCTCGGGTGGAATTGCAGTAAAAGATTTTTAAAAGTCAAAGTTCAAAAGCCACTTTTCCAGGTGTAGAGTTTCCAGGCAGAAACTGTAAGGGCTGAGACTCAGACAATTCTTAAACACAGGTTTCTCTGATCAAAAGAAAATAAAAGCACGCCACAAAGAGAACAATAGACAGGTAATTCAAAATATCTATCCTTTTTCAGCTCACATGACCAGGCTAGCTCCTCATGAATTTTCCAAAGCACATAACAAAATCATGGAGGCTTAGGCTGACTGTAATCTAGTTATTTCAAGCTGACACAGAACACCACTACAGCTGAAAGCTGAAATTTAGGCACACAACTTTAATTTAAATATATACCTCAGCCACAAAGGATACTGATTCCCTTTGTTCACATTATAAAAATGAAATGAGGCATACCTGTCTATAGTCCCCTAATCAATATGTATAAGTAGTATAAAAAAAGCCTCAGGAAAAATATATAGGTGTGTATCAAATTCGCAAATAAATAGAACCCATATTGGCACTGCTTATATTCACTTTAATGTGTCAAATTAATAATATAATTCTACAGATCCTAGTGATCATAATCATAATGCTTATTATTATTAAAAATCATCAAATAGTGTTGCTACCACATCTGCTTCTTCTATATTCAACCAGATCGCCAAGTTACCTTGCAATCAAAAGTCCTCCAATAGATGTTTAAACTCAAGGCCTCCTTAGGCATCTATCCAATGCAGTCAATCCCTCTGTTAAATAATACATGTATATATTGTTCAAGTTCTTACAAGCCCTACTTCTGTTACTCCATTCACCAATACTCCTAAACATCAGTAGTCCTGATGGCCAAAAATCCTAACAAAGTGAAAGCAATCCCAGTTTAATATATGTATGTTACCAGTAACACAGGCAGTATAAAGGAGCATCCACTGCAAAGCAAAGGCCAGAAAGACTGGAGGATGATGTCAACATTAAGCACATGCTCAGCACCGTCTATGCACACAAAAGGTCATTAAAAGGGTCTTGAAATATTTTCTAGCTAACAAATGTATTGCTATAAAGTGATCAAACAAACAAGAACAAAAACATGGATATCCATTAATATGAAAAGAAAAGTACCTGTAGGTTTTGAATAACACAGAATAGTATTTTCCTATTTTCCTATAGCATCATCTATGATCACAGACTTTCCACAAACTTACTAAAATAGTTCAGAAGGCATACTTTTTCATCACATAGCACTGTAGATATGATCACTTTACTTTGGTCCTGGAATATGTGCTTATATGATATTCAAGTTCCATTTTTATATTTAATATTGTTAAAGATAGTATCATAAATATAAACAAAGATAGACTGTGTCTAAAAGAGTAAAAAAAAAAGCATATTGTGTAAAAATCAAGAAATTTCAATACATAACAGTAGAAATAATATCGGTCCATAATTAAACGATATTTGTCCATTTACCTGTCTGAGCAAAGATTCTGAATAAGGTATTGAGATTATAGGTACCATAATGATAATATCATACTTGCCATACTGATATTGCAGGGACATATAATGTGTAACATAAGTTATGGGATCATAATGAGCCTAATCTAAAGATATGATTGTAAGGGTGTAAAGCCCACTTGGTCTTGATTAGTTAAAAAAGGGGATAAGATGTTTAAGTCTATTTGCTATGAGCTCCTCATAAAATGTATATATCTGTTCATTAGGGAGATGGGTCTATAGTTAAGGAATATGTTAACCCAACAGTTCATATTCCTGATATGTACCTGCTGTATCATGTACATGTATAAAAAAGTATAATTTTGTCTTTGTATTACCTCCTTTGTGTGAAATGCCTGGTATTCTTGCCAGTCCCTGCTTTCCTATTAAAAACTGGCTACACTAGTCATGAAAGAACAGTGTGCTAGCTGTGCTGAGAACTCTGCCTGCTCTCCTCCAATGATTAGACGTGTGCTGACTAGCTCTCTTCCTGCACAGCCATTCACTGTGAAGGTCTTTGTAATGCTGTTTCTCCTCCCCTAGCTCTAAGCTCCTTTGCAGATGAGATTATTGAGGGCTGGTGTACGGTCTGTGCTAAAGTCTCCTGAAAAAAAAGACAATTTCAATTTTGTTCTTATGAAAGTTTCAGGGAGTTTGAGCTTGCTTTTTAGAGGGATTTAAGCCACTTGAGTTAAAGGAGTACACCTTGATGTTAGCTATGTAAAAAAGAGGGGGGGAATTAAATTGTCATGTCCAAGGTTATAGAAGAGGGAAGGCTTTAAGAGGAGTTATTACATACAGGAAGATGGAGGTTATTACTTACTTGGTATTTTTTTTTAGTGCCACCAATTTATGTTGGGCTTTACATATATATTGTACATCCACATCAGCCCCTGTCCTCACGGAGCTTACAATCTAGCTCACATTTAAACACACGCATACAGGAGCTAATTAGCCTGCTAATATGCCTTTGGAGTGTGGAATGAAAACTATGCAGACACAGGGAGATCATGCAAATTCCATACAGGTAGTGCCATGTTTGGGATTTGAGCTTCTGACCCTAGTGATTCCAGGTAGAAGTGAAACCACTTAGCTACTCTTAAAGCTCTATCCACCACAACAGTGCCAACAACTGAAGACAAGCATTCTGATTCAGTCTTAGAAGACTTCCAAAAAAGGTGAGATGGGAGAGGAGAGTGTCTCTTCAGAGCCCTGTGTGAGGGAAAGTGGAAGGAGATAGGGGTAGTAAGTTGCAAGCAAACATTCAATTGCATAGGAAAATTATACTCTAATGTTGCGTACACATGACCGGACTTTCCGGCAGACTAGGTCCGACGGTCTTCCCAATGGACTTTTGGCAGAAGTCCGACGGACTTTTACGAACGAACAGACTTGCACACACACGAACGGACTAAGTCCATTCGAAAGTCCATTCGTTTTGAACGTGATGACGTAAACGTGACTAAACAAGGAAGTTCAATAGCCAGTAGCCAATAGCTGCCCTTGCGTCATATTTGGACGGTCGGACCAGCACACAGATGAATTGGTTTCCCGAATTTAAGTCTGTCAAATAGATTTGAAACATGTTCTATTTCTAGGTCTGCCGGACTTTTTTCCCGAAAACGAATGGACTAGCCCACACACGATCGGATTGTCTGAAGGACTAATACCGTCGGACCTAGTCTGCCGGAAAGTCCGGTCATGTGTACGCGGCATAAGAGATTCACTAATGCCCTGGGGGGTGACACAAGCTTAAAGATTGAAAAAAGATACAAATGCTGCGCTATAATTAACTTCTCACCCAGTGCATCAGTAGTGTTATATAAACAATGTAGCAAAAACTAGCAACAATGTATCAAGTTACTAGATAAAGTGATACATTCTTGAAAAATACTAAATATAGTATGCCCTGTGCCCAAAATCCTGCAAAAGTGCCAAGTGCTTAATACTCTGGATAACGTCCTACCATCAACATTAATTGATATGATACCATGTATAATAAAGTGCTAGGTACTTAATATTAATGTTAAATTAATTATGAATCAAATACTAAATTAATTTAAGGTGCTAATGTGCTTGGTTAATCAGTAAAGTGTACTCCAATCAGCGTGCTCCAAAAACTGAAAATGAATACATCAAAAATATAAAATAGAATAAATCACTACTAGGTTAAATAACGTGATGAGCAGACAATGGATGATATGTAAACTCATATATGGGTTAGACCAATCCCACAAATAATGTCCAGCAAGTCTAGCTCATAAATGTGGTTGCAGACATAAAATGATTGCAGATGACATAAAGTGTCCAATCTCCTAGTATAGCTTCCAACTTAGACTTTTTAAGCTCATTACATCAAACAAAGTCACCCGTCTCACAAAACACTAATGTTTGAGACCGATCTCCATGGTGTGCTGGGATCTCAAATTAGCAAGAATTTTCAAGATTCTTGAAAAAGTCACGTGACCTGTGATATAATGCATAGGAGGAGACAGTGATGAGGAACAGTGAGGCTTTTGCCAGCACGATATGAGCGGTGAGTGTCTGTACCACGCTCGAACCGGCTGATTATTTTACCTGAAAGTGCAATTACCCTGAGGTTTTGTGAGTGGAACCTTTGCCTCTTTACATTTAGGGTGCTTTTACACTGAAGCATTTTTCCGGAGCTACAGTGCTGAAAATAGCGCCTGTATAGCTCCTGAAAAAAGCAGGTCCTTTAACTCCAGTGTGAAAGCCAGAGGGCTTTCACACTGGAGCGGAGCGCTAGGAGGACGGTAAAAAAAGTCCTGCTAGCAGCATCTTTGGAGTGGTGAAGGAGCGGTTTATTTACCGGTCCTATACCGCTCCTACCCATTGAAATCAATGGGACACCACGGGGACACCGCGGGGATACCGCGGTAATACCGCCAGAAAAGCGACGCTGCAGCGGCGCTTTCCTGGGGGTTTTAACCCTTTTTCGGCTGCTTGCGGGGGTTAAAACCACCCCGCTAGCAGCCGAATACCGCGGCTAAAACAACGGTAAAGCACCGCTAAATATAGCGCTGCTTTACCGCCGCCGCCCCCACCGCCCCAGTGTGAAACCAGCCTTATTCTAGCAGTTTATACACATTGAGCAATGATATGTGTCTTTCTTTTATTACAACCCTCTTCCTCAAAAACCTCCTGCCTGACACGAGGGTCTGGCTTAGCGATCTTTCTTATTATTCCACTTTGGGTACTCAATTCTCTAAAAAGGAATAATCTTCAGTCACTGATGGTAACAGTGCAATCACTGGTGAGCCGTCCTCCTCACTGGCCTCATCCTCTGGTCCCTTGGAATCAGTAGTTTCTTCAAAGAGCATCAAAGCATATGCAAAGTCCTAGGCTAGAGTTAAAATTGCTTTCACAGCTTACTGTACCAGGGCCATTCAAAGCTTATCATATTTGCAAGGTGCTCAGCATGACTGACAATTGGGACTGTTGAACAATGTGCAGCCAAAAATATGTTTTTTTAAACATTTACTGATATTTAAAATGAGCCTCACAGTTTTCTGATTTTTTTAAAAATATGTGTCACCTATTACAGCCTATTGCTTGCTGCTTAGTGCTAGGAACGATAGTTAAAGAAAACATGCAGACTAAAGTGTTTTAGTGCTGGACGATGGCCATATATTTTGTCAGAGTGAATTAGAAAGTCAGAAGGTTATCTGGGAACTACATACCCTTTTTAACATTATATATTCAAATACTTGCCTCTTGGCATATATTCCCTGCCTATGCGCATCTCATAGAGATATTTATACATTCTTGAATTATTTGATAGCATATAAGTTAATATTCTACATTATTCCACAACATTGACCTTGAAATAGGCAGTCAGTGAACCATTTTTTTCTTTTGAACTTACAATAAATCAGATACAAGTATTTTCAGTTATTATAAATCTTATACATTTTCATTAAATTGAGTTAGTTTTCACTATTAAAGCTTTATACCAAGCTCTTTTAACTTGATCATTCACCAAAAAAGTCTCAAAATTGATTTAATGAAAGATGCAGTGATTTGCAAAAAGCCTGCTAGCTGTGTCATGTGGCCACATGGCATGTACAGTGTAACTCATTGTTCTCTATGCATAGCAACTGATCAAAAAAAAAACAACCAATTGAGGGAGGTAAAAGTGGAAAATTATTGGTCTAGCAAAAAACGCTTGTGTGCACCCAGCCCAATAGTTGTGCAACTCACAAAAAGATAAGTAAATCTTGAGGATCCATTCACATTTAAGCAATCTTTTGCAGTGTATTAACAAGATTTACATAATTATTTGTAATTGATTCTTTAACTTTTAAATTTAGCTGGGGTTAGATACAAAAGCAACACCCCTGTCGGATTATTTTTAACAGTTTTTTTATGAATGGCTTTTTATTTACTTTTGGCTGCGACACCTAAATATCCAGTATTAAGAGGTCACAATAGAACTAAAAGCTATCAGTAAATTTCCTCTTAAAAAAATAGGGATAAAGACCTCAATTTTGTACAAATTGGCTAGTGGCACAATAGTTTAATAGTATAGTTTCATTCCCCTTTTCCCCAAGTACCACCTTGAATTGTCCTAAATCTTTAAAGTAACTCTATTCTCTGGTTTAAAAAAATACATTTCTATTCAAGTATGTGTTCCTATCTCAAAAAAGTACATTATTTGCTCTCAGCCTCCCCCCATAATCTCTGAGTTCCTTTTTTATTTTTGCGCTGCTGTGATCCAACTTCTTGTTAGAAGGTGGCTATATTCATTCTCCATGGTCCCACTATATGTAGGAGCACAAGGAGGCAGGAAAACACAGTAATAAATAAATAAATACATTTAAAACTCCACATTCCAAGCACCATGAAAAAAATACACACACATACACACACAGACACTAAAACAACAAGAACATGCAGAAAAACTGCAACTACAGTCATTACTAATACTCACAAAAAAGGGATTGTTGGGTTTCTAAACTAAGGACACAAGGGGTAAAATAAGCAGCCCCCACACTGAAATCCACAGTAAATATGTGAAAGAACCCCCATGCTGCTCTGACCTTTCTAGATCTCTCTATTAAAAAGCTTCTCACAACTCTGTTAAACCACCTATACAAAATTGTAAATCAATAAATCAATATAGTGAAGTGCTTTTTCAAATCAAGTTACTGATCCTAATACTACCACAAAATTAAAACGGAGTTCCACCCAAAAGTGGAACTTCCGCTTTGTCTCCACCCCCCCTCCCCAGTGCCACATTTGTCACTTTTTAGGGGGAAGGGGTGAACGGGTACCTGTTTTTGGCAGGTCCCCTACCCCATTCCAGGAGCCCGAGCCACGGCGAAGTACATCAGCAGCTCGACCCCCCTCCTCCCTCCCCTTCTGCCAGGCCAATGAGAGAGAGCAGTGCACTTCATGCTTGTGCAGTAGGGACTCGGACGTGAAGCAAAAAGGCTAAACTGTCAAGTTCTCTTACCAGCAATGGTAGCGGAAGCACCCGACCAGCCAATGTAAACATCAGCTGCGGTGCCGACATGATTGGACTCCAGGACCGGTAAGTGTCCTAATGCTAAAAGTCAGCAGCTGCAGTATGGGGTAGATTTACTAAAACTAGAGCACTCGGAATCAGGTGCAATAAGCTCTAACCTCAGCTTGTTCAAGTAAGCTTTGGCAATAAAACCTGGAAGCTGATTGGTTTCTATGCAGTAGGGAGCCTGATTTTGCAATTTCCACTTTAGTAAATAAACCCCTATGTGTAGCTGCTGACTTAATTTTTAAAGGGCGGGCAGAACTCCGCTTTAACATACTTTATGTCAATATAATAATAGTGCACATAATTCCAAATAACAAAAAAATGTATGTGAATAAGTGGATTTCATACAAGAAATCATGCAAACATTTTTACATTAAGTCCCATGTCCAAAGGAAAATTTCTCAGTGTAAAATTTTATAAAAAATACTCCACATCTTAACAACTGTGCATCTTTTCCACTTTTCTGTGGTCCTTTAAACTTGCCCACAGTGTCATCCACATTTCCTTTGCATCAAGTGTTATGTAGGTGTGCGCTCACCTCCATAGGTGGACCTTTCAGTCTCTGCATTTCCTGGATTCCTCCTCTCAAACACTCGATTTTCTCTTCCACTCCCCCACAGTAATATTTGCTGATGCCAATGCCAATAGGGTAATATGTAAACTTTTATTGGCAGCCCATAAAGAGTTACACTCCCATGACAGAAAGCATGTATCAGCTTATCCGCAAATGATATGACAGCAGTTTCCACATCTCCCCCTCGTGTCTCTTACAAGCTCTCCCGGGAGTACCACCCACCATGGTGATGTCACAGCCCTGCCTCTTTACACAGTATATCTAATTCTTTGAAAAAGTCCTGATTGGATGAAATGCATAGGAAGGCAGGGTTGTGACATCACCATGGTAGGTAGTACTCCCGGGAGAGCTTGTGGGGGACAGGAGAGAGAGATGTGAAAAATTGCTGTCAAAATGTAATACCGTTACACCAGCAAACAGATGTACTATATTGTAACTACTGTAGCAGTCATTTTCTGTCTGCTTACAGTTGAGAACTGCTGGTAAAAATGACCAGGTAAGAATTGAAATACCTTTTAACAAAAATGCACATACCATAATCATAAGTAAGTGGGTCCAGACAGATCACTCCATATTTAATAATTGCTGTGTTTCCTCTAAGGACAGATTTAGCAAGTAGTGTATATGTTGCATATTTGGTGATTACTTGAAATCTTAGCTGTTTTGGTAGCAGATTTTCAACTTGGTCCTATTTTTCTTTTAACATACCAGCCCAACACTCACACCATAACTGTAACATCATACCCCTTAAAAAGAAATTTAAGGCCCATTCCCATCTTTGCATGCATGAATGCACATGTTTTCATGTGCTGAGGCACATTTCATTAACCACTTCAGCCCCGGACCAATTGTCAGCTTAAGGACCAGAGGTCTTTTTTCAATTTCGCACTGCACTACTTTAACTGGTAATTGTGCGGTCATGCAATTTTGTAACGAAACGAAATTTGCGTCCTTTTCTTCCCACAAATAGAGCTTTCTTTTGATGGTATTTGATTGCCTCTGTGATTTTTATTTTTTGCGATATAAACGGAAAAAGAGCGAAAATTTTGAAAAAAAAAGAGATTTTCTACTTTTTGTTATAAAAAAAAATCTAATAAACTCAATTTTAGTCAAACATTTGGGCCAAAATGTATTCAGCCACATGTCTTTAGTAAAAAAAAATGCCAATAAGCGTATATTTATTGGTTTGCGCAAAAGTTATAGCGTCTACAAACTAGAGTACATTTTCTGGAATTTACACCGCTTTTAATTTATGACTGCCTATTTCATTTCTTGAGGTGCTAAAATGGCAGAGAAGTACAAAACCCCCCCAAATGACCCCATTTTGGAAAGTAGACACCCCAAGCTATTTGCTGAGAGGCATGTTGAGCCCATTGAATATTTTTTTTTTTTAGTCCCAAGTGATTGAATAAAGACAAAAATAAAAAATAATTTTTTTTTCTTCAAAAAGTTGTCACTAAATGATATATTGCTCACACATGCCATAGTTATATGTGGAATTGCACCCCAAAATACATTTTGCTGCTTCTCCTGAGTATGGGGATACCACATGTGTGGGACTTTTTGGGAGCCTAGCCGCGTACGGGGCCCCGAAACCCAAGCACCGCCTTCAGGATTTCTAAGGGTGCAAATTTTTGATTTCACTCCTCACTACCTATCACAGTTTCGAAGGCCATAAAATGCCAAAATAGCACAAAACCCCCCCAAATGACCCCATTTTGGAAAGTAGACACCCCAAGCTATTTGTTGAGAGGCATGGTGAGTATTTTACAGCTCTCATTTGTTTTTGAAAATGAAGAAAGTAAAGAAAAAAAATTTTTTTTTTTCTTTTTTCAATTTTCAAAACTTTGTGACAAAAAGCGACATCTGCAAAATACTCACAATACCTCTCAGCAAATAGCTTGGGGTGTCTACTTTCCAAAATGGGGTCATTTTGGGGGGTTTTATGCCATCTGGGCATTCCATGGCCTCCGAAACTGTGATTGGCAGTGAGAAGTGAAATAAAAAAATTACTCCCTTAGAAAGCCTGAAGGCGGTGCTTGGTTTTTGGGGTTCCGTACGCAGCTAGGCTCCCAAAAAGTCCCACACATGTGGTATCCCCGTACTCAGGAGAAGCAACAGAATGTATTTTGGGGTGTATTTCCACATATGCCCATGACATGTTTGAGCAATATATCATTTAGTGACAACTTTTTGTAAAAAAAAATATATATATTTTTTTTTTTTTCATTATTCAATCTCTTGGGACAAAAAAAAAAAAATATTTAATGGGCTCAACATTGCTCTCAGCAAATAGCTTGGGGTGTCTACTTTCCAAAATGGGGTCATTTGGGGGGGGTTTGAACTGTCCTGGCATTTTATGCACAACATTTAGAAGCCTATGTCACACGTCACCCACTCTTCTAACCACTTGTAGACAAAGCCCTTTCTGACACTTTTTGTTTACATGAAAACATATTTTTTTTTTGCAAGAAAATTACGTTGAACCCCCAAACACTATATATATTGTTAAAGCAAAGGCCCTACAGATTAAAATGGTGGGTGTTGCATTTTTTTTTTCCACACAGTATTTGCGCAGCGATTTTTCAAACACATTTTTTGTGGAAAAAATACACTTTTTTTTATTTTAATGCACTAAAACACACTATATTGCTCAAATTTTTGATGAAATAAAAAATATGATCTTAGGCCGAGTACATGGATACCAAACACGACATGCTTTAAAATTGCGCACAAACACGCAGTGGCGACAAACTACATACATTTTTAAAAGCCTTTAAAAGCCTTTACATGATACCACATTAGATTCACGGAGGAGGTCTACTGCTAAAATTACTGCCCTCGATCTGACCTTCGCGGTGATACCTCACATGCATGCTGCAATTGCTGTTTACATATGACGCCAGACCAACGCTTGTGTACGCCTTTGCGCAAGAGAAGGGGGGGCAGGGGTGCTTTTTTTTTTTTTTTTTAGTTTTTTTTTTATTTATTTAGCTTTTTTATTCTATTTTTAAACTGTTCCTTCCATTTTTTTTCTTTGTTATGATTTTTATTGTTATCTCAGGGAATGTAAATATCCCCTATGATAGCAATAGGCAGTGACAGGTACTCTTTTTTTGAAAAAATTGGGGTCTATTAGACCCTAGATCTTTCCTCTGCCCTCAAAGCATCTGACCACACCAAGATTGGTGTGATAAAATGCTTTCCCAATTTCCCAATGGCGCGGTTTATATCCGGGAGGGGGGACATTCCCTCCTACTGCTTGTAAAAGCAGTCTAGAGGCTAATTACCCGCTAGAATTGCTTTTACATGAAAGCCGATCACTGGCTGAAAAGAATGATACCAAGATGATACCTAAACCTGCAGGCATCATTCTGGTATAACCATTCAAAGTCCAGCAACATACTGGACATATATTGTAATCTTTTTTTTTTTCATGCAGCCTCTTGGCTGAACGAAAAAAAGAGATTGATTGGTGGGTATGCCCACCATTAGAATACCTCCCTTCATCCACCCACTTCTAATGATGGGCATACATGCACCATTTATATATGCCGATGCATGGGGGCATCCTCCCGCAAAAGTTATGCCGTGTACACACGGTCGGAATTTCGACCGTATGTACGTGGCATTAGGAGCCAATCGCTCCTCCCCGCCCCCTGCTGCCCCCATGCTTCGGCATATATGCTCTTTTTTTTAACTGTGGTGGTGAAATCACCTCCTACAGCGTTGGAGTCGCGGCTTTATGTATCGTGGGAGCAAACGCTGTTGCTGTCAAGATAAATAAATCCGCGCTGCAACTGAATGGCGCACCTGAAAACAAAAAAATGCTTAACACTAAAACACAGTAAACAAAATTACATACCTGAAAAGCAAGCATGATAAAACATGATAAAACATAATAAAACATTGCAGAATAGAATGGAGTAAAAAAAGAGCAACAATAGAGAGAGAGAGAGAACAATAAAACGACAACTATTTTTGTTTTTTTTATTTTTTTGAGATTCACAGGTAAAAAAGCTCCTGACTGTTAGCGACTGAATCAAAACGCTACCACAAAAAAAATGTTAGCGATCGCAGGGATCAGGCCTGACTCTGCGAACACTGCAGTTATGTGTGCTTAGTGTTTTGTAAGTGACAGTGATCGATCGATACTGCACTTGGGTGGGCTGGGCTGGGCGGAGGGGGAAAACGCAGGTGCTAGCAGGTATCTGGGCTGATGCCGCTAACACTGCGTTTTTTTGGAACCCTAAACTGCTGGGACGCTAGTATAGATCTGATCAGATCAGATATTGATCTGTTCAGATACTATACCACTAAGGGAGGTGTATGCTTTGCGCGTGGGTGTTTGCGGTACTGGCACTAACCTGGGGCGACGCAGACCTTATTTGACCCTAAAACCTAATTGATATCACCCGCCGGGCGATCAGGGGGTTAAACCGTTATTGGGTAATAAATGGCGGGTGCCCTGACAGTATAAAAAACAAGCTAACTAACCAGCGTCACCCGTAACAGTAATACAAAAAAAAACTGGTTACCTAGCGACACTAATGCAGGGATCAGAAAAACGATCGCTTAGTGACACTGGCAAAAGGGGGTGAAAGGGTTAACTAGGGGCAATCAGGGGGTTAAACCTTTATTAGGTAATATATGGGGGTACCTGACGCTATATAAAAACCTGACGGGGAACCTAAATAACGAAATAACTAACTGGCTAACCAGCGTCACCAGTGACAGTTATACAGTGATCACTGGTGAAAGGGTTAACTCTAGGGGCAATCAGGGGGTTAAAACCTTTATTTAGGTTGTAATATGGGGGTACCTGACCTATAAACCTATTTATGAACCTATATAAACATGGCGGTTAACCTAAAAAAAAACTGGTTACCTAGCGACACTAATGCAGCGATCAGAAAAACGATCGCTTAGTGACACTGGCAAAAGGGGGTGAAAGGGTTAACTAGGGGCAATCAGGGGGTTAAACCTTTATTAGGTAATATATGGGGGTACCTGACGCTATATAAAAACCTGACGGGGAACCTAAATAACGAAATAACTAACTGGCTAACCAGCGTCACCAGTGACAGTTATACGGTGATTACTGGTGAAAGGGTTAACTCTAGGGGCAATCAGGGGGTTAAAACCTTTATTTAGGTTGTAATATGGGGGTACCTGACCTATAAAACTATTTATGAACCTATATAAAACATGGCGGTTAAAATAAAAAAAAAAATGGTTACCTAGCGACACAATGCAGCGATCAGAAAAACGATCGCTTAGTGACACTGGCAAAAGGGGGTGAAGGGGTTAACTAGGGGCAATCAGGGGGTTAAACCTTTATTAGGGGGGGGTAGGGGGCTACCTAGGACCTAAAACTAACTGCCCTGACAGTTATTACAGTCACACTGACACTAAATGCAGTGATCAGTAAATAAATGATCACTGCAATTAGTGACACTGTGACTGGGGGGGGAGGGGGTGATCTGGGGGGTGATCAGGGGGTGACAGGGGGGTGTTTTGTGTGCCTAACTGTACTGGTGTCAGTGTAGTGTTGTGCACTAACCTTAACATGTTCGCCGCTCGGCGTCTCCGGTCACATAGACCGGCGCACCGAGCGTGACATCACTTCCGCCTTCCTGTCTATACAATAGACAGGAAGGGGAAGCTTTTCATTCGCCAGGAGCGATCGCGAGGGGGTGGCCAGAAACCACTGGCCGTCCCCTCGTCCCGGATCGCTCCTGAAGCGATGCCGACCGTCCCCGCCGGCGGAGGGGGGTCCGATCGGACCCCCCAACCGCCTAAAGAATGGCACGTACAGGTACGTGGTTCTGCCTGTACGTGCCATTCTGCCGACGTATATCTACATGGGGCGGTCGGCAAGTGGTTAAGGAAGCCTATTTATTATGAATGAGCACTCAACGTGTCTTAGCTTTTGAAAAAGCAGCATACCTCAATGCACAGAAAATTCACATCTGTATGTTGTGTGCTATAGTCCAGCTCTGTTTATATCTAGTGTATATGTATACTAGGGTGCCATTCAGAACGAGTGTTAGTGCATTGCAAGGCAAATAAATAAGGGTTTTAACGCACCTTACCAGAATGCAAAGGTGTGAATGGGCCCTGAAGGCCAACATTGCCATTTTTAAATAGTTTCCAGTTGTTTATTTTGGAACCTCTTCACAAAATATGTTAAAAAAAATGTCTGCAGCAACACATTCTTTTCCTAACCAGTTAGTATTTACTATCCAAAGTATATTATCTGCTTCATGCTTTAGTAAAATAAACAAAAAGCCATCAGTAAGCTCAATGGTCTGAAAAATTAAAATAAATCTCTCTTCATTTTGTGGACTAAAGTAACTGCAGATGTACACAAAAGCTTACATGTAGAGATATCATCTTTCATAGATTTTTTGTTTGTTTATTTGTTGTAGGGAGGGGGGACTTTTCTTGGAGAGAGGTTGGAGGATAGAAAGAACACTAAAGTCCAATAGAGGTACCTCTTAAATAGCTATTTTAACAAACCTTTCATAAACTACAAGGGTGGAATCCCAGTTAAAAGATGTGTTTTAGTAATGGGTGGAGTAAGGATGGGTTAGGACCTCTATCATTGTTTTATCCCTGTCTGTGTATCCATTTGAGAGATTTACACTTTGTTCTGATGACACTGGTACAGAAGGTGCCTAGAGTTTATACATATACGGTTGTCACCATAACAGGTGTAAAGTGGAACTGCCTTTGTTTGGCATACCAGACCTGACGGCTGTTCTCACAAATTAGATTTTCTTAAACTTCCTGTTGTGTCTCTGGGACAGATGTTTCATCTATTACTCTTATTTTTACTATTCCATTGAATTTACATTATAAAATATAAAATTATTTTGACATATTTTTATGCAATTCACCCAGAAGTGATGGCTTTTACAGGGTTGTGTATGCCTGATCATACAGTCTTAATTTTTAGTTAATACAATTGTGATGTTTTTCCACCACTGGCCCCTAAAGCTGACTAAGGTATTACAGCTTTTCATAGCAAATGACAGCATTTTTTTTACAAAATGAAAGGAGAAGTATTGGGTTGTGAAAAAAAAACATGTATACGCACCTAGGTGGATGCTGCATCAATCTAATGTTTGATCTGCCCCCCCCCCCCCTGGCTCTGCACTGAGAACTGAGCAATCAAAGTCTGCTGATCTCTCAGTTCTCTGCCTCCATTGCAGTCACCAGCTCCCTGCCTTGCTTTTTTAGTGCTCACTGGAGGGCTGGGCTGTGTGGGGGGTGGGAGCAGCCAGCTCAGTAGAGCCAAATTAGGTTTGACCATCCTTTAATCTGGGGAACTAGTAACTACAGGCTTGAAAATAAAGTGTTGTCCCATTCCAAATGTAGAGGAGGAGCAGGAGCTCCAAAAATACTAATTTATTATCAAACCCCAACATTAACAAGAAAAGTGGACTTGTACCAAAAGGAGCCATTTGGGTGATTCTAGAACAATTACTGATTTATCTTGAAGTTAAAGTACTCCCATTGATAGAACCTGTAAAAAGAAGGGGATTTCTGACTCTCCATCCCCTCCTGAAATTACTTGGTTCCCAGCCTAGCTACTGCTATTTTTTCCTTTTGGGTCTGCTGATTTGGGTCTCTCCACTCCACCCCCCCCCCCCATATGCAATGGATAGAGTCTGGTATGGACTGGGGCGACCCTATGCCTTTTTTTTCTTTATTTTTTAACCAGCGCTTTATTTTAATTGACTTATCAGTTGTTAAGGATGCTGTGGCCGGCTTTCCATCCCCTGCAGAACTCAGTTCATCCCAGGGTGATCGTCAGGCAAACACCCTGCAAATTTGGGTGGTCAGCGAACAGCCAAACAGGCAAGAGCTCGGGCGGAACTGATGCTCGGGCTTAAGCGTTTGCCCATCCCTACTCCTGAAGTCACCTTGTTTTCTATAGACATACTATGTAATTTTCTTATGGCAGGCAACAATTACCATTGGTGACCATCTCACTCCAACTCTTTTCTCTTGCTGAATGAATCACTATTAGGCAGATGAAGTGCCTGACAACTGAAACTCATGATAAAATGGAAATCTTCACAACTACGTGGGCAGCTTCAACAATCTTCAAGGGCTCTCAAGACTTTCACAATGTTTTATTGATATATGGAACATTTTACTTTCCTCCCCAAACTTTAATCCTACTGCCCCATCACCCCTTTTCTTATCTTATCTTATCTTACTTAGGTTCTCCCTACCAAATACCCATTCTCCCCCACAGACCTTACATATTTATCCCCTTCTCTATATACAGTATCAACAATTTCCCCCCAGCTTATCCCCGACCACAATACTTATTGTAACCTTCATGTGAAAGACAGAGGATTATCTGTTTTGCCGTAACCGTCTCATCCACTACTCAGTCAGTTATCCTACAGCCATCCTACAATCTACCCATTCTCCTTTCAAATGGTATTTATCTGTTACTAAATTTGTTTACCAGTTATTTTAATTATTTTTGTGCATCAATTGAAAAATGATACTCCGTCTATCCTGTAAAAAGTTTGCATAATAATTAAAACCTCTGTTAGACATATGATGCTGACACTGTAATTCTTGCATAGAGACAGGGCTGGTGTAAGGATTTTACAGGTTATGGTAGTATGTTGACAGGCTAGATTAGTATATAAGCAGGCAGTATATAGATATAGGTATATATATATATAGTATATAGGTTTATAGATAGGTCCGTCATGGGGCAGTGAGGAGTGCTGGCTCCCCAGGGGGGTCTCATGCAGATACTTCCAGCTGTAGAGTGCCCCCTGCAGCTGGTGCAGAGTTGGGGCTCGGAGATGTGTATGTGTGTGGGGGGAGGAGAGGCCGGTACCTGTACATGCATCACTGGGGATCCTCTAAGGGAGATCATAAGCTGTCACCGACACCGCCAGGGCTAGACTAGGACAAAAAAAAAGCCTGGGCATTTTAGACTGAGCAGCCTTTTTTTTCTAAACCAAATTACAAATAATAACAGCTACCGGTTTCTTGATGTCTTTTATTGATATTTAGCCTTCTTCAGTCACTGATTGATTGCAGTGACTGCTCACTGATTGCTACAGGTTACTGCACATTATTAATGCTAATCCATTGGTGGCAGTGCTGGAGGGGAGAAGGGATCAGTGGCAATGCTTGAGGTGATGGGATCAGTGGCAGTGTTGGAGGGGGGAGATCACAGGCAGTGCTGGAGGGGATAGTATCAGTGGCAGTGCTGGGAAGATAGGATCAGTGGCAGTGCTGGGGCGGGATAGGATCAGTGGCAGTATTGGGAAGGGGTGGGATCAGTGGCAGTGTTGGGGAGGGATAGGATCGGTGGCAGTGCTAGGCAGGGATAGGATCAGTGGCAGTGCTGGAGGGATAGGATCAGTGGCAGTGCTGGGGGGATAGTATCAGTGGCAGTGCTGGGGGATAGGATCAGTGGCAGTGCTGGTGAGAGATAGGATCAGTGGCAGTGCTGGGGAGGGATAGGATCAATGGCAGTGGTGGAGAGGAATATGCCAAGATCAGGATATGGGGTCTCCTCCATCCCCTCCCACTTTACAGTCCTCACGAGTCAGCTGACCTCTAGTCTCTAGGTGAGCCCCTTCCATGGGAGCCCCTTCCATGCTGTGAATTAAATGGGCGGCCACAAAGAGGATGAGTGGGCGGCTTCAGGCTCATGGGACAGCTGCTTTGTGCACATGCAGCCCAGAGGCCCCAGCCCAGCTGCCATTACCTTGGATGCAGGGATCCACCATCTGCCCGCCTGGAAGGGGGGAGATAGAGATTCTCGTGGCTGGAAGTCCCCTTTCCTTCTCAGGATGTCCTGTCCAATGAGGGGGAGGCACCTCCGGTGCCCCCAACTGATGTGCGCTGATGTGCATTCTAGGCTGGCACCTACTTTGGCTATAGGTAGCACTGGCCCTGCATAGAGATGTTTATTTTCCCCTGCATAACCAGAAAACTATAAAAAATCAGATCATACAAAACATTTTCAAAAGTTTGAGTCACAGACCTATTAACAGTATACAGATCAGGAGTTCTGACTCACCTTTCAACTTAATAGGGGAAAGGGGGAATAGGGGAAAGGGAAAATTGGCCTTGGTCCCCCTGCCAGAGGTGACCCCAGACTATAAAAAAATTCAATAATTATAAAATTATAGTTTTCTTATTAAAACGAATTAGTAAAGAGTGTTTGGGTGTCAGGATACGAAACAGTTAATCTTGATTTCAGAGGCAAAGAAAGAGATTAGAGCTTATGGCAGATATTTTACATTTCAACTTCTCATATTATTTTACTAACCCAAATTATATATATATTTTAGAAAAAATGTGCTTTATTATATATATTTCAGTTCACTTTTTATTTGCCATATAATTACATTTCTATGTTGACGATCCCCCTCCCCCCCCTATTACCCTGGGGCCCCCAAGGTCTAAATCTGGCACTGTGCATAAGATCCTACATATTGTAGAGATAACATTTCATTACAGCATAGTTAATTCTATAAAATTGGCCACTAAAAGAATTATCATAATATGACCACAGTATCAAGTCTCAATACCCTTTCTATTTCTTTGCGTATGTTGTGCATGAAAGGCTTATAAATCATTTTTATAAAGAAATGTATTGCTATGACTTAGATTTTTATTCATGTAGGATGTATGGATATTTATTTTTAAATGTGATATAGAGGTGAAAGAAAATGAAAATGTTGTGTTAGGATAAAAAAACAAACAATGAATACAGTACGCAGCAAAGTACAAAAAAGTTAATACAACATACTGAACATAACGCTATACAGACTTGTTCAATATAGTAAAAAGCAAATTGAAAGTACAGTAACTTGCAGCAACCATTTCAAGTAATTTTTCACTGGCCTTACTTTAATGCACTGCAGTGTTTGGTGTTATGACTTATGATATTAACTGCTGCTCATATTGCTTTATTGAAAAAGATCAATATTAAATGTCATCAGGCTATTGATTTTGCACTCTGTAACCTTAAATCTCTTGAAGCTGAACTCCAGGTGAAAAAAAAGGAAAATAAGACACCATTGTATGTATTAATTTAAAATAGTTAAATGTGATTTTAAATTCAACCAGTGATGGTTCCCAAAGATGCTTGGATATCAGTTTTCTGCAATCCCCTATTAAGCAGCACTAAAACACAGACAGGGTGGAACAGCACTAAAGGCCAATCAAACCCTCCTGAAGTGAAATTTTACTGGCAGTGTCATGGGCTGCCTCTTGAAGGGGCATTACCATGACACCCTAATTTCACTGTGCAGTGGTCAGGAGGAGAAAGCAGAGTGAATGGAGACATTGCCACATTATTTTACTCTATTTGTGACCTCTGTGTTTGAAAATGATAGTTGCATCTTGTTGACTTGCACCTTCAGTGGCAGGATATTTTTTCAGGTCACTGACACAAAAACTATAATGCCGCGTACACACGGTCGGACTTTCCGTCAGAAAAAGTCAGACGGAATCTTTTCATCGGATATTCCGATCGTGTGTGGGCCTCATCGGACTTTTTTTTTTCGAAAATTCTGATGGACCTAGAAATAGAACATGTTTTAAATATTTCCGACGGAATCAATTTCTATCAGGAAAACCGCTCGCCTGTATGTTGTTCCGACGGACCAAAAACGACGCATGCTCTGAAGCAAGTACGAGACGGCAGCTATTGGCTACTGGGCTATTGAACGTCCTTTTTCTAGTCCCGTCGTATGTGTTGTACATTACCGCGTTCTAGACAGTCAGACTTTGATGTGATCGATTTATTCCGACGGATTAGAGGCCAGACAAGCAGACAACTAGTAGGATGTTACTAATGAGAGGCTCCATGTTTGTCTTACTGGAGATAATAATCTGATTCTACCTTTTCTATGTTTCTTTTTGCAATCATTTGAACACATGACCAAGTAAGGTAATAAACGCCTTTAGCTCTGAATTGAAAGGATGAAGGAAAAGCAAGAGCAGTCCTTTATATTTCTGTAAAAGATGCTAGATTGGCAGGTATGCTGAAAGGCATCATTTGCCATATTTGCAATAACATAAATTATATAGATTAGGTAATTTAGTAATTTTTTCTCATGTTAGTGAAAATAATACGTGTCATACATGATGAAAGTTAAGAGAAAATGGATGGCACACATCTTTGTGAAAACTAAGGCATGGTTATTATAGTGCAAGGACAGACAATTTCCTGTTTAACTGTCGAAAATCCAGTGATTCCATAACTTCCTATTTGAGTTGACAACACAGTGCTTTTGCTGCACTGAAATTCCAAACAGTGTTGTTATCCCTGCCTGATGGACTACAGAACTCTACATATGTGTATATTAACTTCTGTCCCAGCAAAAGAATCCTGCTGTCTTGACTTCCAAAGGCTTTTGTAAGATCATTCCAGAGAATGTACCTATGTACATAAGAACTGTACCTATGTACATAAGAACTTTACAAGCTTAGTAATGATGTCAAAGCTGTCAATAAAAGCCATTTTTTGCTACAAAAGCAAGGTAAAAAAAATATTTCTGGCACATCCTTTAACCACTTCAGCCCCGGAGGTTTTTACCCCCTTCCTTACCAGAGCACTTTTTGCGATTTGGCACTGCGTCGCTTTAACTGACAATTGCGCGGTCGTGCAACGTTGCACCCAGACAAAATTGACGTCCTTTTTTTTCCACAAATAGAGCTTTATTTTGGTGGTATTTGATCACCTCTGCAGTTTTTTTTTTTGTGCTATAAACAAAAGAAGAGCGATAATTTTGAAAAAAAAAAAACACAATATTTTTTACTTTTTGCTATAATAAATATCCATTTAAAAAAAAAAAAAAAATTTTTTCCTCAGTTTAGGCCGATACCTATTCTTCTACATTTTTTTGGTAAAAAAAAATCGCAATAAGCGTATATTGATTGGTTTTGCGCAAACGTTATAGCGTCTACAAAATAGGGTATAAATTTATGGCATTTTTTTTTTTTACTAGTAATGGCATTGATCTGTGATTTTTTTCGTGACTGCGACATTGTGACAGACACATCCGACACTTTTGACACATTTTTGGGACCATTCACATTTACACAGCGATTGGTGCTATAAAATTGCACTGATTACTGTGTAAATGTGACTGTCAGGGAAGGTATTAACACTAGGGGGCGCTGCAGGGGTTAATTATGTTCCCTGGGAGTGATTCTAACTGTGGGGGGAGGGGACTCACAAGGGGAGGAGACCGATCAGTGTTTCTCTGTACTGAGAACACACAATCGGTCTCCTCTCCTCTGACAGGAGGTGGATCTGTGTTTACACACACACAGATCCACGTCCTGCTGTGTTCCCGGGCAATCGTGGGTGCCCGGCGAACATCGCAGCCACCCGGCACGTGCACCGGGTCCCGAGGACATTGCGCCCCTAGACGGCCCGGGAATGAGAGGATGTCATATGACGCCCGCCCAGGATGGGAGATCCCATCTACGGGCGTCATATTACAATACATGGGTATTGAAGTGGTTAAAGAAAGAAAGCGAATCTTGGGGGGTAAACTTGGGTAATTCCTGGACATATACATTATTGGGCAGTTGAATTGCAGGGCTTAGATTTCGGACTGGAGTGATAGTTTTTTAGCCCTGGGGCACATACTAGTCTAGAGGAACTAAAGTGTCTGTTCAGTTTCACTTGGACAATAGATTTATTCATTTTAAAACACACAAAAGAGGTATAAACTATATTGTCTACAGCTGAAAATGGGTAATTTTTGTTTCCCAGAAAGATAGTTAATCATTCCAAAATGCTAACTCTACCGAGCAGAGGGTCAGTCAATGAAGTTCAATACATTGACAACTCGACAGCTTTTCATATAATTTATATACCTATTGTTACACTGTCCTGTTTCAGGTTCCAACACCAGGTCTTTCCCTCTATGTGACACTGCCAACTTCAAGCCCATCACAGAGGAGTACTATTTTAGGGGACTAGTGTGGGCTGCTTAGTGTTCTAGCAATGTGTCCACATGCAAACAGCTGGACTCACTGCATTCCCTTTGATTGTTTTTCTGTGACTTTTGTGATCACCAGAATTCCTCAGAGCTGGTTTCCTACCTTGCTCCCAGTGTGTCCAAGGCTTGCTTCTTGCCTTGCTCCACATGTGTTCCAACCTTGTGTCTCTTTGCCTGTGTTCTGCTCGTGTTAATCTGTGCACTCTTACCTGCATTCCATATTCTTTCTCCTTCATGTCTCTCTTTGCACTACAGTTTGTTACATGTTTCCATGTAACAATCTGTTTCCTTTGTGAAAACAGATTGGTACATGGAAACTCCCAGTCTGCATTTCTCATTTGCCTCCCAGTGTATGCCTGTGTTCTTTGGCTATTTCTCTGTGTCCCTGCTGCCTTGTAGGTCCAGTGCCCCAGCACTGCAGGAAGTCTAACCTACTCTCTGTTACAGCCTGTTCAGGTGAGCAGCCTGCATACCACCTGCAACATAACATCTCCACCTCGAGGAGCTATGGTGAATACCAGGTGATATCTTAGATTCTGCACCTTTAGAACTCGCACCAGTACTAATCAAGCGGCCTCCATATCCACTTTGTGACTTTTGCTGCTATCCACCCAGCTATTACACTAGCTGCTACACTAGGTTCTGGTCAGCCACTCTACCCCTGGTGGGAGCAGGTTCCTAAGTCATGACACCTATTTTTATGTAAACATTTGATGACTAATAATACATCCTACAATCATTACCTTTGTCCTAATTAATCAATTTGACTAACCTTTATAATAATAGAAACAGTTCTATGAAAGTCTTATGATCTTGATTGATCTGTCTACAATAATATAACTTTTAGCAGAACAAGCAGGACATGTCTACTGGGTCAGGAGGGCATATATTTCCTATTCTGGGCTTATTGCTATTTCCTTAAAAAAAATAAAAGGAAACAGAAAAGATAATTAACAGGTCATTTTCCCTAAATACCATAAAATATTTAAACAAATTAAAACAGCAGCTTAAAATTATTGTAATATGAAAAAAGGTTATTTTCATTAAGCCTTTTTATCTTATTATCACAAAGCCTAACAGCTCATTTCACACTGTGGATAACATTGACATTTCTTACAGCTGAAGTCTGTGCTTGTAAGAATAACTATCCTTGCAGTGGGGGGCACCTGCACTGCAATGGTTAAATGCTCATTATGTCTAAGAGCTAGAGGAACAGACAGTATTACTTATGTTGATTCCCTGCTCCAGCAGGTTTGGTTATGTATTCTCCCTGAAGTTCTGAGCTGTGGGTGGTCACTCAGTATCTTCACATAGAAAGTACAGCTATTAATCCTGCATTATATATGGAAAGGGAAAGCATGCAATCAGAGCCACAAGATGCTTAGAGAGGTGGCTGCAGGGACCTAGTCACACAGTTTGAGGGAGCCTGTGGGAGCCAGAAATGAGCTATTACTCCTTAGTACTGTACCACCTAGACTTATTGAAAATTAAACACATGCAGTGAAAGTACGTAAGGAGGTGGGGGCTCACTGAGAGGGTTTTTTTCAGCCCTATTGATGAGTTCGGCCTTATTGATCCAAGGTATAAATCATCCATTTACTAACTGGAGACAAACTGATATGTTGTCAGAGCCTTAAAAAAAAGGAATGTTCAAAAACACATGTAGCACTAACCCCCGAAGGAACTGCTGGTATTTGATTGGGCCTGTACGCTGATCTTACACCCCCAGTAATTTGGCTCAATCCCCTTGACACAGCTGTGGTACAGTATGGTGTGAAGCTGATAACAGAAGATGACCCCACATGTACAATACAACAATAATGTACCTTTACCTGTACCTGGTATCCACTGCTTCACCTGTGGGAGAAGGAACAATGCTTTGCACCAATTGTAGTTAACCAGAACGTGTTTTTACTGGAACTGGTATAAAAAAAAATTACAATAACTGTACTGTCACACAAACATAATGCAACAGCACAGTGGGTATTCACAGCAATTTTTACATATAAAGAATTCTTAGATGACCCTTGCCCACGCGTCTCAAAGTGGGACTAATGTTCAGAGTGGCAATGCCTTACTCTGGGCACCTTCCTACTTCCAGCATGCTGTAATAAACACAGAAATGTAAAATCATCAACACAGTACAACACACTAGCTAGGGAGCTCCCCCTTACTTTATAAGACAGTTCTTTCTTTTTGTGATGAATGCAAGGCCTTGCCATGAAGATGTAGTCTTTATTCTTCTGTCTTATGCTAGCTATTGTGTTGAAGTAACTGTAATCCAGAGAGGTTTAATAAACAAAGAATGGTGCAGAATGAGTATTGAAACTGTTATTGAAATGGAGCACACTTATAACTACCTCCGGTGTAGTCATCTCTAATCCACACAATGTCAGTTCTCAGTGGAGTATAGGCTTGATGCCTGCTGAACTCATTCTAATAGTGTGCAACCGCCACTACGGGACTACAGGTCCCAGCAACATTGTGAAATTAGTCTAAGTGTGTAGAGGTGCATTAGGAATTGTGGGCGACACCCCTCTCACCAAATCAGGCCTGGAAGAATAGGAAACCTCCACTCCAGTTGTCTCAGTCCTGCTTTAAGCCAGCACCGTCACGCTGCTTCTCTTCCTCAAGATGACCCGGACTCTCAGATGGCTCCGTCAGGCATCTCTGGATCCTTCCCGATCTGGTCACACCACCTCTTCAGCAGAGTCGTTGGTTGTTCCGCTCCTCAAAAGCTGGAGGATGCGTTCTCCGGAAAGGCCTCCCACAGGTCCTTGTAGGCAGGCCACACGTCCCGAAGAGAAAGAAAATGGCCGTGTGTGTCTTTTTATACCTACCCAGCATGCAGTTCAGTGCTGAGTGTTTATGGGTAGGTCACTTGGCATTGTGGGTAGGTAGGTCATTGTTAATGTAAACAAACAGTCACTTCCTGTAACATTTCTAATGTTCCTGGAATAGAAAATACCTGGAGTCCATTTCCTGTATATGCCACTAGATGGTGCCATATACTAAATTATAACACTGCTCATAGATTAACATTGCATTACATTAGCAGGTAAAAATACCAGCGATACACACAGATAAGTAATCCTTTTTTTTCCAGTAAATAGATGAATTTGAAGGTGCAATCATGTTGACCATTTTACAAGGCTCCTAAAACCACCCACACCCAGAGTTACCAGATAAGAATACATTTCATTGACAGACCCTCCTAAGGGTTTAGGCAGCTACAGAAAACTATTCAAATACAGTATACTCTAGCTATTCTGGAACCAGGCAAATGTTTCTCTCAGACATCCTTAACCAACTTTGCACACAACATAACCACCCACTCAGTTCATATTTTCTGCTTCACTGTCGATGATATCTAATATATCTAATATGCAGGCTGATGGTTCTGAAAAGCTGCTGGTGTCAGAGGTATTCAGATATCCGGTAACAGTTGTCTTACTGTAAAATTAAAATATTATTATTGAGTTGGATCATCCAGTGGCTTCTTATACATCCAGTGGCGAGAATTCCATCTAGTAATTTGTGTCTTGGTCTCCTTTTTCAAGACTATTATCAAGATGCAGCTATTACAGATGGACTGTCTAGTTAAAGTATTTACTTCTTTGCAACAAGAATTGAGAGGAATAGGGAAATTTTGATGGACTTGTGGCCATAGGGAGTACTCCAGCAACCACATAAAAATAAGGTTTAAGTGTAGTTGGCATTTAAAGCCTGTGCCTTGTGTATTTTAAAGCATGTTTATATATTAACAAATACTTTGCAGCAAAGTATGTACCCATTTTAAAGTATGTGTATTCAAACTTTGCTATGATGAATATTCATGTCTGGCTCTCTATTACATCAAACAAATGTTTATGCTTCAATTCGTCATGCTTTATTCATGTACTACACCATGAATCACAAACCTAAAATTTAAAGTCTTACAAATATACAAAATGAAATTACAATTATGAATGAATCAGAATTAAAATGTTTACTTAGTGTTTACTTCTCAATCAGTCCAGCAGTTTGCATTTTTATTAGATCACATAAAAAGCTATGGGTATTGAAACACTTTTACTATCAGTTGGTTTTATGTTAATGATACAGTTAGAACAGAAACATGTTTCAGAAAAGTGATATGAATAGATGAGTTGCCCTTTGTCTGATTATATTACCAGGAAAGGGCATTTAGAATGTGGAACAGAATTTTAACCAAAGTTGTAGCTAGTTTATGCTAGTTAACCACTTGCTTACTGGGCACTTAAACACCCTTCCTGCCCAGACCAATTTTCAGCTTTCGGTGCTCTCACACTTTGAATGACAATTACTCAGTCATGCAATACTGTACCCAAATTAATTTTTTGTCTTTTTTTCCCACAAATAGAGATTTCTTTTGGTGGTATTTGATCACCTCTGGGTTTTTATTTTTTGCGCTATAAATGAAAAAAGACCGAAAATTTTGAAAAAAAATGCATTTTTCTTTGTTTCTGTGATAAAATTTAGCAAATTATTAATTTTTCTTCATAAATTTTGGCCACAATTTATACTGCTACATATCTTTGGTAAAAATAACCCAAATTAGTGGAAATTATTTGGTCTTTGTGAAAGTTACAGACTCTACAAACTGTGGTGTGCGAATTATCCAAAATTGATCACATCTGATGCACTGGTGGCCTATCTCATTTCTTGTGACCCGAACAAGCCAGGAAAGTACAAATACCCCCCAAATGACCCCTTTTTTGAAAGTAGACATTCCAAGGTATTTAGTAAGAGGCATGGTGAGCTTTTTGATGTTGTCATTTTTTTCCCACAATTCTTTGCAAAATGAATTATTTTTATTTTTTATTTTTTATTTTTTTCCACAAAATTGTCATTGTAATAGGTTATTTCTCTCACATGGCATGTGTATACCACAAATGACACCCCAAAATAAATTCTGCTACTCCTCCTGAGTATTACGATACCACATATGTGGGACACATAGAGGCCACTTAGAGAGGCCCAACATGCAGGGAGCGCCATCACGTCTTCTAGGAGCATAAATTACACATCTAAATTGTTGACTACCTATTACACTTTTATAGGCCCTGGAGCACCAGAACAATGACACGTGACACTGACGTGCCACTGATGACAGATGGCACTAATACGGGGGCACTGATGACACGTGACACTGACACAGTGTTGCCAACCGTCAGTATTTTTACTGGCAGCCAGTAAAAAACAGGCAATTTTCTCCTGCCAGTAAATGCCAGTAAAAGTAAAAGGTTGCCAGTAAAAAATATGGCTGTGACGATTGGCTTGGTCCGGAGCCGGCTGAGACCATCCGAGTGCCTGCTACAGTGTGATCGAGCGGCTCTGGCAGAGGAGGTGCCTGAGCATATTGTGTGATGTCATGGTGCAATGGAGCCAAGCAGAGTGGCCAGAGCCTCGTGTGCTGGTCTACAGTATGGGAGCAAGGCAGGCTGGGATCAGGACCATCAGTGCTGTTTAGACTGGAGGGACTACTAGGCTTGGAGAGAGACTGTCACTGTGACTCAGGAGGGGACGTGTCGTATCAGTGAGGTGTCACCGTGAGAGTCAGTTTTATGTGTGTGTGCTGCCCATTCTAATTTCTTGCCCTCATGTCTCCTGTCCCTGAGCTACTTACTTACTATATCAAAAATAAAATAAGAAATATGTTTTTTGCCTTATTATCTACCTTAAATCATATTGCTAATTTCATATTGTATTTGTTTGTAGCCTAAATACTCTAATTTGCACTTAAAACTTAAATTTTGTCACTTTTGGAAATGCCAGTAAAAACGTGGCTGTGCCAGTAAATTTTGGGTGTTGTGTCAGTAAATTTCAATCTGGTAGGTTGGCAACACTGCACTGACAGATGGCACTAATATGGGGCACTGCTGACAGATGGCACTTATACGTGACACTGACAGGTGGCACTTTTGACAGATGGCACTGATACGTGGCACTGATGACAGATGGCACTGACGTGGCACTGATGACATGTGGCACTGATATGGCACTGATGACAGATGGCACTGATGACAGATGGCACTGACGTGGCACTGATGACAGATGGCACTGACGTGGCACTGATGTGGCACTGATGACAGATGGAACTGGGGACAGGTGGCACTGGGGACAGGTGGCACTGGGAGATGGCACGAATGGCACTGGGGACAGGTGGTACTGGGGACAGGTGGCATGGATGGCACTCTGGGGACAGGTGGTACAGGGGACAGGTGGTACTGGGGACAGGTGGTACTGATGACAGGTGGCAGCTGGGACAGGTGGTACTGATGACAGGTGGCAGCTGGGACAGGTGGTACTGATGACAGGTGGCAGCTGGGACAGGTGGTACTGATGACAGGTGCAGCTGGGACAGGTGGTACTGATGACAGGTGGCAGCTGGGACAGGTGTTACTGGTGACAGATGGCAGCGGGGACAGATCACTTTTTTTTTTATTTTTTTTTTTAACTTACAGCGCACCGGCGCCGTTCCTCTCTCCCTCCTCACACGCTGTCTGTGTGAGGAGGCAGAGCGGCGCTGACAGATGATCTCATATGTTTGCATATGCAAACATATGAGATCATCTCTCATTGGACAGCCCGATCTCGCTGTAAACGGCCGCTGTGATTGGCCGTTTACAGCGATCTGTGACCGGCTGTGTCCGACGGACACGGCCAGCACAGAACTTCCCCGATGCGCGCTCTCAGGAGCGCGCATTAGGGAAGTAAACAGGAGGACGTCCAGGGACGTCCTCCCGGCAGGGAGCGAACGCGCTGCAGCCATCTTTCGGCTATAGCGCGGGCGCCTAGTGGTTAATATTGCCTTTGGAATTCATATTGCATAATTATAAGCAGTATATTGATGCACATAATACATTTTAAAATACAAATTAACTTTAAGACATGGTGCAATCACTTCATACACTCCCATGCCAGTGTCTGCCTAACAATATATTTTATCACAATTACTTCAGCAGCTGCAAATATTACTTTGCATTAATGTTTCCTTGTACTGTGTCTGGCTGAGAGGCTGAGCCAGGTGCCGGTCCGAGCTCCTGGGTGGAACCCTACTATATGGCTGTACTCTTGCCCTGGCCTGGACTGGCTCTGTGACATCAGCCGACATCGGGCTTCAGCCAGCCCATTGTCGGCTGAAAAGGGGTCACAGGAGTGAAGAACGAACTGCACTTCTGTTATCCAAAGGAGAAGCACAGCCAAAGCTTGTTTGGCTGTACTTTTCCTTTTAATATTAGGGATGAGAAAATCTGCCCGGGTTCAGATCACAAACAATTTTAAAGCTCTTGTTAGAGGTTTGCAAACTTTGCAGTGAACCAAATAGAAGTCTATAAGGGGATGAATCTTCTTACTCAAATCTGGTCATGTGTACTGCTAATAAGCAAACTAAAGGCATGGGAAGCTGGGCACTGTCACAAGGGACATGTACCAATGCCAACATTTGGAAAATAAAATAATCAGTATCTCTCACTACACAAAATTGTATGCTGACCTAACAGTTCCAACACACACTTACAATATGGCTTTAATGAACCCACCCTTTTATTTAGGCCCCTTTCACACTGGGGCAGTGCGGGGCGGCGACGGTAAAGCAGCGCTATATTTAGCGCTGCTTTACCATCGTTTTACCCGCGGTATGTGGCCGCTAGCGGGGTGGTTTTAACCCCCACTAGCGGCCGCAAAAGGGTTAAAAACCTCCGCAACGCGCCGCTGCAGCGGCGGTTTGCGGGCGGTAACCCCGCGGTTTCCCATTGATTTCAATGGGAAGGAGCGGTATAGGAGCGGTAAATACACCGCTCCTTCACCGCTCCAAAGATGCTGCTAGCAGGACTTTTGTTGCGGTCCTGCTAGCGCACCGCTCCAGTGTGAAAGCCCGCCGGCTTTCACACTGGAGTGAATGGGGCCGGTTTTTTCAGGCGGTATACAGGCGCTATTTTTAGCGCTGTACCGCCTGAAAACCGCCCCAGTGTGAAAGGGGCCTTAGGGGCAGGGTTATCTGTTTCTTTAAATTATTGACACTTGTGTCTCAAGTGACCAGAGCTAAAGGCTTAGCACTGCATTATAGGTTGCTCTGGAAAAAAACCTGCAATGTTTTTAGCCAAACATTTGTAATTTGAACTGCACAAATCCCGATTATTCATTGTGAACTCAAACCGTATCCTTAATTAAACTGATAGTTCCAATAAAAAGTCAGGAAATTGAGTTGGATGATATTAGTTACATGATTTTTTTAGCACTTAGCATAATGTGTGAATAAAAAGTGCGTTGTAATGCATAATACATTAGACACCACGATCAACGATCACAACTTATTGTTCCTTATCAAAAGTTAAAAGCTGTGCTGTTAGCTTGTTAAAGTGTTACTAAACCCAGGACCCTGAATTCACTATTTCTGGTCTCCCACAGTACACAGAGCATGGAAATGCAATTATTTTAGTAAACATAAACTGCTAAATAGAAATGTGTGTGAAAACCTCACGCTAATTATAAGCTTAGACTGCTGCACTTTTATCACTCCTTGGATACAAGTATATAATGGAAAAAATGTGAAAATGTAAAAAGTTGCGCTGTCTCATAAACAAAGAAAAACTCTTATCAAAAAATAAACCAAACACGGTGTATTAACTAGTGGCAAATAAAGAGGTTAATAAACAAGTGTCCATGTGTATCAAAAACTATTGTATATACTCAAGTTTTTCAGCCCATTTTTTAGGCTGAACCCCCCCCCCCCCTCGGCTTATACTCAAGTGAGCCGTACCTTTCATTACTAAAACAGCGCGTGTCTCCCGCTGTGTTATGCAGTCTGTTCGGCCGTCCATTGTAACAAAGCCCCACCTCCTCCTCGTCCGTGATAGAGGAGCACTGATACAATGCTGGGAAACTGTATCAGCATTCTGTCTATCACAGACAAGGAGGAGGCGGAGCTTTGTTACAATGGATGGCCGAACAGACTGCATAATACAGCGGGAGACATGCTTATTTAGTAATGAAAGGTACGGCTGCAGATGGGCACAGTGAGACTGCAAATGGGCATAGTGAGGCTAAAAATGTGCACACTTAGACTGCAAATGGGCACAGTGAGGCTGCAGATGGGCATTGTTTCCCCAGTGGCTGCTGCATTTTCCCACCCTAGGCTTATACTCGAATCAATATGTTTTCCCATTTTTTTGTGGTAAAATTAGGTGCCTCGGCTTATATTCGGGTCAGCCTATACCCGAGTATATACAGTATTCCATTGATCAACTGGATGTACTATCCACCATTCCCAGTAATAATAAAGTTTAACAATCCAAATGACAATTAAATTGGCCTCTTACCAACTTCCGATTATCTCTAGATTTTAAGAGATCATCTAACGCATGAGGTAAGAAAATGCCCGATGCCTGGCCACGTCCTCTGTGTGTCTCCCGACCTCCAAGATGGATGGATGGATCCGACAGCTTCAGGCTCAGTGTCCCAACACCTCTCACTCTGGACTCTGACTTCACACTGAAAGTGTACTCCAAAGTGTACTCCACAGCATCCCAGCACAGCTTGCCTCACTCAGGATGATCACTGTGCCTCACTCAGGTGTGTGTGCAGGATAGGGGAACAAAGAAAGAAAGCTTATCACATAATATGTAAAAACAGGGTTTATTTAAGCTAAAATATGCACTTACAGCAGAGATAATAATATTAGGCAGTAGAGAGAGAGGATAATCCAGCACGTCTCCTTCCAACATGTTTCCCCTTAACAGGCTACCTCCGGGAATGGAGGGTCTTCTCAACAGCAGTTAGAGCAGTCTTATGACTTCTATCAGTGTCTGGTTAAAGATTGTAGGTGACGTTTTCATTCTACTCTGACTGACTTATGAGGCTGCATAACTCCTGACCCTCTATCTGGTCCATGCTGATTGGCCCTGTGATGATCATATGCCAATCATATGCACCCTCCCAAAAAAAAAAAAAAAATTCGAGCAATACACACTAAACTGAGCATGTTCAGAGTGCGCCCTCTACTGTTAGGAGATAGATTATGGACTGTGAAAGAAGGGGAGAATTAGAGAAGATAGGATAAAACAGCCTTTTTACACAATGCAGAGTATTAACTCATTAGGTTCCACAGTGAGACTAACCAGCATGCTTTACTGCACATACAGACTGATTTTAACTGTTGTGGGTTTAGTAACTCTTTATTTTCCAAATGATTACACTGTGGCCTACTGAATTAACCATTCAACCAATTGGAGCATAGGAACTAGGCTGTGGAATTCTGCCAGGGTTCCAAAGTCATTGTAACTATGAATCTCTTAATTTCATTAATGCTGGGAGAATGCATTAGGTCCTGACTTTTAACCCTAGACCTTGTACGGTATAGATAGGGTGTAGAAGACCTAGACCAAAGGCTAAAAAGTAATTGTGAAATTAGAACTCTTAATCTGCATATTTGCTCAGAAGTTTACTTTAAACTCTCATTCTGGGAAAAATATAACCCTTCCCCCACCCCCCTCTAACCCATCCTACAACCTTTTTTCCTTACCTGCTGAGGCAAGTTTTAATCACCCAATTCTCCTTTCCACATTCCTTGCCAGTGCTGGAGAAATAGATTGAGTGACTCTAAGATATCATGCACCTCATCCCTGATATTGAAAGTAAATGGAAATAGGAGGATGGGATTTTAATGGTGCTTAACCGCTTGCCGACCAGCCGCCGGCATTTTACTGCGGCAGGTCGGCATGATCCCGCGAACCGGCGTAGCTAAACGCCGGCTCATGGGATCGGGATAGCAGGCGCATGTGCGCCGCTGCACTGCGGGGGTGCCGATGCTCGTGGCCGACAGTAATAATGAATGCGAGCCACGAGTGATTGCGAGAGGCAGAACAGGGAAGTGTGTGTGTAAACACACAAATTCATGTTCTGTTCTGAGAGGAGTGACATATCGTGTGTTCCTGTTATCTAGGAACCACGATCCTTCACTTCCTCTAGTCAGTCCCCTCCCACTTCAGTTAGAAACACAAAGCAGGGAACACAGTTAACCCCTTGATCGCCCCCTAGTGTTAACCCCTTCCCTGCCAGTGCTATTTTTACAGTAATCAGTGAATTTTTATAGCACTGATTGCTGTATAAATGCCAATGGTCTCAAAAATGTGTCAAAAGGGTCCTATGTGTCCGCCATAATGTCGCTGTCCCGATAAAAATCGCTGATCGCCGCCATTACTAGTAAAAAAAAAAAAATAATAATAAAAAATGCTATAAATCTATCCCCTATTTTGTAGACGCTATAACTTTTTACCAAAAATATGTAGAAGAATACAAATGGGCCTAAACTGAAAAAAAAATAGCTTTTAAAAAAAAAAAAAAATGGGGATATTTATTATAGCAAAAAGTACGAAATATTGTGCTTTTTTCAAAATGATCGCCCTTTATTTGTCTATAGCACAAAAAATAAAAGCCGCAGAGGCGATCAAATACCACCAAAAGAAAGCTCTATTTGTGGTAAAAAAAGGACGTAAATTTTGTTAGGGTGCAGTGTCGCACGACTGTGCAATTGTCAGTTAAAGTGATGCAGTGCCGAATCGCAAAAAATGGCCCGGTCATTCAGCAGCCAAATTTTCCGAGGCTGAAGTGGTTAAATAAAGAAAAATACATATAAAATAAATAAAGAAAAATACATATAAAATAAAATTGATAAATATTTATTATTAAGGAAAAAGGTTCAGTAAAAGCAAATTAATAGAGCATATGCAATCTGATTTTTTTACTGGTCGCTAGTGTTCCACAGGGGCACAGATGGTCAGAGGTAGATGTTATATGCCAATATGTTTTGCCAGCATTGGCTTCCTAAGGGAATTATTTAGGACCACCACCATTCACACAGCTCTAGCACTAATAAAATACAAAAAAGTTTATCAGTAATCAAATATGAGAGAAATAAAACTAAACAAAAATACATAAATATACAGGTGATATTCGTTATGGCTTCAAGGGTAAATACCCACCTCCACCAGTTCTGGTCAACGGGTGCAAAACAGGGAGACCCCATTAACCCAACCAGAGAAAAAGGCGGGGGAGACCATGCTCAACCACAGGAGATATAACAGGACCAGGCTACAAGTTCAAATGAAAACTGGAGAAAGGAGGGCATTTTTCGCCTGCACTCGCCGAGTGAGTGGGATATATAAGGCCGGCCACTCCAGTATACGATCGGCTGGAGAGCAGGGATGACCTTTCTTAGTTAATACTGTTATCACAGGTATTTATAATCAATCTGATGCTATTTTATGCTGCAATTTTCCCTCTCTCCTTTCTTTATATAACCTCTTGGAAATATGGCAACCCAACTTATAAGATACATATTCCAAACCCTGAATTCATCATATAATGCTAATGCAGTGACCCTTTCTACCATTTCAACTTAGTTATGTTGATCTCTGTTTGTTTCCTTTTAAGATTGCATCTGAGTTGGATTTCATGTCCATCTCTCCCTATGAAGGATCACCAGTTTAGCTTATTATCAGCATTATAGTTTCAATTAACCCTTATTACATAACTAGCAATAACAATCCCTGTTTTATTATAATTAACTTCTGACATTTACTTTTTAGTACTTAGTGTTGAATATGTCTAAACATGGATCTATCTCTACTTCTATTTCAATTTTTCATAGTGTCTATTCAAAGCAATTTTACAGAATAGCGATTTCATTAAAACATCTTCCCAGGCGTCCCTGCCCTAATCTTAATTTTTCATTTGCACTTGTAGCCTGGTCCTGTTATATCGCCTGTGGTTTTGCATGGTCTCGCCGGCCTTTTTTTCTGGTTGGGTTGATGGGGGTCTCCCTGTTTTGCGCCCGTTTTTTACCTGCAAAAAGATGGGCATATTATTTTTTTGCAAAAGGTGAACTTAGTGTTTAAACAAGATAGGATAGGCATAAATCTGACCTTTGATAGTGCTGAGAGCCAAATGCTCATCGAGTCCAATCTGCATCACATTTGTGTTATATGTTTTTTAACATTATTTACAGATTATTTTCTTATAATTTTATCTTTTTCATTGTTTTATAATAAGACTGTCTCTGCCCTGGTCAAGCAAACACAGGCAGGGACAACAAGTTTTAACTAAAATATTTACAAGCAATCAGATCCATGGGCTACTGGGTGTCAAGGATGTGCCACTGGCTAGAGGTGGTCCAATATGCACTTCAGGTACTAGCCTGCTCTTCTACATGTTTATGTCAGAAAACCAGCTTTGAGGGTGTACAGTGTTTTGAGTGCACACTTCTTTACTTATGCTTATTCAGAGGATGCAGTGAGGTTCTGGGAAAAAGGTAGTCTTGTATAAATTGTCGGCAGCAACTACCTAATATGCCAAGCTAAAAGTTAGAATCTAAAAAAAAAAAAAAAACACCCTTAATTAATAGCAACAAAATTGTCAAGGCGTTGACCCGTTAGCTATTGATCATTTGTCCTTAATAGGACTATTGGGTGTACAGATCTGAGTACGCAGGCAAGGTACATAAAAAATGTTCCACTAACATTGCAATTCAAAGAAAAAATGTGCAGCTAGCAACAATTAGGAAATACTGTCTGTGAAAAACATATGTAGACAGTTTTTTTCTGAAGTGCATGTGGATAGGGACAGGCTGTGAAAAAGTAGAATTTCAGCCAAAAAAATTAGGACATCTGCCCTGTTAAAAAAACACATGCAGTCTGTTATGACTGTTGTGCATGTGGAGACATTGTAAAGAAGCTGCAGGACACACATCAGCAGTATTAGGATGGAAAAAACTCCCTTCTCCCACCCGAAAATTTGCCAAAATTAGAACAGTGCCTACAAGCCCTACACTAATCTGCCCCAAATTACTTTATCTGCAATAATTCCTATGCTTGCTCTTTAACGCCTAAACACATTGTCAGTATGGCTGCTGAGTTTACAACTTTTTATAGTGAGGGGCTGTCTCATCAAAACACCCCTTATTGGCCAATGTTCAAAGGCTAGAAAATTGCAATATTGGTAGTTTCTATGGCAGAAAAATGTCACATTACTTCGCCATGTCCATCAACCGTGAATGAGGCAACTATGATTTATTGCAACTTGCGAGTCCTTAGATCCAGTGGATGCATCCATTAACACACATCCAGTCATAAGATGACATAATATAGAGTTTTAATTTACTTTATCTAAAATTATATCTAGTTTCTAGAACATAGACAAATATGTTTATTTTATAATGATCCAAGAAGATTTCCCAAATTAAGTAATTGTAAGTTTGGAAGAACTCTAAAAATAACAGCAGTAACCTAACAAAGTATAATTTCCTAGAGACCTAGACTGTTGTTGATTGCCATATGCTACCTACTGTATATGGTCCAGTGTTTTTTAAAGATTTTTTTTTACTATTTGTAAGCTAGCAATTCTGCCAATAATACCCTTCCAGGCCTAACATTACAATGATAACTCTTATATATGAGAGCAAAAGCAACAAGATAGGACAACTGCCCCCCCCCCTTACTCTTGCCAAAATAGAGGGGTGAGGTTCTGTAGTTCTCACAGAAAGCTGAGAGCAATGTTTTTGTACCAGTCATCACAAACAGAAAGCTCAGCTGACAAGATCAATATTTTTTTTAGCTTGTCAAACAGATATAACAAGACACTTTGTATAGTGTATTGAACAGACCAAAAGGAGCAAATAAGAGAAGTTCACTGTTAGACGTTACACACCCTTAAAGCTTTAACAGATTACTTTTTAAATAATTGGGGTTTAGCTATACATTCTTACCAAGAGCAGTTCTCATGTTTGTAAATCATTTTCATTCTAAAATGTATCTCCATATGAAACTCAATTTTTCTCTCTGAAAATTGGGTGCAATATGAGTGTTATATGCCAATATTTGCATGGCTGCCTCGGAGGGGAAGGAGGGGGAACGAGCACCATCAGATTACATAGAGCGAGGATCTCCTGTTTACTAGGTGGCCTCTGTAATACAAAGACCTGTCTACTGGACCGGCATTGGACCAGTGTTCTGTCTATCATACGATCCGGTCCAGGAGGCGGGGCTTCGTATTAAAGAGGCCACCGAGTAAACGGGAGATCCCTGTTCTGTGTAATTTGACTTGAGGCTGCAGATGGGCACTGATCAGGCTACAATGGTGAGGCTGCAGATTGGTACTGATCATGCTGCATTGATGGGCAATGGTGAGGCTGCAGATGGGTATTGATAAGGCTGCAATGGTGAGGCTGCAGATGGGCACTGATCAGGCTGCAGTGGTGAGGCTGAAGATGGACACTGATCAGGCTGCAATGGTGAGGCCGCAGATGGGCACTGATCAGGCTGTAATAGTGAGGCTGCATATGGGCACTTATCAGGCTGTAATGGTGAGGCTGCAGATGGGTACTGATGAGGCTGCATTGATGGGCAATGGTGAGGCAGCAGATAGGTACTTATCAGGCTGCAGATTGGCACTGATCAGGCTGCAATGTTGAGGAAGAAGATGGGCACTGATCAGGCTGCATGTATGGGCACTGGTGAGGCTGCAGATGGGTACTTATCAGACTGTATTGATGGGCACAGGTGAGGCTGCAGATGGGCACTGATCAGGCTGCATTGATGCATTGATTATTTTTTTTCCCTGAAACTTCCCTCTTAAAATTAAGGTGCTTGTTATACGCCTGTGCATGTTATACGCCAATAAATACTGTAACTTTAAAATGCTACAACTGCATAAAACCAAATCAATTACATTAGCAAATATGAATTCCCAGTTGTCAGTTCAGTTTCCCAGTTGTTCTTCACAATTCAGTTATGTGTTTAAAATATATGAAAAATGCAGTTTGTTAATCCACAGCTAATATCAAAACCATTTGACATTTTGCCCATAGGACATACGATTTACTTTCAGATGTATCACATCCTGAACAGCATCTGAAAAATGTATAAAAATAAGAAATTAACATCTGCTGTTACAAAAAGAGTACCTTAGGCTATACCTATGTAGAGGGAAGCATAAAACTAGGCTGGTTAAAATAATGTTTTATAGCATGTAAAGTCATTACCTATGGATGTCCAAATGTACAGGCAAGATCAACAACTGTACAATGTAGCTATGCACAGTTTGCAAAGGATACTATCAACTTAACTGAGACAACTTCTATATGTTGTGTATTGCATTAATATACACTGCTCAAAAAAATTAAAGGAACACTTTTAATCAGAGTATAGCACCAAGTCAATTAAACTCCTGGGATATTGATCTTGTCAGTTAAGTAGCAGAGGGGATTGGTAATCAGTTATGCTGCTTTGGTGTTAATGAAATTAACAACAGATGCACTAGATGGGCAACAATGAGACGACCTCCAAACAGGAATGGTTTTACAGATGGAGGCCACTGACTTTTTCCCTACTCATCTTTTCTGACTGTTTTTGACTAGTTTTGCATTTGGCTAGGGTCAGTGTCACTACTGATAGCATGAGGTGATACCTGGGCCCTATAGAGGTTGCACAGGCAGTCCAAATCCTCCAGGATGGCACATCAATATGTGGCATTGCCAGAAGGTTTGCTATGTCCCTCAGCACAGTCTCAAGAGCATGGGGGAGATTCTAGGAGAGCTGGACAGGGCTGTAGAAGGCCCTTAACCCATCAGCAGGACCAATATCTGCTAGTTTGTGCAAGGAGGAATAGAATGAGCAGTGCCAAAGCCCTACAAAATTACCTCCAGCGGGCCACTGGTGTGAATGTCTCTGACCAAACAATCAGAAATAGACTTCATGAGGGTGGCTGAGGGCCCTGTGTTCACTCCCCGGCACCGTGGAACTTGATTGGCATTTGCCATTAAATACCAGAATTGGCATGTCTGCCACTGGTGCTCTGTGCTTTTGACAGATGAGAGCAGGTTCCCCCCAAGCAAATGTGACAGACGTGAAAGGATCTGGAGAAGCCATGAAGAACGTTTTTCTGCCTGTAACATTTTCAGCATGACTGGTTTGGATGTGGGTCAGTGATCGGCTGGGGAGGCATATCCATGGAGGACCACACAAACTTCTACAGGCTAGACAAGGGCACCCTGACTGCCATTGAGAATCGAGATGGAATGCTTTGACCCATTGTCAGACCCTACCCTGGTGCAGTAGGTCCTGGGTTCCTCCTGGTGCATGACAATGCCTGGCTTAATGTGGCGAGAGTATGCAGCCAGTTCCTTGAGGAAGAGGGAATTGATACCATTGAATGGCCTCCATGCTCGCCTGACCTAAATCCAATAGAACACCGCTGGGACATAATGTTTTGGTCCATCCTAAGCCTCCAGGTTGCACCTCAGTCTGTTCAGGAGCTCAGTGATGTCCGTGTCCAGATCTGGGAGGAAATACCCCAGGATACATCCATTGTCTCATTAGGAGCATGCCCTGAAGTTGTCAGGCATGCATACAAGCACACAGGGGTTATACAAACTACTGAGTACCATTTTGAGTTACTGAAATAAAATTTCAAAAAAATGGACTAACCTGCTGCATAATTTTTTCACTTTGATTTTCAGGGTGTCTTTGAATACAGTCCTCTGTAGGCTGATAATTTTTATTTCCATCAAACAAAGTGGCATCCTTTTGTTCCTAACATCTTACCCAGTCCATATCAGTATAGATATCCAGCATATTTTTTTCCCATTGAGATTTGATGTGTTTTCAAAGTCTTTCTTTATTTTTTTTAAGCAGTGAATATTTAGTTCACCTAAAACATCAAAAGCTAAAAAAATATATAAACATGTTTCTAACACCACATACAGTTTCTTTGCTCCTGTTTTTATATATGAAGCTGTAGCTGCCTTACAGTATAACTTTATATTTTGCAAGCATCTAGGAAAGTGGCTGCTACAGATAAATAACCAACTAGCTGCCAGAATGAAGGGATTACACAGTTACATAGTTAGCTAGGCCGAAAAAAGACACAAGTCCATCCAGTTCAACCATAAAAAAAAGAAATAATTGATAAGTATAACAGAATAAAAAATAAGAAAATTAATGTTTTTAAAAGCACTAGTATCACAGCAATTGTTCTATTCTTCGACCTATTCCGTTTTGAATATATTAAGCCCTTCAGTTTAGAGTAGAATAGGTTTTTAGAAGGGTCCCCATCTCCTGTAGCTCTTTGTAAACAGCAAAAGAATACCCACTGTGCTATTTTTTCAGTGTTTGGAATATGTAAGTAGACTCTGATGTCTGTGTCATCTGATGACATTATACATCTTTTGTACAGTTTAGAGATCTTCCTGCCAGGGCTCCTGGCTCTATTCCTGCCTGCCTTGGTTTGGGTGTACACTTCTACTTAGGTGCATTCCCACTGTTGCATTCCTCATAGTACAAAATAAATATCAGGCTCTAACCTGTGAACTGAAGATCACCACTCAAATTCCTGAAACATGTTAAGCCCCATACACACGGTCGGACAATCCGCGGACCAGGTCGGTCGGATCCTGTCCGTCATACTTTGTCTGATGTTGGTTTTGCGTACACACGGTCGGACAAAGTTGTCGGAAAATCCGATCATTCTGAACGTGGTGACGTTTGTTGCCTACGACGGGACTACGTAGAGGCTAGTAGCCAATAGCTTTGGTCTTGTAATGTGATCTGAGCATGCGTAGCACTTTGTCCGGTCGGACAACCGTACACACGATCGGATTTGGTGTGATCGGACCGTGTTGTCGGCAAATCTATCCAGCAGGAGATAAGACTTTGTCCGTCGGACAATCCGACGTACACTGTCCGATGGTGCATACACACGGTCTGATTTTTCAACAACATTGTCCGATCGGACAGAATCCATGAAAAAATCCGACCGTGTGTATGGGGCTTAAGACTGTTAGATGGCTTATCTCTCCAACATCTTCCAAAAACTGAAATATTAACTTAAGGTGAACACCACATTAAAATCGCTTTATTTTAACTCTCAGACAGATGGCCTCACATTTTTCTCTAGCACTCTTTGGGATATGATATCAAATTCATATTTTTCTTGATAAAAGCAAGCTGCCAAGTTCCTGATGTAGCAAAGCAAGCTATAACATTTTGACTTCCACAGTTCAAATATGATTCTTGTTCTGAAATGCTGTCTTTGGTATGTACCAACTGTGTCTACTGTAGCCAAACATATCTATCTTTAATTCATCCGTCCACAGCACATGTCTCTGGTCTTTGCCTATATATTCAATAGCAAACTGTGGTCTTTCTCTAATATTCCTTTGGGATAGCAAAGGCCCTTTCCAGACACACATTTCATGCAGTTTAAATTTGTGTAATCCTATTCTAATTGTAGCATGTCCTTTGACACCAACTGCTACAGGAGATGACTGCAGATGTCATAGGTATTTTGGAGTTTTTGCAGACTTCTGTTTTGCATCAGACAGTTACCTTTTGGGATAACTTTTCCAGGCCAGCCAGTCCTGGACTAATTACCAGTCATTTTAATCCTACAGTATATGCCTTGTTGATTATTTTACTTAAAGAGGAATGATTGATTTCAAATAATATTGTGATCTATTATAATCTCTTGCCAGAAAATACAGTAACTGCTGGTGAAAAGACAATGTATACATGTAGAATAATAGTAGTAAGGCACATTTAGAACAGTCAATATTGTAGTCCATAAGCAGTACTACTAAAACTTGAACTTGGAGTCCATGAGTCCATATAATAAATGAATGGTGGCAGCTATCCTCAGAGAAAGCCAGCTCTGTGGAATGAAGCAAAGGAGGGAAAAACAGCAAGCGCCACCTAAGTGTAGTATTAGTATAAACAATTTAATTGTTAAGATACAAAACACTCACAAGATACAGGTTTAAAAAAATGTTCATATGTAGTGGGGTGTCACTCAGGTCTCTCCTAATGTCCTCGCACTGTTTCCATGGGCTGTGGAGGTAAAGGGAGGTCTTTAGTCTGTCCTGTGGCCACCAGGAAGTCCAACAAAACCAGTATGGAACGCACAGAAATTACGTTACCAGAAGTGGGGAGACAGTCGGGGAACACTGCACTCGATTGGCTACATGATCGGAGCACCAGCTCTGTCTACTGGCCTTGCCTGGCCTGGCCATGCTGGTTTTGTTGGTGTTCCTGGTGGCTAGAGGACGAACTACAGACCTCCATTTACCTCCACAGCCTGTGGATACAGTGTGAGGATGTTAGGAGAGACCTAAGTGACACCCCACTACAGATGAGCATTTTTTTAAACCTATATCTTGTGAGTGTTTTATATCTTGACAATTAAATTGTTTATACTAATACTACACTCAGGTGGAACTTCCTGTCTTTCCCTCCTTTGCTAATCGCTTGCCAGACTAAGCATCTATCACCTTCTTCCTGAGGACCTTGGAGAACCCTTCTAATCTTGGCATGCTGATACCACATATGGCAAGGGCAAAGAGGACATTAGATCCTATATACCTGAGATTTAGATAAGACAGGTCATATACTCTCTAAGCAGGATCAAACAATTTGCACTTTAATTAGAATACCCTAATTAGATCATGAGAATTATTTTTTTTTTTTAATCATTAAAGTTTTTATTGAGTATTTCAAAGAACATAAATAAATACAGGGTACAAGGGATAAAGAAATCAAAAAACAGACAAAGATATGCACAATAATATCTGATCATGAGAATTATTAAACCATTTGGAAAAAGCTTGCATTTGTTCATACCAATGTTACAGTCTGAACCTAATCAACCTGTCGTTCTTGACTCAATGAGCTGTGGATGAGGAATTCCCCACCCCTCAGCTGACATTACAAAGGGATAGGGTTGCTCATGACATCATTGACCTAATATGGCCACATGGTCATATTAGGTCAATGTCCTTATCCTAATATGGCCATGTGACCATATCAGGTCAATGATGTCATGAGCATCCCTGTTCCTTTGAAAATTCAGCTGCAGGACAGGGAATCACCTGCCCACAGCTTATTGGTGTTTACTTCATGTTTGCATGTATTGACCTTATGTTTGTAAATAGAAACAAAGACATATAATTCAATCAATGGCTGTGTAGCTGGTTTCAGTAAGTCTGCTCCCATCCAGTGGTTTCCCTTTTTGTTTTATTCATGGTGGTTAATTTACTAAAAGCAAAAAGGCTTTTCACTTTCAGGGGGGGATTTTACATTTTTAAGTGGATTTTCTCTTAGCTTAGTGAAACTTTGCTGACTTCTGTCATTCAAGTATGTTCAAGCAAAAATCTATTTTTTTTTCTTGCACAAGATTGGGTATTTTTTGCAAAGTCAATTTTTACTACATTTACTAAGCTAGTGGAAAATTCCCACATTTGCATCCCAATGGGAAATACATTTAAAAGAGCTAATAAAAGTCCTGGGTGGCTTAACTCCAACATAACAATGCATATAAAAGCACATTGTCAGCATTACAACTTTACAAAGAATGCAACAAGAAATATAAGGGTGCAATCAAAACAGCTAAGATAGATCATGAAAGGCACATAGCGGAGGAGAATAAAAAAAAACAAGAAATTATTTAAGTATATAAATAGTAAAAAAGAGCGGTCAGAACATATTGGCCCCCATTAAGGATGATGAAGGGAATCTGGTTACAAAAGACGGAGAGATGGCAAAGGTTCTGAATTTATTCTTCGCCTCAGTCTTCACAAGGGAAACGGGGGGATTTTGTAACCAAGTCTGCAATATGTATCTTCATAACACATCACAAGAAGCACCCTCATGGCTAACAGAGGATAAAATTAGAAGTAGACTTGAAAAACTTAACAATAATAAGTCACCAGGACCAGACTTGGTCCTTGCACCCGAGGATCCTTAAGGAACTCAGTCAGGTGATAGCCAGACCATTGTTCCTAATTTTTATGGACGGTCTACTGACTGGAATGGTACCAGCTGATTGGAGAAAAGCCAATGTAGCACCAATATTTAAAAAAGGGCCAAGATATATCCCTGGGAACTACAGGCCAGTTAGTCTAACATCAATAGTTTGTAAGCTTTTGGTGGGGATTTTAAGGGACTATATACAAGATTTTAGTATTAAAAAACTGTATTATTAGCAGTAATCAGCATGGATTCATGAAGAATCGTTCTTGCCAGACCAATCTATTAACCTTCTATGAGGAGGTGAGCTGCCCTCTATATAAAGGAAGGCCTGTAGAAGTGGTGTATCTGGATTTTGCAAAGGCATTCAATACAGTTCCCCATAAACTGCACAAATTAAGGTCTATCAGCATAGACCAAAGGTTGAGAACATGGATTGAAAACTGTCTACGGGGGTGAGTCCAGAGGGTGGTGATAAATGAGGAGTCATCGTAATGGTCTGGTGTGGAAAGTGGGGTCCCCCAGGGTTCTGTCCTGGGACCAATCCCATTTTACCTTTATTCATAAATGATCTGGAGGATGGGATAAACGCCTCAATCTCAGTATTTGCGGATGATACAAAGCTAAGCAGGGCAAAAACATCTATGCAGGATGTGGAAACTTTGCAAGAAGATATAAACAAATGAATGGGTTGGGCAACTACATGGCAAATGAGGTTTAATGTTAAAACATTTAAAATAATGCATTTGGGTGCCAAAAATATGAATGCAAATTACTCGCTAGGGGGAATCTAGGATGGAAAAGGAGCTGGGGTCCTAGTAGATGACAGACTAAGCAATGACATGCAATACCAGGCTGATGCAAGCAAGGCCAACAGAATATTGGCATGCATTAAAAAGGGGATTCATTTCAGAGATAAAACGATAATTCTCCCACTCTACAAGACTCTGGTCCGGCTGCACCTAGAGTATGCCGTCCAGTTCTGGACATTAGTCCTCAGGAGGGATGTGCTGGAACTGGAGCGGGCCCAGAGAAGGGCAACAAAGCTAATAAAGGGACTAGAGCAAGGGCCTCCAAACTATGGCCCTCCAGTTGTTCAGGAACTACAATTCCCATCATGCCTAGTCATGTCTGTGAATGTCAGAGTTTTACAATGCCTTATGGGTCATATAGTACCGGAGGACATGGAGAGCCGTAGTTTGGAGATCCCTGGACTAGAGGATCTCAGCTATGGGGAAAGACTGCAAGCATTGTACTTATTCTCTCTGGAGAGGATATGCTTGAGAGGGGATATGATTTCAATGTACAAGTACCGTACTGGTGACCCCACAATAGGGAGAAACTTTTTCCTTGCAAGGGAATTTAAAAAGACTCATGGCCATTCACTAACATTAGGACAGAAGCAGTGTAACGTTAAACTGTGTAGAGGGTTCTTTACTGTAAGGGTGGTAAGGATGTGAAATTCTCTTCCACAAGCAGTGGTTTCAGCAGGGAGCATCAATAATTAAAAAAAACTATTAGATGGGTACCTAAATGACCACAACATACAGTTGTATACAATGTACTATTAACATAAAAGCACACATACAGGTTGGACTTGATGGACTTTTTTCAACCTCACCAACTATATAACTGTGTAACTCAATCTTTATATCTACTTTGTATCACAAAGTAAAATATCATAGCCAAGGACTGAAGGACAAGAAATGAATATCGTTTTAAGTTGGAAGACTGTTTTGATTAGGAACCATAATCTCCCTTACAAATTTTATCTCCAAACTTTAGATGATTGTACTGAAGTATATTTTCGTGAAGGAGAGCAGACTGTGGCTGGGCATTCATTTTGAATGAAACAAATGACTCCACCAGTGCATGACTTAATCATTGCTTGAAGGCAGTAAGCAGCTACCAAGATAATGTTTTAAAAAGCATTTAAATATACATAAAAGCCTTACTTAGTCACATGGTTGCAGTTTAGCCAGCTGTATTTTAAGATAAATTAGCTGCTTTTAATTTTACTAACAATTTGCCATATATTTAGGATCAGAAACTGCTTCATTTTCATTGCAAGGAAAAAAATGGAAAATAAAAATTGTTTCCTTTATTGGAGTTTTGGCAGGAATAAATGTGCATTGAAATTAAAATTTATGAGATCTACAATCTATTTTATGAAATGATATAGACTACAAAGGATGCATTATCCTTTTTCTCTTTCCATTTCTATGCACATTCATCTTAAGGTAAACTTTAGATTGTAAAATTCATGCCTGCTACAATGTAAAAAGAGGATATATTATCTAACAAAATACATAACAATCATGTTTTAGAGCTGTCTAGTGAATAAGTAATACAAATAAAGAACAATTCCAGTGAAAACAGTGAGCTGTCAATGCTATCCAGCAAACCCTACAACTTGGTTAAAGTTAAACATCTGCAAACAATGAGCGGGCGTGTTTGGGAATAAATTTCATGCATGATAAGCAAGGCTTTTCTGATAACCAGATTACCAATAATAGGGACTGAGGTGAAATGGTGTACTGTCACTAGGTTTAGATGGAAATTAGATGACATAGTAGGTAGACTATGCTCCCTAAATGCATTTAAAAAAAAAAAATTATTATGACTTTAATGTGAGTACAGTATAATGAAAATCACAGTTATTTTGGTATTCATTGTTATTGACTAAATGGCTACATTTGATATAAAAGGAAAATACTATGTAAAAAAACTCTTAAAATGTTATGATTATTTTGCTTTTGTCACGCTTGCCAATTTTCCTTTTTTGGGGGGGCGGGGAGTTTTCACATTAATATTATAAAACATGGCAATACCTGATTTCTGACAGTTGGACATGAATAGTTTTCAACACTTTCAATTAAAACTTTGCTTTCTCTAGGATAAAACATTCTAGAAAACAATAAAAGTAAAGCAATTGGACTAAGATGGTTGAAAATATATACATGATTACAAAATATTCTCAGCTTCCCGTGCATACATTTGCCATAATTCGCATATGGCATTTGTAAATACAGTATTATAGGCTTTAAATGATAAATGATAAGCAGAAGAGCAAACACTTAATATATGGAAGTTCATTAGTCCTTAGGTGTGGTGGTTGCAATATTTAAATTTTTCGGACAATTACTATTTTGTTGATATCCCCTCCTTGTGAATCTATTAAGTGCCATGCCTACTTAAGGGCCTGAACTGCTCTAGCCTTCAGGTTACTTATATGTCTCTAGCTTCTGATAGGTATGGAGCATTATGTAAATGTAATGTTAAACCGTTTCTATGTTGAATTGATGACAACCTGGTTAAATGTGAAATATATGTTATTGTTGTATTGTTTTATATTTACCTCAATAAAAAATATTGAAATATAAATTTTTCGGACAAAGAACATTTTCAATGAACACAGAGAATACCTGCTATCCTGATTATACCACAGATGCAGTGTTATTGTAATTTTCTGAGAGCTGCACTGCAGACAAAAATTGTTTTATTTGTGTAAAATAGTAATCCCACCCCCATGTAATGGACATAAACAAAGGCAGACAAAATAACAGCCCGCCCGAATGACAACCATGGATCTCTCCATAAATACAGTGGAGAAGTGAATGTAGCCACCCAGGGACAAGAAGTGTGTTATTCACAGGATTACAAGGTGAAAAAAGGACAGAAGCCTGAAAAAATAAAACTGAAGAGAACATCCAGCACATGGACCTCTTACAGTGCAAATAGCAGTATCCCATGCCTTTCTGTAAGTCAGTGCAAGAGGAAATTGCAGGAAAATTGGTTCTGCTCTAAAAATTCTAACTGTTCCCAATGGAGAAGGGACAAATAAATGTGTTAATTTATTAACTAATAAAAACAGTGTTCCTCAAAAAATGGACCATGAACACTCAAATTAATAGAATTTTTCTATAAATAGTAAAGATGTATTACAGAGACTAAATAATATAATACAAAAAATGAATAAAACTGAAACACATGATATAAGAGAGCAGTCCAAAGACAGACAAATGGAAGAGGCCCAAACCAACTGTGGGGGAGACAGATGAACTCACGCGTTTCTACAAGTGAGGTAAGGGTCTTCTTCAGGGAAAGGAAAGGGGCAGAGGACTTCCAGATGGATACAAACAATCTACAATATTAATATAAACATAATTACACATAGAATTCCAAAATTTCACAAAATTTGGAAGCTAATCATCTTTACTATTGTTTATAAAAATAAAGCAAAAAAACATAGATGTTGGTACCAGTACTGACCTCATGTGTTACGTGTTTCAAACAATGGAGATCATAAGCTCAACACAGAAAGAGGGAAACTGCGATGCCCAATTAGCGTCAAGCAAGCCAGAGCAAGGTGAAAATGAACCATGTCCATATGGAACCCTCACGCAACTGAGAACTGCCTCCCAAACAGGGGGCCAGAGCAGTCAAAGAGGACAAACCAACACTGATCTGAATAAAAAATGAAAACACGGGAATAGTATCATGGACTAATGCACAAAATAAATGGACGCTCAATAGAGTCGACCACATGTATGTAAGTACACATACCTATTGCTTTAAAATTTGTGGGTTAAATCTTGCAATGCAAAAATTATTTTGCAGAGCCGCACCACCTAGCAATGGTCACTAATGTTGACATAAGGCTTTGCCGCAGATGAAACCATAGAGGCATCCCATTACTCAAAGGTTGGTACCCCCAATATAAAGACCAAAGAACAACCCCCTACTATTGAGACTTTACTTAGATCACCACACTAAACAACATTGTATAAAAAATATGTAATTTAATTCAATTGTTTAAAAATAGTCACCCAATTAACAAAAACAGGGTACACAATGCAACATATACACAACAGTACAAAAAAGATTTTTTACACAGAAAAATTATACTCAAAAAACAAAAAAACACAACACATTACAGAAAACCAGATGAGTGGCATTGGAGCTCTCGTGGAGGTAGATGACCCCCGAATACCCAACGCGTTTCCAGCTCCCCAGATGTGGGAACCTTCATCAGGAACAGAGAGTGATTGAGTTTCTAATGTGGCTATCGCTCACAACGGAGCAGACATTCGATATGTGATGAAATTCCAAGGAGAGAGAGATATCCAGCTCCCAAACCAAGCAGCAGTCACAATGTTGGATCTTGAGCGTGTAGTCAAAAAAGATGGAGTACTTTTCTATATCCCATGAAAGTCCAATATCGTTGTCTATGGATTTGAGGATCAAGGGACATGGGAAAAACAGAACCCTAATGGGCCCTCATTAAGGCAGGGAGAAAACATCCAAAAGAACCTCAAAGGGAATATGAGGTGAACCCCTAAATGTAGTTCACCACAAAATTCCACTTGTTAGATAAATGTCCAAAAGAGGGAGGATGGGAAAGCCGTTTAATGGTTGTAGCCACCCATATGGGTTGTCCTGGATGGGAAAAGGAGGAAAAATTTCCGCCGTCCGTTTGTCAGTGGGCAGCACACAGGATATAGAAAAGTACTCCATCTTTTTTGACTACACGCTCAAGATCCAACATTGTGACTGCTGCTTGGTTTGGGAGCTGGATATCTCTCTCTCCTTGGAATTTCATCACATATCGAATGTCTGCTCCATTGTGAGCGATAGCCACATTAGAAACTTAATCACTCTCTGCTCCTGATGAAGGTTCCCACATCTGGGGAGCTGGAAACGCGTCGAGTATTCGGGGGTCATCTACCTCCACGAGAGCTCCAATGCCACTCATCTGGTTTTCTGTAATGTGTTGTGTTTTTTTGTTTTGTGAGTATAATTTTTCTGTGTAAAAAATCGTTTTTGTACTGTTGTGTATATGTTGCATTGTGTACCCTGTTTTTGTTAATTGGGTGACTATTTTTAAACAATTGAATTAAATTACATATTTTTTATACAATGTTGTTTAGTGTGGTGATCTAAGTAAAGTCTCAATAGTAGGGGGTTGTTCTTTGGTCTATATCTAGGGATGAGACCACCACACTAAAGCCTTTACCAATATGGGAGTGCGCCTTAACTTCTTTTGCCCCCAATATAAAGGGGCTGGCTAAAAGACCAGCAGTCAAACCTAAGAGCAAAAAAATTCAAATGTAATATGCATTTATATAGTGCAGGGAAAATTATCCCAGCATTACTATTACACAGGGGAAATTACCCCATCCTTGCAAGAAGGTATCAGGAGATGCCAGCCCTGAATCTGACCTAGAGGATGTCGTAGGTGCAGCAATGCCCTATGTCTCCAGAGTGAAGCAGGGATCCTACTGAGCTTACAGGTTTTTATAGTGGCCATGATAAGAGGGGAGTGTGGTAAATACACTCCACCTGTTGTATTCCCTCGATGACGCTCCATATATGGCCCCCTGAGCCAACACAGATGTGTGCAATCGCAATGACACTGAGCCGCGTCGCCACCTGCAGACGATGCCATTGCAGGGAATCACTGCAAATGATATCATCGCAAGCAGACACCACAGCCGATCACGTGGCGGCGCGGCGTGCTGCATCGTCCGCCCACTGATGCATCCAGGGCTCAGAGGCGCATGGTAACCCAGACACCATAGCCCAAACAAGCCACTGTCACCGCCCCTAAAAGGGGCAGACCGTATGGACTGGTGTGCATCAGATGTAAGAGCAAGTAAACACAACACAGGGGGGAAAGGGACATGGTTGGTGAGCACTGAAAAGCTTGGGATGTGATGCAGTTGCACTCAGGAATAAAAAACAAACTGGATTTAATAAATCAATATTAGTGGGCTGTAGCAAAGCAGTCACAATCCCAACGGTGGATGCCTAGAATGAAAGACACAGAAAAAAGGAAAGGAAAGGGAAAAGAAAAGGGAAAAAAAGATTTAGTCTGCAATCAAAAATGTTTTACTGGCACATGAGATCAGTATATGACCCTGTACATAAAAAAACTATAGTCTGTGCCATATTCAGTATAGTAAGCCCCCGTACACACGGTAGGAAATTCCGACCAAAAAATCTGTCCGTTTTTTTCCAAAAATCTGTCCGTTTTTTTCCAAAAATCTGATCGTTCCGAACGTGGTGACGTTTGATACGTATGACGGAACTACGTCATACATATTGTATTGGTCATTATCGAGAACCACTATATTGCCCCCCTTATCAGAGGGCTTTATAGTGATTGTCGAATTAGTAGATAAATTGTGGAGAGTCTGTTGTTCATCCACAGAAAGATTGGAGGCCAAATCGTGCTTAATTTTGATGTTTTTAATTTCATTAGGGGTAAGCTTGACAAATGCAAGTACATTCAGATTTAAGGTCAACGCCGGAAATTTTTCTGACTTCTTTTTGGCATTGGGCAGAACAGTGGATACATTAGAAGAAGGAGTTTGGTTGAGCTTCTGCAATAGATGCTCAATATCTATAAGGTCAATAAGATCAGGATCTTCCAAGAGGGCAATTAGGTTATCTATTGATTATATTTCTTGGGGTTTAGGTTGTTTACCTTCTTTAATGGTCTTACAGTAAAGTTGTTTAACCACTTGCCTACCAGGCACAAACACCCCCTTCCTGTCCAAGCCATTTTTAAGCTTTCAGCGCTGTCGCACTTTGAATGACAATTGCACGGTCGTGCTAATCTGTATTCAAACAATTTTCTTTATCATTTTCTTCACACAAATAGAGCTTTCTTTTGGTGTATTTAATCACTGCTGGGTTTTTTATTTTTTACAAATTTTTACAAAACATTTTGGAAAAAAATAGTTTTTTTTTTTTTTTTTTTTCTGTCAACAAATTTTGTAACTAAGTGATTTTTCACCTTCACTGATGTGCGCTGATGAGGCGGCACCAGTAGGCACTGATAGGATGAACTGGTGGGCATTAATGAGGTGGCACTTATGGGCACTGATGAGGAGGCACTTATATGCCGGACTTATGGGCACTGATAGGTTGCACTGATATGTGGCACTGATGAGCACTGATAGGCGGCACTGGTGGGCCCTGTTAGGTGGCACTGATTGGCACTAATAGGTGGCACTGGTGGGCACTGATAGGCGGCAGTGGTGGGCACTGATTGGCAGCACTGGTGGGCATGGATAGGTGGCATGGATAGGCGGTACAGATGGGCACTGATGAGCACTGATAGGCGGCACTGGTGGGCACTGTTAGGTGGCACTGATTGGCACTAATAGGTGGCACTGGTGGGCACTGATAGGCGGCAGTGGTGGGCACTGATTGGCAGCACTGGTGGGCATGGATAGGTGGCATGGATAGGCGGTACAGATGGGCACTGATGGGCATTGATGGGTGACACTGATGGCCATTGATGGACAGCAGTGATGGACATTGATGGGCAGCACTGATAGGTGGCACTAATTGCTAGCACTGACTAGCATGGCTAATGGGCACTGATTTGTGGCACTTGTGGGCAGTTTGGGCACTGATTGCTGCCACTGGTGGGCACTGATCACTCACATTGGTGGGCAAGAGCTGCACCGCCCCGCCGTCATTTGACAGTGGGCGGGCAGCAAGCGGTTAATAATAATTTTCCTTGCAAAAAGCTGAATGTCCTTTATGGCCTCAAACTTATCCATATCCTCATTAGGACAGAAGCTTAGGCCCTTGGTAAGTATATTTTTTTCAACATCATTAAATGGATACCTTGATAAATTGACCTAGATCTATTTAAATGAGAGCATTCTTCATATCTTTGTCTAATTTGCTTTGGAGGTATTTTCTAAATAATTAAAAATGTAAAAATTCACTATACAAATACTCTAAATTTAACTGACTATGGCTAACTATGCCGGTCAAAATTGGGGAACCCTTATGACTGGGTTTTTCAAGGATTTCTTGTTCAAGGAGAAAAAGGATACAGATTCGCCATACGGTTCGCCCCTTTTGTATGCGCCCACGGAACCTACGGGAGTCAACAATGGACTGTACTTCATACTCCTCATGGTTCTCAACCTGTACAGGACGAGGACCCGAGGTGGTAAAGCAGTTGCAGACCAAAGGTTTTAATAAGGAAACGTGAAATACATTTGAGATACGCATATTAGAAAGGAATGTCTAATGCGCAAGCCACTGGGTTAATCCTGCGAAGAATACAGAAAGGCCCAATAAACCGAGGTGCAAACTTCAGAGAAGGAGCACGAAGTCAGAGATTACGAGATGACAGCCAGACCCTGTCCCCAACCTGGTAGGAAGGCGCAAGCAGGAGTCTGCAGTCAGCATGGAGTCTGTGCCTATCATTAGCATGTCGCAAAGCCTCCTGGACTTGTGCCCAAGTGGAATGAAGACCATGGAGATGCCACTCTAACGCAGGAATACTCTGTGGAACAAATCAGTCAGGCAACATGGAAGGTTGCAAACCATCGTTCACCATAAATGGGGACAATCAGGAAGCAGAATTCAAGGCACTATTGTGAGCAAACGGTAAGAGGTCTGACCAGTTGTTTTGGTCAGAAATATACCGGGACACAAACTGACTACTCCTGTCCGAGACAATAACCTTGGGTAGCCCATGTAAGCGAAAGATCTCCCGAGAAAAAATGGAAGCCAGTTCCTTAGAAGTGGGCAACTTCTTAAGTCGAATACAATGGGATATTTTCGAGAACCGGTCAGCCATCATAAAGATAACTATGTTGCCCTAAGCGTTGGGTAACTCCACAATGAAATCCATAGACAGGTGGGTCCAGGGCCTCCATCCATTGGGTATGGGTTGTAGGAGGCCCACTGGAAGGTGTCGTGGAGTCTTACAGCGGTTACATCAGCACGTAGACTAGGCCACCAGAATTGTTGGGAAATGGCCCAAAAGAGTTGATTCTTCCCAGGGTGGCCAGCAGCCTTGGGAGAATGGAACGGAGAATCTTCGGATTGGCAGCACACCCACACAGAAAGTGCAGTATAAAGTCTTTATTGAAGCATAAATATTAAAAGCACTGGATGGGTACAGGCAGGGGAAATGCAGGTAGGTTAACTGTTGTTTTCTGCTGCAGTGGCAGGGCACACACCCCACCTCACAGAAGCAACATTGGAGTGTTACCGATTGCATCACCTGGGAGCAGCGATCTCCTTTTCTCTAGCCTTGGGAGAATGGTAAGTCTGGAGTACTGCAGTACGGAGACTCTCTGGGACAAAGCAGCGGTCACAAGGTTTCTCAGGAGGAGCATGGAACTGAGCAGCAAGAATTTTGTCACCCAAAGAGAAGTGAGACTGGTGTGAACCGTAGCCAGAATACGTTTGGGAGAAATCACAGGAACCAGAACCGACTCCATCTTGAAAGTAGAGGAAAGTTGTCGTGAGCCCTTACATTCTTAGTATCGGGTACGAACGAGACAATGTCATTGAAACTAGACAAGAAAAGAGCCCATTGCGCTGTTCTGGGAGAAAGGCGTTTAGCCTCAGACAAGAATGTGAGATTCTTATGGTCAGTAAGAATGAGAACCAGCACAGTGGTACCTTCGAGGAGATGTCTCCATTCTTTCAGGGCTAAAATGATCACTAACAGCTCTCTGTCACCAACCTCGTAACTGCACTCTGCAGGTGACAATTTCTTGGAAAAGTATCCACAAGGATGCATAGCGGTCCACATAGAGGTAGGACATTGAGACAGAAGGGTCCGAACTCCAGTCTTGGAAGCATCAACCTCAAGGATAAAAGGTAATGTAAGATCAGGATACGAAACATAGCAGAAACAAAGGCAGCCTTGAGACTTTCAAAGGCCTTAATTTACTCCGGAGACCAACTCTGTGGGTTACCGTCCTTTCTGGTCATATCAGTTAGGGGCTTGACCAGAGACAAGAAGTTACCAATAAACTTCAGATAATAGTTGGCAAAGCCAAGAAAACACTGCAGAGGACGTAAACCCATGGGTTGGGGCCCCTGTAGGACTGCCAAGTTTCTCTGGGTCCATCGAAAAGCAGTGGAAATGACATAACCCAGGAATTTAACCTGTTCACGCTGGAATTCACACTTTTCCGATTTACAATAGAGATTGTTCTCTCTTAGTTTCTGAAGCACACGACAGACATCTGTGTGGCAGCTCTCCAGGGACATGGAAAATATGAGGATATCATCGAGATAAACTACCACACATAACTGCAACAAATCTCAGAGGACATTGTTAATAAATTCCTGGAAAACTGCTGGGGCGTTACAAAGGCCAAAAGGATTTACAAAGTACTCATAATGGCCTGTTCTGGTATTAAACGCAGTTTTCCACTCGTTACCCTCCTTAATCCTCACGAGACTGTATGCCTCTCTCAAATCAAGCTTCGTGAAAACCATTGCTCCCTTGAGATGGTCAAATAACTTCATAATCAACCGAATCGGATAGGCATGCCTAATCGTGAAAGTATTGAGATCCCTATAACCAATACAAGGTCTCAGTTCACCACTCTTCTTCTTCACAAAGAAGAAACCAGAACCACCAGGAGACCAGGAATTGCAGATTAAACCTTGAGAAAGTGCATCTGCAACATACTCCTCCATGGCCTTATCCTCTAAGACCCACAAATGGTAAACCCGGCCACGAGGTGGTATGGCACCAGGTTGAAGGTCAATTGCGCAATCATACGACCGGTGTGGATGCAAACTACTGGCTTGACCTATGTCAAAGACATAGGTCAAATCATGGTATTCCTTTGGGAGCGAGGAGAGTGAAGAGGTGCACAGGACCTTGACTACCTTCTGGAAGCATGTCTTACTGCATTGTGGTGACCAGGAGAGAACCTCAGCATGGAGCCAATCTGTAACCAAGGATAACCAATAACCAGCTGAAACTTAGGTGAGGAAATAACTTGTAATTGGATTATCTCATGGTGAAGAGCCCCTTCGACCATGGACAGCAGAACAGTCTCATGAGTCACATGGGCAGGCAGTAGAGGTCTCCCATCAATAGCCTCAATGACAAGTGGAGTGTCATGCAGTTTCAGCGGAATCGAGTGCTTCAACACAAAGGCAGCATCAATGAACAGGCCTGCAGCTCCAGAGTCGATTAGAGCCTGTATCTCGACGGACGACTCAGCCCAAGAAAGGGTAACCAAAACCAGGGGCTTATCCTTCTGGATAACTGGGGACGAAACAACGTCACCTAAGGTATGTTCATGACCTCAAGGTTCAGGCGTTCCCTGGACGGGTAGGACAAGACTTCAAAAAGTGACCTGCCTGGTCACAATAAAGGAACAATCTCTCCCTCCTCCTAAGGGTTCTCTTATCCGCAGAGAGACGCGTGAAGCCCAAGTGCATGGGTTCATCTTCACAGACTGACTCGTACCAGGAGGCATGGGAGGCGAGGGAGGCAAGGGTGAGAGTGCAAATTTCGGAGACAAATGTACAGGAGACTTCCGCAAGCGCTCCTTAAAAGGGGGTCAATGATGATGTCAAATGTGATCAACTTCTCCAGCTCAGTGGGTATATATTGAGCTGCTATGTCATCCTTGATGGTATCTGAGAGACCATGAGAAAAAGCAGCCACGAGGGCCTCATTGTTCCAAGAAAACTCTGCTGCCAGAGTATGGAATTCAATGGCGTAATCAGCTACAGTTCTCGTACACTGTTTGATGGACATTAGGCACTTGGCAGCAAAAGCGGAGCATGCAGGAACATCAAATACCCTTTTAAAAGAAGCCACAAACTCAGGGTAATTCAAGACAAGGCCAAGGCTCTCTCAGAAAGCAATGATATCATGAAACCTACTTTGCTTCTGTCCGTGGGAAACTCCTGGGGCAGCATCTCAAATTATATTGCAACCTGGTTGAGAAACCCTCTGCATTGGACTGGATCACCCCCAAATCACTGGGGAAGTGGAGCGGAACCAGACATACCTCTTATAGAGGTAATATTCAAGGTGGGTACCTGCGCAGAGACTGGAGCAGCAGCAGGGACGGCCTGCAACACAGGTTTTTTTCCCAGAGCAGCCACAGTGGGAGATTCCAGGTGAGCCTTGTGACTCAGGAGCATTTGTAACGCCATGGCAAACTGATCCATGCGGTGATCCTGCTCATCCAATCTGGAAAAAATATTACCAACAAGTGGATTGACTGTATCTATTGAATTAATGGCCTTCGCCTACTGTCAGAAACCATGAATCAGACTGAGATAGAAGTACAGTCAAATCGCACTTGTTTAATAATAAAAAAAGGTAAACAGAGTTAACGTAGCCAAAACATAGCCAGAGTTCAGGAACCAAAACGGATAGTCAGACAAGCCAAAATGTCAGGGAGACAGATAGGAGCATAGTAGAACAGCTAGCATGATCTGGAGCCAGAAGGAATGTCAGCCAAGCAAGTCTTTAACAGGAATACAGGAGAGCATCCCTAGAGATGTGACCAAGGCGAAGGCAGAGATCATCTGGACTGGACGGCTTAAGTAGGCAGGACTGACGAGCAGGATATCATCAACAGGTGAGACACTGTGGAGAGATAGGAGCTGGCAATTAATCGACAGCTGAGTGGCCAGCTTTGAGAAGGAAGTGCTGAGCCCAGCCCTGACAACTCACATATTTTAAAACCATAGGTATGTGTACTTACATACATGTGGTCGACTCTATTGAACGTTTATTTATTTTGTGCATTAGTCCATAATACTATTCCCTTGTTTTCATTTTTTATTCAGATCAGTGTTGGTTTGTCCTCTTTGACCACTCCGGCCACCCTTTGGGAGGCAGTTCTCAGATGCGGGAGGGTTCCATGTGGACATGGTTCATTTCCACCTTGCTCTGGCTTGCCTGATGCTAATTGGGCGTCTCGGTTTCCCTCTCTCTGTGTTGAGCTTATGATCTCCATTGTTTGAAACATGTAACACATGAGGTCAGTACTGGTACCAACATCTATGTTTTCTGCTTTATTTTTAATTTCAAAGTATTTTATTATGTTTGACAAAGTGTATACAATGAAAAATGACAAGACATAAAATCAGAACAAACTGAAACATAGGCGAAAACTGGTAGCATATAGAAAACGTCAAAGAAATGTGAAAGAAACTGGCAAAGGTTGAGGAGATACGTGGTGGGACCTGTAGGTCCAACTTATGGGATATGGAAGGTGAAGGCCTGCTTGGCAGCATAGCGAACAGGGGCCCCCATCCATCAGGCACCCCTAATGGGATCTGTCTGTGCCCAATAGGGGGGATCCCCGCCGCTCCACCACCCCGCCACATGGTCGATTAGCAACAATTGGGGCCTTCTCCTCTGGCTTGCCAGTAAATAAGGAGGCTTCCTAAAGTAGGGGCCTGTCATTGTCCTAATAAACTTCAACAAGGAAGGAGAGCAAAGAGCGGGAAACGGAAAAAGAGAGAACAAGAGGAAGAAAAAAAAGGGAGGATAAAGAGAAGTTGGAGGGGAGGTAGATCAGGGTACTCGGAACATCAATTTCAGGATACAGGCGTTTCAGGGAGGTATTGAGTTAGTGAGCCATGGGGCACCAATATAAATGGCCCAGGGTTCCTAGGTGGATTCAAATGTACTAACTGTGTCTGAGATAATGTGGGATAGCTTCTCTTGTTACCTTATCCAAGAGACTTTCCTGATTACTGCTGGGAAGGAGATCCTGGGGTTTTTCCAGGCCTTAGCAACCGTAAGTTTGGCACCTAGTAGTATAAATTTAATAAGTCTTTGTAAGGCCTTGGATACGTTTGGGACGTGAGCATTGAGGAGGGCTACCATAGGAGATCTGGGGATCTGGCATCCCGCAAGCTTATCAATTAAGTTGAACACTTTTCTCCAGAACGATCTTATTTTGGGGCACTCCCACCAAACGTGAGACATGGTGCCAGCGAGGGTACACCCTCTAAAGCACAGGGGGTTTGCCGTTGGAAAAATCGAGGAAAGACGTGAGGGGGTGTAGTACCATCTGGAGATGATTTTCAGGCTTGCTTCTATTAGCGTAGTGTTTAGGATACCTTTGAAAGAGTCAAAGCTCGCTTTCTGCCAGACCCCCAGATCCCAGTGGAACTGGAAGTCTGACTCCCAGTGTTGCATGTAAGGGGACTTAGTGGTTGGCAAGGTGAGTGATGAGTAGATTGTCGACACACCCCCCCCCCCCCGCTGGTCCATGGACTGACCGCACCAAATTTCATATTCCGTAAACTGTGGGGGAAGGGGTTTGTCCTTCCAGAGTTTGTGTAGAAAATTTGAAATCTGTCCAAATCTGAACTTTTCAGAGTCAGGTAGATCTAATTTCTTGGTACAATAAGCCAGGGTGATAGGGCCTGAATTTGTAAAAAAGTGTCCGATTCGGTATAGCCCCTTATCCAGCCAATATTTAAATGCTTGTATATTTTGTCCTGGGGGAAAGGATTATGAAATAAGTGAGATAGAGGTTTGTAAGCCGAGACTAGAGTTGTAGTGGAGCGCAGGTCCCAGAGGGCAAACATATGTGAGAGGGTTGGGGTTATAATCAGGGGGCGCGCTTTAGGGTTCGACCAGAAGAGGTAGTCTAGAGTGTTGTGAGGCACTGCCTGCCTTTCTAAATGGACCCAATCCGGTTTGTTGTATTTGGAATAGATCACAGAGAGTTGTGCAATCCTGGCTGCTATGTAGTATTTGTCTAAATTGGGTAATCCCACGCCCTCTTTCTGTATATGTAGGTACAGTGTTTGTTGCAGAATCCTATAACCGGTTGATCCCCAGATGAATTTAAGGACCTTGCTTTGGAATGTTTTAATGTGATCCCTTTGGATGGGGATTGGTAGAGAGAGCGGAAGAGGTAGAGGAGTCTGGGGAGCAATGTCATCTTTATTGAATTGACCCTCCCGAGCCAAGAGATATTACGTTTAGACCATGAATGGAGATCCAGCTCCAATTTCCGGTACATGGGAGGGTAATTAGTGCTGTAAAGGTTCTCTGTCTTGGTTGTGAGTGCAATACCGAGATATTTAATGGAGGAAGTGTTCCAATGGAACAGAAAGTGCTTTCGTAGGGATTCGACAGTGGAATGGTGGAGGGAGACATGTAATTAACCCTGAGCCCAGATATTTTAGCAAATTCATCTAGGGAGTGGCAAAGGTTAGGTAGAGTAGTTATCGGGGAGGTGAGGAAAAGGAGTATGTCATCCGCGAAGAGTCCGCATTTGTGGATCTGAGAACCGCACTTGACTCCTTGAATGCTGGGGTTTTGTCAAATGGAAATGGCAAGCGTTTCTATGGCTATAGCAAAAATCAGGGGAGACAATGGACAGCCTTGCCTAGTTCCTTTAGCTATGGTTATAGGTTGTGAGTAGTGACCCTGAAGTTTGATGCGAGCGGTGGGATTGGAGTATAGGGCTCATAATAAACCCAAAAAGTTGTCCCCAAAGCCCCAGCGTTTCAGGATCTCAAAAATATATGGCCAGGAGACTGAGTCGAAGGCTTTTTGGAGATCTAGTGAAAGTAGCATACCTGATTGTTTAGGGCCCCCATCCCATCCTGTTTGAAGTATAGATACTATGCCTATAGCTCGTCTGATTTGATCAGGGCCCTGTCTGCCCGGGATGAACCCCACTTGATCCTTGTGTATGTATCGGTCAATGAAAGAAGCCAGGCGATTTGCTAAAATTTTGGTAAGGATTTTCAAGTCGCTATTTATGAGAGAAATAGGTCTGTAATTACTGACTTCTTCTGGGTTCTTATCCGGCTTCGGGATTACTGCGATAAAGGCAGTGTTAAGATGGGGATCAAGTGGGGTCCCCTTTGTCTTTGAGTTGAGGAATTTAGTGAGGTGGGGGGCCAGGGCAGATGGGAAAGTCTTGTTATAGGAGTTGGAGAGACCATCCGGGCCCGGTGCTGAATTTGACTTTAGAGCTTTAATAACTTCCTAGACCTCTTCTGTGGAGAAGGGGGCTTCCAGTATTTCCTTATGGTCTGCGGATAGGGTGGGGATAGGGATCCCGTCGAGATATTTCGAGATGGTCGTCTTATCAGTGGCGTCTTGGTGGCTATAAAGTTTGGAGTAGAAGTCATGGTAGACCTCGAGAATTTTGGCGGGGTTGGATGATGTACCCTGTCCTGGGATTCTAATTTTGGGCATTACATAGGAACGGAATTTGGGTGTTAATCTGGAGGCTAACATGGAGCCTAAATTGTCTCCCTGGGTATAGAATTTATTTTTGCTCCACCTTATTTGTTTTTCAGCCTTCGCTGTCAGTGCAAGGTTAAGTTTGAGTCTGATCTTATCAATTTGGTTTTGCAATGATGGTGAGGGGACTTGTTTGTGCTGGGAGCGCAAGGAGGAGTATTCAGCTTCAAGTCTTTTAATGTCGGCTGCCCGTTCCCTTTTAATTTGTGTCGACAATTTGATAAGTTCCCCCCTGATAAAAGTTTTGTGGGCTGCCCACAGGGTTTCCACTGAGATCCCTTCGGTATTGTTAAGGGTGAAGTACTCAGTAAGAGATTTCTCTAACATCTGCACTCTTACTGTATCCGAGAGCAGGGATTCGTTCAATCTCCAGTGTCCAAATCCCGGCTTCGGGTATTGTCTGTGCAGAGATAAAGTTACCAGCGAGTGGTCGGAAAGGACGGTGTCTTTGATTATGGAGGAGAGGATCCAGGGGATGTCACGGGTCTGAATCAGGAGGTGGTCAATCCTGGCATATAAGTTATGGGGGGTGGAGAAATGAGAGTAGTCACGTTTACCCGGGTTGAATTCTCTCCAGACATCTGCCATGCCCTGAGCATGGATGAGTTTGGCTATCTTAAGGCTTTCCCTGGTAGGTCTGGTGAGTTGAGAGGCAGGCGGTTTAGACCCTTCCTTACCAGAGCACTTTTTGCGATTCGGCACTGCGCCGCTTTAACTAACAATTGCGCGGTCGTGCGACGTTACACCCAAACAAAATTGACGTCCTTTTTTTTCCCACAAATAGAGCTTTCTTTTGGTGGTATTTGATCACCTCTGCGGTTTTTATTTTTTGCGCTATAAACAAAAGAAGAGCGACAATTTTGAAAAAAAAACACAATATTTTTTACTTTTTGCTATAATAAATATCCCATTTTTTTTAAAAAAACAATTTTTTTCCTCAGTTTATGCCGATACGTATTCTTCTACATATTTTTGGTAAAAAAAATCGCAATAAGCGTATATTGATCGGTTTGCGCAAAAGTTATAGCGTCTACAAAGCAGGGGATAGCTTTATTGAATTTTTTTTTTTTTACTAGTAATGGCGGCGATCTGCGATTTTTTTTTCGTGACTGCGACATTGCGGCGGACACTTCGGACACTTTTGACACATTTTTGGAACCATTCACATTTACACAGCGATCGTTGCTATAAAATTGCAATGATTACTGTGTAAATGTGACTGGCAGGGAAGGGGTTAACACTAGGGGGCGCTGCAGGGGTTAATGTGTGTCCCTATAGGAGTGATTCTAACTGTGGGGGGAGGGGACTCAAGGGGAGGAGACCGATCATGTGTTCCTCCGTACTGGGATCACATGAGCGGTCTCCTCTCCACTGACAGGACGTGGAGCTGTGTGTTTACACACACAGCTCCACGGTCCCGCGCGGTCCCGTTGTTTTAACTGGCAATCGCGGGTGCCCGGCGGACATCACAGCTACCGGGCACTCGCACCGGGTCCCGAGCGATGCCGCGGGCACGCGCGCGCGCGCCACCGGCAGCGCGCGCGCGCCCCCAGGTGGCTGGGAATGCGAGGACGTCATATGACGCCCACCCAGGATGGTAGATCCACCTTGTGGGCGTCATATGACTATACAGCGGTATTGAAGTGGTTAAAAAAGGTTGCTTGTCCTTTGTTAGGTGCGTAGTAGGAAATGAGGGAGAAGAGATTTTCCTCTATTGTTCCCTTAACAAGGATATATCTGCCCTCTGGGTCTTTTATTTCTGAGGTTAAGGTAAAGTTGCAGTTTTTGGCAAAGGCAATAGCCACCCCTTTAGTTTTGCTTACTGCGCTGGCCAAAAAGAAATTGAAGAAGTGGGCATGAAGGAATTTGGGGCTATACCGAATCTGGAGGTGTGTTTCCTGAAGCATGACAATGTCAAGCCTGGAGGATTTGTAGAATTTGAATAGCTTCTTCCGTTTCGTGGGGGAGTTCATGCCCTGTACATTGTGGGTAGCTATTTTTAAAATGTTTTGTGTGCTGTCAGCCATGGATTCTACTGGGGGGAGTGTGCGAGTGTCTACCATCACTCACCTTAGTGTGTCCCGTCCTGCATTGGATACAAGAAGAATTCTCTGGTCTGCTGCTTGTCGGCGTCCCTGAACATGCACCGTACGAGTGTTCTCACTGGAAGATAAACAAGGGTCAATTGATGTTCCGAGAAAGAGAGAGAGGCAGAGGGAAGAGAAGAGTGAAAAGAAGAAGGGCCTAGCGGTCTCCCTCCAGGATAAAGGGGCACCCAGGGGGAGAGGTCAGGCCATGAGTACTTCCTGCGCTTAGAAGCGCGGGAAGTAATAAAAAAAAAAAAATGGCTCCATGCCAAACTTGGCCTGGAGGTCCTATCCCTACGAGTCCAGAAGGGAATAGAAGGGATAGGATGAGGCGCATGTGTACCACCCCAGACCAGGGCATTTTAGGTCTGAGGGAAATGAAAAATCATATAACATAACCTGAAAACAGTCCTGCAGACAACTGTTCGTCTATCAGAGATAAGGCACAGAGTAAACTTAAACTAGTAGTAATTAAAAGTTGTGGAGGGGCATCGAGACCCCCGCTGAAGAAAATCGATTTTCCTGCTTGGCATTTCAACATAGAGGAGTGTTGCAGAGTCAGTAGGAGACAGTTCCTCTAGACCCAGCCGGGTTCTAGTAGTGAGGGCGTGGAACTTGGAGCACTGGAGTGTCAACCTTTTTCTTTTTCTTTCTAGAAGAAATCCCCATAGCGGTCTTTCTGATGGGGTCAGCGGGGTGCAGGTGTTGCCCCAAGGGTAGGAGCATCTGCGGCAGAGTGTAGAGTTCAGGGTCGGGATGATTGAAGATTAAGGTTCAGTTAATGTAGAAGTAGATCAACTCGGAGAGTCGTCTAAGTCATTGAAAGTGAAGAGTCTTCTTCCGATCTGCTTTCAAGGAGGACCATTTTGTGTTGATCTGCGAGTCTTGGTCTTGTTCCATAGGGTAAACAGTGGGCTCGTTGGTGGTGGGCTTTGTTGGAGACTGCGGGAGGGTTTGAGATGTCCATGTCTGCTTCTTGGGTGATTACTTTTAGTTTTAAGAGCGGGTGTTCACCTGCGATGAAGTTGGAGAAGGAGTATTCTTGACCGTTTAAAGAAAATTTCACTGCGAAAGGGAAGGACCACCTGTACTTGATATCCTTCTTTGAGAGGACTTGCAGAAGAGGTTTCAGGGTCCTTTCTATGCTGAATGGTGGAGGGAGCGAGATCTGCAAATATTTGCACTGGGTGACCCTGACATGTCACCTGAGATAGGGCTTGTGCCTGCTTCATTATGGCTTCCTTTACCTCATAAAAGTGCGGTTTGTCCCTGGGGGTGCCGTCCCTCCTGGGGGGACCAAGTGATCTGTGAGCCCTGTCAAGTTCAAGGCGATGAGATGGAATATTGGGTATCAGCGATTTTATGAGGTCTTGCGTTGCAGAGGAGACATCTTGGATGGATTCTGGCAAGCCTCTGATCCTGAAGTTGTACCTCCTGGATCTGTTTTCTAATTCGTCGATGCGGGACAAGGCAGTGTCTAGTTGATCATGGAGGGTGGAGATGAGGTCCGAGTGCTGGTGAGCCGTTGCTGTAGTTTGGTCTACTCTGGTTTCAATGGCGTCAATTCTGGACCCAATGTTTTGGAGGTCTGCCTTAATTTCTCCCATGATTTTGGCAGCAGTAGAGGCTAGGCCTTTGTCAAGGAGTGTAGATAATCTGAGGAAGAGATCCTCCATGTTAAAGGAACGATCCCTGTCAGGGGCTCCATAGACAGGAGAGTCGGTTAGGGCGGCCATTACAGGGCCTGCTGGAGAAAATGGAGGGTATCAAAAGAGTGGCCCAGGAGCGATTCCGTGAAGGCTGGGGAGGGCATCATCTCATGATGGCAGGGCAGTGGAGGTCCTGGGGTGAAGTGCAGGTGTGCAGGGGAGACGACTTGCCTGTGGTCCTGCTGAACTTCTGTGAGGGAGACCTGAGGTAAATGTGCAGTGTCTGCTGCGGCGGCCATCTTGGTACACCCAGGCCAGGTGGAGGCTGAGAAGAATTTCTCCAGGTTTCTCCTGGGGACGCGGCTGGACATGCAGGGGGTGATCCCTGGGGTGTCCGCCAGTTATCCGCCGCACTATAGCGGTGATACAGCGGGTCAGGCCTGTGCTGTGGATGCTGTTTGGTCCGGGGTGGCGCGGAGCTCCATGACTAAGCAGCCATCACGGATCCCTCACGCATGCGCACTCATTTTTTGCTTTATTTTTATAAACAATAGTAAAGATGATTAGTTTCCAAATTTTGTGATATTTTGGAATTATATGTGTAATTATGTTTATATTAATGTTGTAGATTGTTTGTATTCATCTGTAAGTACTCGGCCCATTTCCTTTCCCTGAAGAAGACCCTTACATCACTTGTTGAAACGCGTTGGAGTTCATCTGTCTCCTTGACAATTGGTTTGGGCCTCTTCCATTTGTCTGTCTTTGGACTGCTCTCTTATATCATGTGTTTCAGTTGTATTCATTTTTGGTATTATATTATTTACTCTCTATAATAAATCTGTACTTTTTATAGAAAATTGCTATTCCTTTAAGTGTTCATGGTCCTCTAAAGTCACACCTTTTGAGGAACCCTGTTTTTACATATTGTATTGGGGATGTGGACCTGAACCTCTTTTCCCCAAACTAGTTAGCTAAATACCTTTTGTATTTCATCTTATATTCAGTAGACATTTGAAGGCTTACTCACTAAGGCAGTGCAAAAAGTGTTGATGATACACAAAGCAGAGTAACCTATAGCACCCTATGGTTTCGGACTACAATTTCAAATACTAGTTCTGATTGCAGTTTAGTATAAGTTTATTACCTACTGAATACATCTGTTGAAATGCGGACACATTTATAACTATAGTATCTTTTGCATTTCAAAGGATGTTTTTATGCATAAGCCAGTTGTCATTGAGACAGGTGTCCCCATTGGAAGACGTATCCTCATTCCTTGTTCTTTGACAACTCACTATTATAGTTGTTACTGGAGTATGTGCTACAATTGGAAGAATTATCCTCACCTCATGTGTTGACAACCAATTTGTGCATTTGTCATTTTAACAGGTGTCTCCATCAAAAGACATAACCTCACCTTTTGTTCTGGTGACAAGCCAATTGTACAGTTGTCACCAGAACAGATGCCCCATTGGAAGGCATACATCACCATTACATATCTTTGGGTCCATGTGATTCACTGATTTATCTAGTTTAACTAATCTAGCTTAATATATGTAATAGTAAATGTATATGTGCAGCATAAATAGCAATACTGGACTTTGATGTTCATTTTTGTATATTTGTATGTGTGACTCTTTCACTGAATTTTACTGAATATATTGGAGGGTGCCTCTATAGGTACTTATTATCCACCCATATAGGGATATGCAAAACATACAAGGGCCCATTTTCATTGGCCTTGTCCTGTGGGATCCAAAAGCCAAGTGAGCCATTTAAAGGAATTCCACTATATAAAAGCCTGGTTGATCTGTTTACTACTACAGCCTTATTTTCCATCCTGGGACTACCATCTGTGTGATATCTTGCTCCATTTTGGCTTCTGAATTTATTAGGTGCGTTTTCTCTAGGCATTGTCTGTGTTTAATTAATTAAATAAGAATCACATTATCTTATTATATGGCTTCAATGCAATATTGTATTGTTAGTTTGTGTGATTCTCTTTTGAGAAGAACTCATGAGTGGTCCATGATGCTTTTTTGCATTTTATAAATTTGTCTGGTGGTGTGCAATAATGGGCGAAATCTCGTAGCAGCTCTGGGCCTAGCCGGTTTGACGCACATCCCTTGCCTGGCGCATGTGCTGAACTTGGTGGTCCAGAGGTTCCTTAGAAACTACCCCGATATGCCAGAGCTGCTGCAGAAAGTGCGGGCCGTCTGTGCGCACTTTCGGCGTTCTCACCCTGCTGCTGCTCGCCTGTCAGCGCTGCAGCGTAACTTCAGCCTTCCCGCTCACCATCTCATATGTGACGTGCCCACAAGGTGGAACTCCACCTTGCACATGCTGGCCAGACTGTGCGAGCAGCAGCAGGCGATAGTGGAGTTTCATCTGCAGCACGCACGCGTGAGTTGATCTGCGGAAAAGCACCACTTCACCACCAATAACTGGGCCTCCATGCGAGACCTGTGTGCCTTGTTGAGCTGTTTCGAGTACTCCACCAACATGGCCAGTGCCGTTGACGCCGTTCTCATCGTTACTATCCCAGTTCTATGCCTCCTTGAAAAAATGCTTCAGGCGATGATGGAAGAGGATGTGGCACAGGAGGAGGAGGAGGAGGAACCGGGATCATTTCCAAGGCTTTCAGGGCAGTCATTCACAAGTGGCTACGAGGGTGGGTTCCTGCACCAACAAGCGCCAGGTACACAATTGTCCGGCAGCAAGGGCACAGTTTTGGAGGATGACGAGGTGGAGGATGAGGAGATGGAGGAGGAGGAACCATGTTCACAGCAGGGTGGTACCCAGACCAGCTCATGTCCATCACTGGTGCGTAGCTGGGGGGATACAGAGGACACAGACGATACACCTCCCACAGAGGACAGCTTTTCGTTGCCTCTGGGCAGCCTGGCACACATGAGCGATTACATGCTACAGTGTCTCCGCAACGACCGCCGAATTGCCCACATTTTAACTGGTGCTGATTACTTGGTTGCCACCCTGCTGGATCCCTGTTACAAGGACAACGTGCCGTCCTTAGTTACCTCACTGGAGCGTGATCGCAAGATGTGTGAGTACAAGCGCACGCTGGTAGATGCGCTGCTGGTGGCAATCCCACTTGACGGCGGGGGTACGGTGGAAGTACAAGGCGAAGGCAGAGGAGGAGGAAGAGGTCGCCAATGCAGCCAGGGCACCGCCAGCATCTCAGAAGGCAGGGTTAGCATGGCCTAAATGTGGAAAAGCTTTGTCAGCACGCCACAACAACCAGCACCACCAGCTGAGATGGAACGTCTTAGCAGGAGGCAGCATTTCACCAACATGGTGGAGCAGTATGTGTGCACCCGCCTACACGTACTGAATGACGGGTCTGCCCCCTTCAACTTCTGGGTCTCCAAATTGGGCACATGGCCTGAGCTTGCCCTTTACGCCTTGGAGGTGCTGGCCTCCCCTGCAGCCAGTGTATTATCTGAACGTGTATTTAGCATGGCAGGGGGCGTTATCACAGACAAGCGCAGCCGCCTGTCCAGAGCCAATGTGGACAAGCTCACGACTTGTCCGTACCTTGTGCAGAATAGACACGTATACCGGTGTTCTGACAAAAACTGTCTGGCCATCGGATAGTATCCGGCCACTTACTGCGCAGGCGCAGCGCTTGCGCAGTACGAAGGACAAGGAGATTCACAAAATCTCTGAAGATGAACGGCGTCTGCGCAGTGAGTGCAGGTTCGAGCCCCACCATCCAAGTGGACATAGTAACAGGGCTATGTGCTACCTCATGGGCTCGCTTCGCTCGCCACACTTCGGGCGCGGCCTCACTTGGCTCGGCTTCAAACTCGGATGATGTGGCTTGAACCTGGACTCACCGCGCATCGTCTTCGGAGAGTTTTGAAATCCCCGTGTCCTACGTACTGAGCAAGCGCAGTGCAGGGCGGACACTATGCGACAGGGGACAGATGTCGACACATCACCAGCCTTACCCAGCCATTGTTGTATTTTTGAACCAGTGTTGGATACCTCGTCCTCCTCCACCGCCGCTTCCACCTACACCGCCACATCCACCGCCACCTAAACCTCCTACTCCATATGGACCTCGTCCTCCTAGGTCAAGATTATAATTTTTTTATTTTTTTTTTCCAAGTATTTTATTTTCCCACTATCTTATCCATTAAATTGAATAATTTTTTTCAGAAAGGGCATATTCTGGGGCATTCCCACCATATGTGCGGCATCATGCTGTTGAGTTTCTGAGGTTCTTAATGACTTCCTGTACCTCTTCTGCTGAGAAGGGGGCCTCCAGCATATTATTTTTATTTTTTATTTTTGTTTATGTTATTTTAAGTTATTTCCCTATCCACATTTGTTTGCAGAGCACTTGCCATGCTCTTAACAACATTTTGTTGCCATTTGCAGCCCTCTAGCCCTTTCCATTACTTTTTTACAGCCATTTTAGTATTCAAAAAAAAAAGTTTGGGTCCCCATTGACTTCAATGGGGTTCGGAGTTTGGGGTCAAGTTCGGGTCAAGTTCGGTCCCGAACCCGGACTTTTTTCCGAACCCGAACATCCAGGTGTCCGCTCAACTCTATTTATAATTCTACTCATCAGTTCCTTCCAGGGGATGTGATTATTTTAATTGATTGTATTTATGAGTAAGGGTTTTGGAGAGCAGTTATGCAAATAAAGATATATATCTTCTTCAACAAATCTATTCTTTTTCTCTCTTTTGTTCGTATATGAATTGATTTGCACTTGATAGTTTTCATAGCTCTGTATATATTTTTGTATTCTTTTTTTTTTTTTTTTGCATCGATTGGTTGTTATGGCTAACCATAACAACCAATGACTGTGGCTGTAGCGACCAATGATGTCATTGCTTTGGTTGGTGGGTAAGTTGGCTATTTAGTTCACCCAAACAGTGAACAGCCAGATGTTGTGGCAAACCCAGTGGCACCATAAGCTCAAGCCCTATCCCTAATGGTAGCTCATTATTAGTGTATCTTACATTTTAGGGCTAGGGTTATTGAGGAAAAATAGAAAAAGTCATACCTGATATTCATTGCCATCTTTTCCTTACTCCTTCCTTTATAGTCCTACTTTTTATTCTCTTCCCTTGTTAACCCCTAAATAAATGGGCAAACAAAAAGACAACCAAATAGAAAGGAGATCATTGGTGGTTTTGCACATCTGTATAACATTTTTGTCTATTTTTTTTATTTTTTTTACTCAATATCCTCCTGTGCTAGGTAATCAGATGTTTCTTTCTATATCTTAATTACATCTTAACATCCTGTTTTCATATTCTTGCTTTAGTATTTTAGTCTTTTTATACTCTTTATGAGCATTGCCTTTCAGTAAAATATTAAAACCCTAAGCTTATTCCAGATATTCTTTTTATTTCAATAGTATGTTTTTTTATATTATGAGATAAAGTTTTTCTGTTTGGTACTGAATATAATTAGTCCATTTTCTGCTTACATATCCTGAATAATGCAATTACTTTCAAGCACCATATACAATACTGTATTTCTTTTAATGCTGACATTAGAAATAGATGAATCATTCATTTACTTGAATGTGTAATACACATCTTTATATGAACCTCATATACTGTTGATAAATGCAGTGCAAATCATTTTATAATATTTGCTTTAGTAGTGTTGTATCAGAATGTGGGGAAATTAAGTAACTTATATAATATATTTTTTTGTCTCCAACAGGAATACCAAATAGACATATTTTTTGCCCAAACATGGTTCGACAGTCGTCTCAGGTTTAATAGCACCATGAAGATTTTAACCCTCAACAGCAATATGGTTGGATTAATTTGGATTCCAGATACTATTTTTAGGAACTCTAAAACGGCGGAAGCTCATTGGATTACAACTCCCAATCAACTTCTTCGAATATGGAATGATGGCAAAATTTTGTATACATTAAGGTATGCCAGTATCCTTAGTTAATATTGACACGTCATTTGTCATTACTTGACCAGTATAATTTTACAATTACATTTTTAACAAATCGTTTACTAAAATCAATAACAATTAATTCAAGTATACAGGGGGTCCCTGGGTTACAAACAAGATAGGGACTGTAGGTTTGTTCTTAAGTTGAATCTGTTTGTAAGTCGTAACAGGTACATTTTTTAAGTGTAGCTCCAGCCAAAAAATCTATTTTAATTTTTTTTTAGATAACATAGAGAAGGGTTATCACCCCTGTAACATTTGTTTCGCTGTCTGTGCCCCTGTTCAGAAGATTTCACCTCACCTTCTGTCCCAATGACAATTGGATTTAGATAATTTTGGGTTGTTAGGGAAGCATGGACTGGTGATAAAGCATCAATGGAGACACCTTTTTCCCATATTAACTCTTACAGGAGTGAATTTCCCTTCCTAGGGGTGGATTTCCTCTCACTTCCTGTTGTCTCCCTCCGTTTGTAAGTAGGAGTCGTTTGTAAGTTGGATGTTTGTAAGTAGGGGACCCCCTGTACTTTTTAATAGGGTAATAATAAAAACAAATGAATTACATTAATTTAACCAAATCAAGTAAAAATTAAACCTTTTAAAAAGTTGTGACTCCACTTGTGAAATTGGCCATACATGGTACAAGTTTTTTTGTTCAGCCAGTCGACTGGATTAAAAAAACAATACTAATTCCCCCTTCCACATATTCACTGTGTCATTGTATTGTGACAATGAGACCTCCCCGCCATTAGAATATACTGATCAGTGCTACATCCTATTGACTGTATGTGGTGATCAAGTGACATTTTTTACAGTAGGACTGTTCATAAGAAATTGGCCGATAGATAGACTTCTCATACTACGAAAATGGCCATAAATGCAAAATTGTCCAGTTCTTGCTGAAACGTAGTCTATATATATTTATATACTATAAAATAAAAGAGATGATCAAACTTGTAAAAATCTGCTGTCATTGGTAGATTGCCCCTAGGCAGAGTTGAGGCGATAGGCAAAGGGGAGACTTTTTCCATTGCATATTGTTTCCCATCAAACAGGCCCCTTTCACACAGGATGGATCCGTAATGATCCGCCCCGTAAACATCCGCTTGCTCAGCGGGGATCGTTCCCAAATCCCCGCTGAACCGGAGGATGACAGACCGCCCTGTCAGATCTCTGCTCTCCTCTATGGAGGATTGGATGAACACGGACCGTCTGTCCGTGTTCATCCGATCCCCTCTGCAGACGGATAGAAAAATAGGGTTTTCCTCCGTCTGCAGAATCGGACCATAGCGGAGATGGACGATATCGGGTGTCAGCGGATGCTCATTCGCTGACACCCGCTATCCCATAGGGATGCATGTATGTCCGTATTTCATCCGAAAACGGATGGATGAAATACGGAAATACGGTCCGCATGTGTGAAAGGGGCCTTAGACATATATTAACCTCATGTTATCTTAATAACACAATGTCACAGTCACAGAACTTTTGAACATTACAAAAGTTTGGAGCCAAACTACAAACTCAATTAAAATCTATGGGAACCAAACTTTGCCCATTTTAAAGGCTTACAGTATATGCAAGTTATTGGGCATACAAAGGGTATGGGGGTCTGAGTATTGCCCTGGAGGACATGTATCAATGAAAAAAAAAATGTTTTAATCTTTTTTAAATGAGCAGTGATTTTATGATGCTTAAGGTGAAGCAATATAAATAAAAAAATACTTGAAATATAGTGCATGGGGGTCCCTTTAGTCTTCCTATAAAGTGGTGCATCTGTACTGTGTATAGAACCTGCTGCAGCAAAAATTACATTTATACAAAAAAATGACTCTTTCCCCACAAGATTTCTTTATTTTGTAAACAATGGCCTGGGGAGCCAGTCTGTCCGATGAAGCCACAATTTAGGGCACTCGGAACAAGATTAGAGATTTTTTGGATAAATTCTGGTGTCTGTTTCGCAGACTTTGGATAGAAGAAACAGGTGCAGAAAAATTGGGCTTTGGGTGTCGGTGGTGCCTTCACACCTTAACCCTATAGAGGTACTGTTGATGAAAGCAAGAATTGGCCTTGCTGTAAAAAAATTTAATTATATGCACCTGTCAAACAGGTGCAGAAAAATTGGTCCTTGGGTGTTAATTGTGCCCATAAAACCTATACTAAAAATCTTCTTCCAGATAAAGTCAACACCCACAAAGCTAGGCAGCCTAGACAGTCTTGCAAAGATTCCAAAACCCAAAAACACTTAATCAGCAACATTGGCATCTGTGGCTTGATGGCTGCTGCTAATCAAGGAATGATTAATTTTAATCAATGTCAGCCAGTCAATGTAGTTTGTGGACAGACAGTTTTTATCTGTCACAAAACCTGTCATCACTGCATGCCCGTTTGGAAAGCATGCTGGATGCAGGACTGCCCCGCAGCTCAATTTCGTTTGAAAATTTTTATTAAAGTTTTACAAACTTAACAAAAAGATATCCAATACAACTTCATAACAATGTGAAGTATACAGGCATGTCATTGAACAGATAAGTACAATAATCACATTTGCTCGGCCACGCAGCCTTGGATGTCGTACCAGACAACCGGTACCCGACCCGTCTGCTCAGTGAGCAACTTGCCCCGGCACACCAGCCGATCTTCCAAAGAAATCCGAATTGGGGATACTCCGCGACTCCCAAACTCCCAGGAGCCCCAAATGGGATCCTGCTGCACCCCAGGAGCCGGGAGTACAGAGACGCCCCAATATTTATATGGCTAGGTCCAGGATCAGGTCTGGAGTGGCGGGGCAAAGCCCTTCACATATTGAAATACAGAATTCGGATGTAACATACTATACCGGTCAAGTAATTCGCAGGAAATAGCGGTTAGCCAAGAGAGGCGACAGAAAAGGATAGAGAAGCACAATGGGAGGGGAAGAAACGTGTGAGGGGACAGGAAAGACGAGAGGAAGGTGGTGCTCTGTCTGTCAACTTGAACCGTACGTGATCTAACTGCCTGGAGGTACTCCCGGTATAAGGGAGATATTGCAGAGGGTAGCCCAGGGTTCCCAGATGGCTCCAAACTTCTCGGTAGTGTCATTGAGCTTGGCAACAATTTGTTCCTGGACCATGACCCAGGTTACCTTTCGTTTAAACAACCTAAAAGAGATGGTATCTGCCTTCCAGGCTTTGGCTATTGTCATTTTGGCTCCTAGGCATAGAAACAGTGCTAGAGCCTGGGAGGTTTTGGATAACTTTGGGATAGGGAAATTAAGCAACGCCCACCTAGGGTGAGGAATAACAGTGGTACCTGTAAGCGAGCTAATGGAACGGAATACTTTCTTCCAGAACGAACGTATGCGAGGACATGTCCACCACACATGGACCATAGAGCCCTCAAGCCCGCAGCCTCGGAAGCAAACTGATGATGAACCTGGAAAAAGTATAGCCAGCCTGGAAGGGACATAATACCACCTCAGTAAAACCTTCAAGCTGGCTTCAACAAGGGAGATGTTGAGGATACCTTTGTATGCTCTTGTAGAAGCCTGATACCATGTCGCAGTGTCCCAGGAGTCGTCCAAGTCGTCCTCCCAGGCCCTTGCATAAGAGGGTATAGACTGTTTAGTCATAAGTGCCGTATAGATCAGTGAAATGCCTCCCCTCTGATCTGCCGTGTTGATACACCAGTGTTCAAATGGGGTAATGTTAGGTGGCAGCGGTTTGGTGGTCCAGATGGAGTGTAAGAAGTGGGAAATTTGTGTGAACCTATAAAGTTCTGAGTCGGGCATGTCCAATTTCTTCCGACAGTGTTGCAATGTGATGGGTCCTGAGTGGGAGAAGAAGTGTCCGATACGATACAGGCCCTTGTCAGTCCACCATTTAAAGGCCCCAATATCCATCCCCGGTGGAAAGTTAGGATTATGAAAGATGTGCATTAGGGGTGTCAGAGGAGAGATTATGGTATTAAGGGAGAAAAGTTTGGTACAAAGCGCTATAGAGTGCGATAGGGTGGGAGCCATGACAGCTGGTCTCTGTTTCGGGGAACATCCTAAAAGGAAGTCAATAGTATGCAATGGTGTAGCCTGCCTTTCCATACTAAGCCAGTCTGGTTTATTATAACTAGAGTAAGCTAAGGATATTTGTGCCAGTCGAGCCGCCTGGTAGTAAACCCAAAGGTTGGGAAGACCTAACCCCCCTTGCGTCTTTAGTCTGTAGAGCGTATCCGAAGGACATCTGTAGCCTTTCTTACCCCAGATAAATCGTAGTATGTCTGACTGCGTTTTAGTGAGGAAACTTTTGGGCAAGGGTATTGGCAATGAGCGAAATAGGTACAAAAGTTTTGGTAGCAGGGTCATTTTTACCGCATGAATTCTACCCAGCCAGGATAGACCACATCTGGACCATCTCTCCACATCCTGCAAACATTTATACACCATGGGGGGATAGTTTGAGCGGAAGAGGCCTTCAATATTTGGGGTAAGCTTGATACCCAGATACGGAATCTGGTTTGTAGCCCAGGTGAAAGTAAAATTATCTTTGAGTTGTTTGAGGAGATCCGGCGGGAGAGTTACGTTCAGAGCCAGAGATTTGGTCATATTAACGCGTAGTCCTGACACCCCACTAAATTCCTCCAGGGTTTGAAGTATCACAGGCATGGAGATCAGTGGGGAGGTGATGAAGAGAAGGAGGTCATCCGCGTATAACGCGCATTTATGTTCGTGGGGGCCGCAAGAAACCCCTTTAATATCAGGGTTTGATCTAAGGGCAACGGCTAAAGTTTCGATCGCTATTGCAAAGAGAAGCGGCGAAAGAGGGCATCCCTGTCTGGTACCCCTGTTTATGGGAAAGGACTCAGAGTACCTGCCCAGAAGGCGCACTTGTGCCGATGGAGTGGAATACAGGGAATCTATAAGATTAAGAAAGTATTTACCACATCCCCATCTCCTAAGGATCTCAGACAGATATGCCCAGTCAATCGAGTCAAACGCCTTGTGTAGATCAATTGACAGTAGAAAACCTTTTTGTTCCGGGTTCCCATCCCAATGAGATTGAAGTAAAGAGATTATATCCACTGCCCTTCTGATCTGATCCGGACCTTGTCTCCCAGGGATGAAGCCTACCTGATCCCTGTGAATGTATGACGAGATAAAGCTGGAAAGGCGGTTGGCAAGTATCTTAGTCATTATTTTGACATCATTGTTAATAAGAGATATGGGGCGATAATTGCCAACCTCACTAGTGTCTTTATCTGGTTTCGGTATCACCGAAATGTATGCTGCATTTAAATCTGAGTTTAAAGAGGCCCCATCCCTGAGAGAGTTGAACATTCTGGTTAAAGGAGGTGCTAGGCAATGCCCAAATGTCTTATAATAACCCGTGGAGAAGCCATCAGGACCCGGTGAGGAGCCCAGTTTAAGGTTCTTAATAGTATCCAGGACCTCCTCTTGTGTGAAGGGGGAATCCAAAAGTTCTATATGTGCCTTATCCATCACAGGTAACTTAAGGTTATTAAGGAACCTATCTCTCCTGGCTGTGGATGTGCTGGGGTTCTGTTTATAAAGATCAGAATAAAACTGTTTAAAGGTGTCCATTATCTTGCTCGGGTTCTGAGATAGTTCCCCCGAGGTTACCCTCAGCTTGGGGAAGGCCTGTGTGCGTGGTTTAGGGGAAAGTTTAGTTGCCAGTCTGGAACCAATCCTATCCTGTTGTGCGTAAAACTTGGCCCTAGTCCATTTAAGATGTTGCGCTGCTGACGTGGTTAATTGCATATTTAGGAGAGCCCTTGCTGTGTATAATTTGGCTAGTGAATCTAGATTGGGGTTGCGTTTATGTTCTTTTGCCAGTTTCTGAAACTCCTTCGTAAGTCTCACTGTATCAGCTCTGTGTTCCGCCCTGAGTTGTGCCGCTAACTGCATCAGTTTACCTCTGATGACCGGTTTATGAGCCGCCCAAACGATGGAAGGAGAAACCTCATCTGTCGCGTTTAAGGTAAAGTACTCTTGGATGGCAGATTCTAATAGAGTGCATTGAATAGGGTCGTTCAACAGGGTTTCTCGTAGACGCCAGCGTGGACGGTTACCGGTGCCCGTCGGTTTACATGTGATCAGCGCAACTAATGAGTGGTCCGAGAGCGACGAGTCAATGATTGTGGAGTTCCTAATGAGTGGAAGCGTGGATGCCCTGGTGAAGATGTGATCTATCCTGGCAAAGGAGTTATGTGGAGCTGAAAAATGTGTGTAGTCTTTAGTACGCGGGTTGGTCTCTTTCCAAACGTCTATCAGTCCTGCCTCATTAAGTAATTCAGCTATTTTAACGCTCTGTTTAGAAGGACGCTTGGGTTTAGACGCACCGTTTGCCAGCTTGTCCAGGGAAGAGTCAAATGCAATGTTCGTGTCCCCGCCCATAAAAACCGTCCCCTTAAGATGTTCATGTAGTGTAGTGAGCAGAGATTCCATAAAGGATTTTTGCCCTTTATTCGGTGCGTAGTAGGATACAAAGGTGTAGAGTTCTCCATCAATGAAACCGGAGACTAGGACATATCGGCCCTGGGGATCAACAACAGTTTCAGGTTGGGAGAGGTTTATATGTTTCGCAAAGCAGATCGCAACCCCCTTGGTTTTATTCTCCGCGGAGGCCAGGAAGAATTGTGGATAACTGTGGTGGAGAAAAGTGGGCTTGTAAGTAGATGGGAAGTGTGTCTCCTGCAGCAGTAGGATGTCGGCGTGCATTGAGTGATAGCATTGGAGGATTTTTCTATGTTTGATTGGGGAGTTAAGGCCCTGAGTGTTGTGTGATATAACCTTCAAGGTAGTGGGCATGGTATGAGAATCAGGCATGGATCAGAGGGGGTTGATCTATACAATCCTTATGGGACTCACCCTTCCATGTAGAGATAGACGGCATAGTAAAACCTGACGGTCCTGTAGCGGGGAACCCAGAGCCTGAGAGAGACGACCGGGGAAGTCCGTGAGACCTGCTGGCACCACTAAGAGCACTCGAGAAGAGAGAGAGAAAAGAGATGAGTGGGAGAAGGAGGGAGGGAAGAACAAGAACATTAATAACCTGCTGATGAATCATTCCGGAACGAGAAGAGTAGCTCAAGAAAACAAAGGGGCCCCCTGGTCCCTTCCCACCCCCAGGTCGGTTTAGAGTCACCAAACCTACCATAACCCCCATGGTTCCGGATTTTCCAAATGTAGAAAATCCGGAATAGGATCTAGGTACGCCAAGTGGGTTCCTGATCCAATCGAGGCGCATTGGGTCCACCACAGCCCCCCCACCTCAAATCTGTAACTATTGAGGGGCAAAAACATCCCCATCATCTAAAAGTGCCGGAGTCCCCTGTAGTGTCTAATCCCCAGTCGACATTAAAGTTTCAACATGTGAAAATTATGGAGAGGGGTCTAACAATCGCCAAACTTCCAGGGGAAGTAATTGTATGGAGTTAAAAAAAAAGGGGGGGGGACCGGCTAGTAAGCCGAAGTCCCCCAGGCAGCAGGGACAAATAAGGTATTACACTGTATTTTCCCCTCCTAATGAGAGTAGTTTGTATTCTCTCTACCATTAAGTCAGTATCCCAATATCATGAAAGGTAAAAAATAACTAATATCAACTTCAACATGAAAATAACAACATGTATAGATGCTCGATCAGTTAGTGCAGTGGGGAAAGGGGGACCCCCCCCTTTACCACCCTCTACAAGGAAGAGGGGGAAAAGAGAAAGCCCCAACCTGTCCTTCCCCCAGAACATCACCCCAGAAGCAGGGGGGAAGTCCAGGTCAGAATAAAAAAAAAAAGGGATTAAAAGCAAATATGCTCAGGGTGGCATGGTTTCTTTGGATCTTTTGGGTCCCTGCTTCAGCCAGGATTGTTGCAGCGGGCTGGCAGGCGGGGGTCTTTTGGCGGAAGAAGGGGCCCCTCGGTTAGCTTGCGCAGGTGTAGGTTCCAGCTGTATCAGGCCGAGATGCGTAAGAAGTCGTTCACCTTCCTGGAAAGAGGAGAAGCAGAAATTCTTGCTTTTGAAGGAAAAGTTCAGACGAAGAGGGAATGACCACCGATATGCGATTTCCTTATCGATCAGCACCTGCAGTAACGGTTTGAAAGAGCGCCTCTTCTGGACTGTATAAGGTGACAGGTCGGCGAATATTTGAATTTTGTGACCGAGTAAAGTGAGATTATCTGAATATCTGGCTTTCCTCATGACTGCTTCTTTGACAGAATAGTGATGTGGTTTAACAATGACATCTCTGGGCAATCCGTCGGATCTGGGGGCCTGTAGTGCCCTGTGTGCTCTGTCAAGTTCCAGGTGGTTATCCGGAATGTCAGGGATAAGGTTTTTAATTAAAGATTTAACTGCTTTATGGACATCCTTCTCAGATTCAGGGAGTCCCCGGAGTCTAAAGTTATATCTTCTGGATCTGTTCTCGAGGTCATCGATTTTTGAAAAGGCAGATTCCAATTGATCCTGTACTTCCTGTAATCTGGCAGAGTTTTGGTTAATCTGGGCCACTGCTTGATCAGCTTTTTGTTCTATGGTGTCCATCCTTATCCCTATTTGCTGCAGATCAGCATGTAAAGATGCAGTAATTTGGGCAGCATTCAGAGCCAATCCTTTATGCAGCATGTGTGAAAAGGCTGTCATCATGGACTGAAAGTCAGTGGGGACAGGGATGTCTGCTTGGGCCTCACTCCCTGTGAGTAACATGCCTGTGTGTGGGTCCAGCAATGGGGATGTGGGATATCCTGGGCTCATCCTCCCCAAAAGGGATTCTGTGGAGGAGGGAGAGCAGACAGCCTGCAGAGGGGGGAAGTCAGTACCTGCATAAGGGGGATCCGTCTGGTCCTGGTCGGCTATAGAGTCCTCCTGTTGTTCTGAGGCCTGTAAGCCTCGTGTAGCTGACGCCATCTTGGCATATGTGAGGGGGCCGTTCGCGGCCGTCATTTGGCCAGAGAGATCCCTTCGGACCTGGGATTTTGACATATCCCGGTGCCCCGGGTGTTCCCCTATCAGGATGGCGCTGTGTGGGGCGAAAACGAGGGCTCCGTCGGCTCCGGTGGCTAGCGGTGGGCTGTGGTGGAGCGGAGCTCTAGTAGCCGGCGGCCATCTTAGAGCTGCCGCGCATGCGCACTCTGCCGCAGCTCAATTTCATACTGGGCAAGTTCTGGCCAGTGGTCTATTCTCATGACCCAGTAACCCAGTGGATCATCGACTGGAAAGCTCTCCATGTCTGTTTTCGTCCCTAAAAATTCTCCCACCATATGATGCAGTTGCTGTCAATGGGATGTGGAAGCTAAAAGCCCGGGGCACCAAGGACTAAAAAAAATTTGAAATGCATCACTGAGGCGGCGGCCTTCTCCACTGCTCCTCATTTGATCAACAGAGGCCTCAATGCTAGCTTTTCCATGAGACTATAACCTACCAGAGTCTGGAAAGGCATTACAGAAACTCCTCTTTAAGGTGTCCTCAAGATATTTCATCCTCTGCTCCCTCTGTGGGAGGGGATGAGTTCAGAGACTTTCCCCTTGTAAAGATGGTCAAGGAGAATTGCCAACCAATAATAATTGGGGATCAAGCCCCCCCCCCTGGTTTGGATCGCACTAGAACACCTCGAACAGGCAAAAAGTTCTTGTGAACTTTTTATAAGCCTATAAAAAGAGTCCTCATTTATTAGGCTTATATGCAAGTTATTTCAATAAAAAGTGTATGGGGACCCAGGTACTGCCCTAGGAGACAAGTTTTGAAAACAATATTTTTTTTCAGGAGCAGTGATTTTAATGATGCTTAAAGTGAAACACTAAAAATTTAATATTCCTTTAAATATCGTGCCTGGGGGGGGGGGGGGGGGGGGGTCCCCTTAGTCTGCCTGAAAAGTGGTTCATATATGCAATGTGTACAACATGCTGCAGCAATAATGACATTTCTAAAGGAAAAAAAAAAAGTCATTTAAACTTGCTTGCGGCTGTAATATTTTGCAGACTCCTGGCAATATAGATGAAAAATCAATAAAAAAAATGCCATGGGGTCCCCCCCCCAGGCCATACCAGGCCCTTCAGGTCTGGTATTGATTTTTCCACGCCAAAATGTTTAAAAAAAATGGCGTGGGGTCCCCCCCAAAATCCATACCATATCCTTATCCTAACATGCTACAATTTAAATTACATGCCCCTGCCAAACAGGTGCAGAAAAATTGGGCCTTGGGTTTTGGTGGTGCCTGAACACTGTAACCCCTCACAGTTACTCTTGTTGGGCACAGGAATGGGCCCTGTTGTTAAAAATTTGTAAAAAAAAAAAATGAAATTACCTGTCAAACAGGTGCAGAAAAATTGGTGCCCTAAACCAAAAATATTGTTGGAAGCTAGCATAATCAAGATTCAGGAATAGGATAGGCAGTCTTCAAGGGATCCCAGATCCCCAGCAAATTCAATCAGTTACATCAGCATCAGGGGTTTGATAGCTGCTGATCCAGGACTGATTCATTTTCATAAATGTCAGCTTATCAATGGAGTATGTGGATAGGCACACTCTTTGATCCAGCAGCACTGAATGTCCGTTTAGAAAGCATGCAGGATGCTGGACAGGCCAGTAGCTCCATTGCATATTGAACAACTTCTGGCCAGTGGTCCATCCTCAAGACCCAGTAACCCAGTGGATGCTCAGTTGGAAAGGTCTCCAAGTCTGCTCTTGCCCCTAGATATTCCTGCACCCTATAATGGAGACACTGCTGATGATTGCTTAAACCTGAGCGCTGAGGACTAAATAATTAAGAATAAAGGCATCAATCAGCCTGCCACCTTCTCCACCACACTTCCTCTGACCGAACAAAGCCTCAGAAACACATTGTTTAGGTAACCTCCCAGGGTCTGGAAAGGCATTACACAAATTTCTCTTCAAGGTGTCCTGAAGAAGTTTCCTCCTCTGCTCTCTCTGGCGAAGGCAGGATGAGCTCTGCAACTTTACTCTTGTAACGATCAAGAAGGGTTGCCAGCCAGTAATGATCCCTCTCCTTGATACCATGAATCCTCGGGTCCTTTCGCAGGCTTTGCAGAAACAGGGAGCCCATGCAGCATAAAGGCTTGTACACACTATAAGAAAATCGGGCGAACATTTTTATCCAAAGAATTTTCGCACGATTTTCGTATAGTGGGGACACAACTTTTGACAGCTGATTCCGAATTTTGGTATAACATTTTTCTCATATGGGAACAGAACAAACTATTTCCGTTTAATGTGTACCATTTTTGTATGATTTTTGTACAAGAAGAATCAGAAAAGAAAGACTGTGCATGATCAGAAACAATAAAAAACAAAAAAAGCCTTTGTCATACGAGAATATTCGTAAGAATATTCGTAAGAATTTTCATACAAATTTTCTTTCATCAATTCCAATTTGCTGTGAAACATCGAGAAAAATTGGACGATCATTCGCCTCATTTTCTTATAGTGTGTACCCCACTTAAGTTTGAGGAGGCATGAGATTCTGAGTCCTATGGGTCACTAAGGATGACATTATCAGGAACTAACTCCTCCCAGCCATGTACAACTCCTTGGGTTTCTGGGGACTGAAAACCATCCCTTGAAGACTGCTGTATGTTATTCTCTACATCCATGCTGACCCAATCCTCCTCCTCCTCCTCTTCCTCCTGTGTGTTTGGCGGCCCCACAGGAATGGTATCTGCATAAAGGGGGCCTTGAGAGGAAATGAAGTTCTCCTCTTCCTCCCTCTGTTCTGCCTCAAGTGCCCTGTCCATGAAGTCATGAAGCGTGTGCTCCAGCAGGAAGACTAGAGGGACAGTGTCACTGATGCATGCATTGTCGCTGCTCACCATCCTTGTGGTCTCCTCAAATGGTGACAGGACAGTGCATGCATCCTTTATCAGTAGCAACTGGCATGGCAAAATGAAGCCAAGCTCCCTGAGCCTGTCCTTGTGCCATACTCACACAGGTACTCATTGATGGCCGCCGATGTTGAGTTCTACCTGCTGGGCATGTCAGAAATGAGGCGGTTGGTGGGCAGGTTGAATTTACGTTGAATGTCAGCCAGCCGAGCACTTGCATTGTATGACCGTCGGAAATGGCCACAGACTTTTCTGGCCTGCCTCAGAAGATCTTGTAAGCCTGAGTATCTGTTCAAAAGACGCTGCACCACCAAATTCAGGACGTGTGCAAGCATGGAACATGTGTCAAGTGTCCCTGTCGGAGGGCGGAGAGAAGGTTGGTGCCATTGTCACATACAACCATTCCTGGCTAAAGCTGCCATGGCTTCAACCACCTCTGAGCCTGCCCCTGCAGAGCTGACAGAATCTCTGCCCCAGTGTGGCTCCTGTCTCCTAGACAGACCAAATGAAGCAACACATGGCATCTTTTAGCCTGACTACTTGCGTAGCCCCTTGAATACTTAGGGAGCACTGCTGATTCAGAGGAAAATTCAACAGAAGAGGCCATTGAGGTATAAGAAGAGGAGAGGTGGAACAGACAGATGTGGCAGAATCACCACCAGCTTTTTGGAGGCATGGTGGCGGAACAAGCTCCAGCACTGAACCCTGTGCTGCATTCTTCCCAGCTGCCAGCAGAGTTACCCAGTGTGCTGTGAAGGAAATGTAACGTGCCTGACCATGAGTCAGTAGTAATGTGACCCTTGCTGCTGACCGCTCTGTTCAAGGAGGCCAAAACATTTCCTTCCACATGACGGTACAGAGCTGGAATGGCCGCACATGAAAATAAATGTATTTTTGGAACCTGCCACTGTGGTACAGTACAGTCCGCAAATTCTCGAAAGGGGGCCAAGTGTACACGATGAAAAGCCAGTAGTTGAAGTGCTAGCAATTTGACCAGGCTAGCATTTAGATACTGAGCATGTGGGTGGCTGGGACAGTATATTTTTTTACGGTTCAGTAACTGGGGTAGCGAAATTTGCCTGCTAAAATCAACAGGTTGTGTACTGCTAGAAGATTGGCTGCAAGTACTTGTGGCACCCATTTCAATAACATCATTACTTTCAGTGGAGGTTTTTGAGAAGCCTTGAGGTATAGTAGGGGTAGAGATGAGGAGCAAGGAGAAATGTCAGGAAAGGTTCCACCTGCTGGTAATACTATCTGACATTTGGCGTGCAGTACTAATGTCCACCAGCAGATGTCTCCTGGCAGTTTGGAACTGTCAGGGGAGCTTTCAGGGTTGTATACTATTTAGGGATGTGCAGCCTTTAATTCAAATTTGTACAGAGCTGGCCCTGACCTGTATTAAAGGGCCATGATGGTTTCTCTCCCCCTTTTAGTATTAATCAGGTTGTATCTCTGGTGTGGCTTCTGGAAGATGATCCCATGTACTTTCGTGAGCACTACTTAGCCTGATGATAGGTGATAACAGAGTGGGTTGAGTCTGTTCAGTCCTTTGTTAGACAGGCAGAATTAAAACTGCAGTTTGTGCAACCAATACTCTAACCATGGTCTGATATGATGCAATCAGCCCCAGCCAACCCACAACAAACCATCTTTGCCATCAGACACCTGCCTACCCAAATGTCTTTTTCCCCATCACCCATGGCAACCTCAGTCGCAGCCCAGTATATGCTGCTTCCAACCAAATACCAATATCCAGTTTCCCGGTCTGAAATCCTGGTGCCTGTTTTCCGGTCTGAGGTTGCGGTGCCCATTTCCCATTTCCCGGTCTGAGGTTGCGGTGCCCATTTCCCGGTCTGAGGTTGCGGTGCCCGTTTCCCGGTCTGATGTTGGGGTGCTGGTTTCCCGGTCTGAAGTTCTGGTGCCCGTTTCCCGGTCTGTGGTGCCTGCTGCCCTGCAGGACGACCCGGAGCCTGCTGCCCTGCCAGATGACTTGGAGCCTGCCGCCCTGCCAGACAACCTGAAGCTTGCTGCCCTGCCAGGCGACCCGGAGCCTGCCGCCCTGCCAGATGACCCGGAGCCTGCTACCCAACCTGCTGTGCCTCTGTCTGCTACCCAGCCTGAAGCATCCCTGTCTGCTGCCCAGCTGGATGTGTCCCTGTCTGCTGCCCAGCCTGATGTGCCTCTGTCTGCTGCCCAGCCTGATGTGTCCCTGTCTGTTGCCCAGCCTGATATGCCTATGTCCACTGCCCAGCCTGATGTGCCTCTGTCTACTTCCCAGCCTGATTTGCCCCTGTCTGCTGCCCAGCTTGATGTGCCCATGTCTGCTGCCCAGCTTGATGTGTCCGTGCCTGCTGCAGAGCCTGATGTGTCCATGTATGCTGCCCAGCTTGATGTGCCTGTGCCTGTTGCCCAGCTTGATGTACCAATGCCTGTCGCCCAGCTTGATGTACCTGCTGCCCAGCTCGATGTGCCTTCTACTCAGCTTAAGGGTTCCTGTGCCTGCTACCCAATTTGACTTACCTATTGCCCAGCCTGATGTGTCTTTGCCCACTGCCCAGCTTGATGTGCCCACTGCCCGGCTTGATGTACCACTGCTCGCTGCCCAGTTTGATTTGTCGCTGCCTTGTCTGCCCATTGCCCGGTTTAAAGCTATGGACCTTCCTCATGCCCAGCTTCATGTGACTCTGCCCACTGCCCGGCTTGACGCCATGGACTTTCCCCAGCTAGTTGGAGCGTCCGGAGGTCACTCCTTTGAGGGGGGTACTGCCAGGAAAGGTTCCACCCACTGGTAATACTATCTGACATTTGGCATGCAGTACTAATGTCCACCAGCTGATGTCTCCTGGCAGTTTGGAACTGTCAGGGGAGCTTTCGGGGTTGTATACTATTTAGGGATGTGCAGCCTTTAATTCAAATTTGTACAGAGCTGGCCCTGACCTGTATTAAAGGGCCATGATGGTTTCTCTCCCCCTTTTAGTATTAATCAGGTTGTATCTCTGGTGTGGCTTCTGGAAGATGATCCCATGTACTTTCGTGAGCACTACTCAGCCTGATGATAGGTGATAACAGAGTGTGTTGAGTCTGTTCAGTCCTTTGTTAGACAGGCAGAATTAAAACTGCAGTTTGTGCAACCAATACTCTAACCATGGTCTGATATGATGCAATCAGCCCCAGCCAACCCACAACAAACCATCTTTGCCATCAGACACCTGCCTACCCAAATGTCTTTTTCCCCATCACCCATGGCAACCTCAGTCGCAGCCCAGTATATGCTGCTTCCAACCAAATACCAATATCCAGTTTCCCGGTCTGAAATCCTGGTGCCTGTTTTCCGGTCTGAGGTTGCGGTGCCCATTTCCCATTTCCCGGTCTGAGGTTGTGGTGCCCATTTCCCGGTCTGAGGTTGCGGTGCCCGTTTCCCGGTCTGATGTTGGGGTGCCCGTTTCCCGGTCTGAATTTCTGGTGCCCGTTTCCCGGTCTGTGGTGCCTGCTGCCCTGCAGGACGACCCGGAGCCTGCTGCCCTGCCAGATGACTTGGAGCCTGCCGCCCTGCCAGACAACCTGGAGCTTGCTGCCCTGCCAGGCGACCCGGAGCCTGCCGCCCTGCCAGATGACCCGGAGCCTGCTACCCAACCTGCTGTGCCTCTGTCTGCTACCCAGCCTGAAGCATCCCTGTCTGCTGCCCAGCTGGATGTGTCCCTGTCTGCTGCCCAGCCTGATGTGCCTCTGTCTGCTGCCCAGCCTGATGTGTCCCTGTCTGTTGCCCAGCCTGATATGCCTATGTCCACTGCCCAGCCTGATGTGCCTCTGTCTACTTCCCAGCCTGATTTGCCCCTGTCTGCTGCCCAGCTGGATGTGCCCATGTCTGCTGCCCAGCTTGATGTGTCCGTGCCTGCTGCAGAGCCTGATGTGTCCATGTATGCTGCCCAGCTTGATGTGCCTGTGCCTGTTGCCCAGCTTGATGTACCAATGCCTGCCGCCCAGCTTGATGTACCTGCTGCCCAGCTCGATGTGCCTTCTACTCAGCTTAAGGGTTCCTGTGCCTGCTACCCAGTTTGACTTACCTATTGCCCAGCTTGATGTGTCTTTGCCCACTGCCCAGCTTGATGTGCCCACTGCCCGGCTTGATGTACCACTGCTCGCTGCCCAGTTTGATTTGTCGCTGCCTTGTCTGCCCATTGCCCGGTTTAAAGCTATGGACCTTCCTCATGCCCAGCTTCATGTGACTCTGCCCACTGCCCGGCTTGACGCCATGGACTTTCCCCAGCTAGTTGGAGCGTCCGGAGGTCACTCCTTTGAGGGGGGTACTGCCAGGAAAGGTTCCACCCACTGGTAATACTATCTGACATTTGGCATGCAGTACTAATGTCCACCAGCTGATGTCTCCTGGCAGTTTGGAACTGTCAGGGGAGCTTTCAGGGTTGTATACTATTTAGGGATGTGCAGCCTTTAATTCAAATTTGTACAGAGCTGGCCCTGACCTGTATTAAAGGGCCATGATGGTTTCTCTCCCCCTTTTAGTATTAATCAGGTTGTATCTCTGGTGTGGCTTCTGGAAGATGATCCCATGTACTTTCGTGAGCACTACTCAGCCTGATGATAGGTGATAACAGAGTGTGTTGAGTCTGTTCAGTCCTTTGTTAGACAGGCAGAATTAAAACTGCAGTTTGTGCAACCAATACTCTAACCATGGTCTGATATGATGCAATCAGCCCCAGCCAACCCACAACAAACCATCTTTGCCATCAGACACCTGCCTACCCAAATGTCTTTTTCCCCATCACCCATGGCAACCTCAGTCGCAGCCCAGTATATGCTGCTTCCAACCAAATACCAATATCCAGTTTCCCGGTCTGAAATCCTGGTGCCTGTTTTCCGGTCTGAGGTTGCGGTGCCCATTTCCCATTTCCCGGTCTGAGGTTGTGGTGCCCATTTCCCGGTCTGAGGTTGCGGTGCCCGTTTCCCGGTCTGATGTTGGGGTGCCGGTTTCCCGGTCTGAATTTCTGGTGCCCGTTTCCCGGTCTGTGGTGCCTGCTGCCCTGCAGGACGACCCGGAGCCTGCTGCCCTGCCAGATGACTTGGAGCCTGCCGCCCTGCCAGACAACCTGGAGCTTGCTGCCCTGCCAGGCGACCCGGAGCCTGCCGCCCTGCCAGATGACCCGGAGCCTGCTACCCAACCTGCTGTGCCTCTGTCTGCTACCCAGCCTGAAGCATCCCTGTCTGCTGCCCAGCTGGATGTGTCCCTGTCTGCTGCCCAGCCTGATGTGCCTCTGTCTGCTGCCCAGCCTGATGTGTCCCTGTCTGTTGCCCAGCCTGATATGCCTATGTCCACTGCCCAGCCTGATGTGCCTCTGTCTACTTCCCAGCCTGATTTGCCCCTGTCTGCTGCCCAGCTGGATGTGCCCATGTCTGCTGCCCAGCTTGATGTGTCCGTGCCTGCTGCAGAGCCTGATGTGTCCATGTATGCTGCCCAGCTTGATGTGCCTGTGCCTGTTGCCCAGCTTGATGTACCAATGCCTGCCGCCCAGCTTGATGTACCTGCTGCCCAGCTCGATGTGCCTTCTACTCAGCTTAAGGGTTCCTGTGCCTGCTACCCAGTTTGACTTACCTATTGCCCAGCTTGATGTGTCTTTGCCCACTGCCCAGCTTGATGTGCCCACTGCCCGGCTTGATGTACCACTGCTCGCTGCCCAGTTTGATTTGTCGCTGCCTAGTCTGCCCATTGCCCGGTTTAAAGCTATGGACCTTCCTCATGCCCAGCTTCATGTGACTCTGCCCACTGCCTGGCTTGACGCCATGGACTTTCCCCAGCTAGTTGGAGCGTCCGGAGGTCACTCCTTTGAGGGGGGTACTGCCAGGAAAGGTTCCACCCACTGGTAATACTATCTGACATTTGGCATGCAGTACTAATGTCCACCAGCAGGTGTCTCCTGGCAGTTTGGAACTGTCAGGGGAGCTTTCTCCTGCTAGTGTTATGTGGTCTTTGGGCCGCAGTACTGGCATCCACCAGCGGGTGGTTCCTGGCAGTATGTAGCCGATATCACCTCCTGCAGTCATGCAACACCTGAGCCTGATTGCAGGAAAGCTCACACATCCTTGCCTTGGTATGGTCTTTGAGCCCTGACCTGAATCATGTGAACCTGCAAACCTGATCCTGAACCTGTATTTGTACCTGTTCCTGTCTATCCTGTTATCCTGTATTACTGTTACCCTGCCCTGCAGCCTGATCCATTCCACCTTCTCCCTGTCTCTCTTGCTTCTTGCCCCCCATCTGCTGATCTCCTGTTTATGACCCTGGCCTGGCTAAGATTATGATTCTGGTATCCCCTTTATGCTTGTTAGGTTGTTGTTCTTTGTGGGTCACTGTTTGGTCACTGTTTGGTTGTTGGTTTGTTTACACTGTTTGGTATTGGTGGTGCGTTTATATTTGTATTCACGTATCTTAATAAATTACTTACTTTTTCACCTACAGTCAGTGACCTCATCATCCTCTCCCTCCTCATCACTGGAGCAAACTTGGCAGTATGCTGCAGCTGGGGGAACATGACTGCTAGTTTTATGTCCTTCTGTCCTCTCTAGGCTCACGTTACTCCCTTCCTCAACCTGGGAACCAACATCGGAGCATTCAAATTGCTGAACATCCTCCAGCAGCATGTAACTGACACTGTGATCAAATAATTCTGGTGACTCCTCCGTGCATGATGGTGGGGCTACAGAAGGAGTAGCTGTGGACAAGGAGACAATGTAAAAGGCCACTTTAGCAGCTGCGGTGGAAGGAAAACTAGTATGAGCCTGGGTGACAGAGGATGAGAAGGATGAGGACGGCTTAGTTATCCACTCCACCAACACTTATGCATGTTGTGGCTCAATAACACGGCCAGCAACAGAGGAATAGGACAAGCGTGCCCCACCTGCAGAGGATGCACCACAACCACCACTTTTTACTGTAGACACTGAGGCTGCTTGACTTCTTTTAGTAGCCTGTAAGCGTCTGCCTTGTTAGCCTTCCAGACATGATGGGGATTTTTTGGGGTGTTTTTTTTGGTGCAATTAAATCATTTTATTGTTTTTTATTTTTGTGGGGGATTTTTATAACTCTTTATTACAGAGTGTGGGGAGGGAATATGGTGCTTGGGTGCAATACTTTTGTGCTTGGTGCACTATAAACATTTTTTTAAGAAAATAACAATGCAGCAACTGTGGAGAAAAAAAAAAGAAAAAAGGGAACCACTGCTGACGCAGAAAGGGAAACAACTGCGCTGCAGAAACAGCAATTATGCCCTAAATTTTCTTAGTGCTGCTGCACCACGGAAAAAAAAAATCAAAGGTATACCACTGCTGTGCTGACACAGAAGGAATAACAGGGGGAGTACTAATAACTAGGGGGAGTACTAATAATGCAGCAACCAAAACCTGATACTAAAAAAAAAAAAGGAATCAGTGGTGACACACCGACACTTTAGTAGCACCACAACACTGTGTTATTCACATTACACTGCACTGTATTTTATACTCTTCACTGCACTAAATACTGTGCACTGCACTGTAATATATATGCCGCACTACAAACAAATGAACAGCTGATGTTTGAGTTGAACTTACGTCAACTCGAATAGCTAGCCCATCCCTAATGATGATCCTTTTCCATGATGCCACAAATTATCATATCATATAGCTTTTGCAGTCTTTGAAGCCTAAGGGAGGACATGCACCAAAAATTTGCAGAGGCATAAGAAGCAGAGTCTTCTTAGTCACTGAGGATTACAGTATTTGGAACTGCCTCCTCCCAGCCACTTACTACTCCCGGGTGGTTTACGGGCAGGTGGAATTCCCACTGAATTTCAGCCAACCAAACACTGGCTGTGTATGAACACCTGGAATGGCTACAGATTCTTCTGGCCTGCTTCATAAGATCTTGCAACCCTGGGTACCTGTTTAATCACTTCCTGCCCATCGTAAAGCAAAATGACAGCCGGAAAGTGGTTCTGTTTTCCTGACTGGATATCATATGACATCCAGCAGGATAAGCTGCGATTACACACCCACAGGGCGGCGATTGGTGATATGGTATGTCAATCTGACACACCGCATCTCTGATTTAGGTAAAGAGCCTATGAAATAGGCTCTTTACCACGTGATCAGCTATGTGCAATTGCAGCTGATCACAGTGTAAACAGGAAAATCCGTGTATCGGCTTTTCCTCCATTTGACTGCTCTCATGACAGGGGGGGGGGGGGGGGGGGGGGTCTGTGTTAATAATCAGAGCATTGGTTATCAGTGCAGACCCATCCAGGATGCCCACCCATGACCACCAGGGATGCCCACCCATGACCACCAGGGATGCCCACCCATGGCCACCAGGTATGCCCACCCATGGTCACCAGGGATGACCACCCATGACTACCAGAAGAATTGGCATGGGCAGGAATGGGGGAAATTGCCCTGTATTGAAATGGTTAAGAAACACTGCACGACCAAATTGAGGACATGTGCTTAGCATGGCACATGTGTCAACTTTCCCTGTTGAAGGGCGGAGAGGAGGTTAGTGCCATTATTGCACACCACCATTCCAGGCTCAAGCTGGCATGGCGTGAAACAACTCTGGGCCTGTCCCTGCAGAGCTGAAAGAATCTCTGCTTCAGTTTGGCTACTGTCCCCTAGACAGATCAGCTGAAGCACTGCATGGCATCTTTTAGCCTGACTAGTTGAATAGCCCCTTGAAAGCTTAGGGGGTGCTGGTGGTACATGGAACAATTTAGCAGAGAAGGGCATGGAGGAGGAGAAGGAGGGGGTGGAGCTGACAACTCTTGCATCATCACCACCAGCTGTATGGAGATGTGGCGGTTATCAAGCTTCAGCACTGAGCCCTGTCCTGCATTCTTCTTAGTTGCAAACAGAGTTACTCAGTGTGCTGTGAGCAAAAAATTACAAAAAAGGGAAGAACGCTAAACTTCAAAAAAGCTAACTTTAAGCTGTGATCCTTACTGTAACGCATTTAAAGGGGTGAAATATTTTCAACAAAGAGCACACAAGGCAAGTGAGAGTGTTTAAATTATTATTTAACCGCTTCCCGACCGGCGCACGACTATGTACGTTGGCAGAATGGCACCGACAGGCATAAGGGCATACAGGTACGTCCCTTTGAATTTGCAGCCGTGCCATCGCCGCAGGGATACCCACGATCGTCTCACGGGAGGACGAATGGGGAGATGCTGAATTATACAAGCATCTCCCCGTTCTGCCTAGCAACAAGTGACACTGATCTCTGCTCCCTGTGATTGGAGCAGAGATCAGTGATCTGTAAAACACAGCCACGCCCCCCACAGTTAGCAACACACCCCTAGAACACACTTAACCCCTACACGGCCACCTCCTTGTTAACCCCTTCACTGCCAGTGTCATTTACACAGGAATCAGTGCATTTGTATAGCACTGATTGCTGTATAAATGACAATGGTCCCAAAAAGGTGTCAAAAATGTCCAATGTGTCCGCCATAATGTCGCAGTCACAATAAAAATCACTGATCGCCACCATTACTAGTAAAAAAAAAAAATATTAATAAAAATGCTATAAAATTATCCCCTATTTTGTAAACGCTATAACATTTGCGTAAACCAATCAATAATCGCTTATTGCAATTTTTTTTACCAAAAATATGTAGAAGAATATGTATCGGTCTAAACTGAGGAGAAAAAAATGTTTTTATATATTTTTGGGGGATATTTATTATAGCAAAGAGTAAAAAAATAATGCGTTTTTTTCAAAATTGTCAATGTTTTTTGTTTATAGCGCAAAAAATAAAAACCGCAGGGGTGATCAATTACCACCAATATAAAGCTCTATTTGTGGGAAAAAAAGGACGTCAATTTTGTTTGGGAGCCACATCGCACGAACGCGCAATTGTCAGTTAAAGCGACGCAGTGCCGAATCGCAAAAAGTGGTCTGGTCTTAAGCCAGCAAAATGGTCCGGTCTTAAAGTGGTTAAACAAGTGCTTTAGTCATTGTATTCCACTGGGGAACAAGCATAGAAAAAAATATAAAACCTTCTTAAAATATGGCTAAATTATAGTGGAAAATAACAAATAAATGAGATAAAGACCTTTAAAATGTAGAAAGTAGAAGTGACAACCTCAACATTCCAGATTTACAGAAATACAACAAAAGATGCAAGGGAGCAATCAGGGTGCCTGCAGTAAATAGAATAAGAGAAACACATTGCTGCAGCAAGTAAAAGACATCCCCGAATTGTTTTCAAATATATCATCAGTAAAAAGCTTATGAAAGAACAGCTACAGTAGGCCCCAAACACATGAACAGTGAAAGGACAGATGTATTCAATCATTTTCTCTTTTAAGTTTTTACAGAAGAAAAATACTGATTTGATAATCTTAACAGTAATAGTATTGGTGTTGCATTGAAGGCACCTCTGTGATTGACTGTACCCCACAAGGTACAAAAAAAGATTAGAAAAAAAGACTAGAATAAATTATTGTGGACAAATCAGCAGGTCCAGATGGAATACACCCAGAAGGCCTTAAGAAACTTAGCTCAGTTATAGCCAAGTCGCTATTTCTAATGTTAAAGACCCTTTACTGACTGTAATGGTACAAACTGATTGGTATATAGCAAATGTGGTACCAATTTACAAAAAAAGGATAGAGCTGTATACCAGGAAACTCCAGACCAGACAGCCTATCATCAAAAGAATGTTAGGTATTTTAGGGAATGGCATGGGACTCTATTCAGAGATTTGACTGTGCTAAAGTGTCATAAGTGACAACCAACATAGATTTGTTAGACCCACCTGTTATCATTTTATGAGGAAATAAACGAGAACTTATAGTTTATCTAGATGTTGTTAAGTCATTTGATACTGTACCTCTTAAACATTTATTCTGTAAAATAAGGTCTGTTGAAGTTGATGAAATTGTACATGGATAGGTTATATGAACGGGTCCAGAGAGTAGGGATAAATTACTTATTCTCTGAATGACCTTAAAGTTGTGAGTGGTGTACCCCAATGTTGTTAAATTTTTTTATTAATGTTATATAGTTTGGAATAAAGAGCTCAATTTTAGTGTTTGTTGACGATACTAAACTATGCTGGGAAATACCTTTGGCAATGGATATATCATCATTAGAGTTAAACCTTGATAAATTAGGGGATTGGACAGCTACATGGCAGATAAGGTTCAATATTTATTGAGAAATGTTAAGTTATGTACTTAGGTGCCAAGAATACATATGCAAACTACACATTAGGAGTGCCTCCCCTGGGAGAATCAGAAATGGAAAAGTATCTGGGGGTGCTTGTAGATCACAGACTTAGTAATAGCATGTCAAGCTAGCAAAGCTATCAAAATGCTGTCATGCATTGAAAAAGACATACATTCAAGAAAAAAATAAATCAATAAAAGACATTGCTGAATGAGAAAGAGTTCAGTGACGGCCAACAAAATAAAAAAAGTAATAGGGGGGATGGAGGAACTAAGCTATGAGGATCTACTACCTAGATCACAGTTATTTACCCAGGAGAAGAGGCACTTAAGAGGAGATATGATTACAAAGTACATATATATCAAAGGTGACTCCAATAACTTTGATAAACTGTGTACTATAAAGTCCCAGAATAGGACATGGGACCATGATTTGAGGTTAGAAGAAAGGAGGTTTAACCTTAGATTGTGGAAAGGGTTCTTTACTGTTAGAGAAGTATAAATGAGGATCCCCCATCATCACCAGGAAGTGGTACTAGCTGGGAGCGTCGGCAACTTCAAAAAACGTTTAAATGTCTTCCTCAGAAAGAAAAAATCACAAGGCTATGGGAATTGTTAAATTGTTAGAGAATAAAAATCACACACACACACACATTCAACTGGATGGACCTGTTTTTTTCAGCCTTATAAACTATTTAACTAGGTAACTACAAACTTTTTGAACTACAAATATTTTGTGTGGATTTTTCAACTAAAAATTTGGAACAATTTATATATTTTATACAATTTTCAGCCAGTTTGAATTAAAGTTAAAGCAGAGATTAGGATTCTCTCTTAGCAGCCGTGTGACAGTGCATGGCCCATAACAAATCACCAGTGAGTCGCATGCCATTCTGTACTTAGCAATACTAGGTCATGTCTTCGATAGCTGAACAGAACAATAGGGGAAGTGTAACAGTGTAGTAAAGGTGAGCATATGCTAAAAGGGGAGTAATTTATCACTTCAGTGCTGGGCACATTCACCTCCTTCCTGCCCAGGACAATTTTCAGCTTGCAGTGTTGTTGAACTTTGAATGAAAATTGTGTGGCCATGCAACACTGTACCCATATGAATTATTTTATATTTTTTTCACAGAAATAGAGCTTTCTTTTGGTGGTATCTAATCACGACTGGGTATTTTATTTTTTGCTAAACAAATGAAAAAAAAAATCTTTACTTTCTGTTATTAAATTTTGCAAGTCATTTTTTTTTCTTCACTGATGTGCGCTGATGAGGCTGCATTGATGGGCAATAATAGTCTGCACTGATGGGCACTGATCAGGCTGTACTGATGGGAAATGATGAGGTGGCACTGATGAGGCAGCACTGAATGGCACTGATGAGGCAGCACTGAAGGGGACTGACGAGGCAGCACTGATGGGCACTGATGAGGCAGCACTGATGGGCACTGGTAAGCGGCACCGATGGGCATTGATAGGCAGAACTGATGGACACTAATTGGCACTGTGACTGCAGTGCCCTGATTACCAGTTCTCCTTTCTTCATGTTGTGACAGCGCGTGAAGAAAGGACTGCCAATAACTGGCAAGTCTGTTTACATGTGATCAGCTGTTAAAGGACACATCTGATCACATGGTAAAGGGCCGCTGTAATTGGCCCTTTTCTGCAATCTGATCAGCTGTGTCCTAAGGGCCCAGTGGTCACAGAGCATGTTCAAAGTGCACACCAGGTGTGTGCGTGCGGGGGTAGTTCTGGGTGGACATCTAGGATCCCCCTTCCGATAACGAGAGAGAGCAGTCGGTTAAGCAAACTTGTCACTTTATCTTGTATGGGAAAAGCAGACATTTGATTTAAAAACATTGTTAAAATCTCAGACCTTTTATTCTCTAGTATTCTGTACTAATATATTTACATGTTGATCAGTGCATTTTTATAGCACTGATCAATGTAATAATGTCACTGGTCCCCAAAAAGTGTAATTTTTGGTCAGATGTGTCCGCCGCAATGCCGTAGTCTCGCTAAAAATCACAGATTGCCACCAAAACAATAAAATAAATAAAAGTCCCTAAATCTAGCCCATAGTTTGTAGATGTGATAACTTTTATGCAATTTTTTTACCAAAAATATATAGAAGAATATATATCAGCCTAAACTGATGAATAAATGTGTTTTTTTATATATTTTTGGGAAATATGTATTATAGCAAAAAGTAAAAAAAATAATTATTTTTTTTTCCAAATTGTAGCTCTTTGTTTGTTTATAGTGCAAAATATAAAAACTGCAGAGATGATCAAATATCACCAAAAGAAAGCTTGTGGGAAAAAAAGGACGTCAATTTTGTTTGGTTACAGCGTCGCACGACCGTGCAATGGTCAGTTAAAGTGGTGCAGTGGCATATCGCGAAAAATGGCCAGGTCATGAAGTGGGCAAATCCTTCCTAAGCTGAAGTGGTTAAAGCAAAATATCAAACTTTTTTTCTGATCTTTTGCCTATAAAAGTAAAGGAGAGATTTGCAGTCTTTTTGACCCAAGATCTCTCTATAAAGAGGACCTGTCATCCTTATTTGTATTACATGGGATGTTTACAATCCTTGTAATAGAAATGAAAGTAATCACGAAAAAAAAGAAAAATTAAAGTGATGGTGTAAAAATCAAAAATAAAAAAAAAGACAAAAAATGAAAGCGCCCCGTCCCTCCATACTTGTGCGCAGAAGTGAAAAAATATGTACATTGCGCACACATATGTAAACAGTGTTAACCACACATGTGAGGTATCGCCCTGAACATTAGAGTTAGCGCAATAATTCTAGTACTAGACCTCCTCTGTATCTCTAAACAGGTAACCTGTAAAAAAAATGTAATAGTTTCCTATGGAGAGTAGCATAGTTTGGCACCATTGCACCATTGCACAAGCGAGCGCAATTTTAAAGCATGAAATGTTAGGAATCTGTTTACTCAGCGTAACATCATCTTTCATATTTTACAAAAAAATGGGGGTATATATTGTGTATTTTTTTCCAAATAAATTACGTTTGAAAAACAGCTGCGCAAATACTGTGTGACATAAAATTTTTTAACAATCACCATTGTTTTCCCTAGTGTCTCTACTAAAAAAAATAATATATACTGTTGGGGGTTATAAGTAATTTTCAACAAAACAATGATTTAAACTTGTAAACAAAATGAGCCAGAAATGTCTTGGTCTTCAAGTGGTTAAGGCCCATTCAGATTGCTGGGATTGCAGTAATTCGGGTTACTGCAACTCGTGTACTGCAATGCATACTGAACAACTCATCAATGATGCAGCCCCAAATAATTTTGCATTGTAGCACACCACAATGCACAGTAAAGCACTATTATGCTTTGTGGTATTCTGCTTCAGAAAACATAGTACAGGTCTGATTTCAGTGCATTGACAGCCCATTTAAAAAAGTTATCTGCCTTAATATCTCACATTATGGACAACAATCAAACGAGGGGCTACTGGGAGGTAATGTGAGCACTCCTTATACTTCACAATAAAAAAGTACCACATCCCAATATTACTAGATGTATACAGTAAATATAAACTTCTTGGAGCACAATCCATGGACTCTATGGGCACAATAACAAAATATTTTTATACAAACATACAAAATTTTATTGATGTAAAATTAAAGTCATAAAATGTATTTAAACATAAGGTACAATATCATCTAGCAACCTATGTCGACATGAATGGTAGCCCTTACCAGATATCACAATACAACCAACAAAAAAAGAATGAAAATCCTATGTATTATAAATATTAGGGGTGTCGCCTTCCATTAACATAAATCTCGACATGTTTCAAATGGTTCAATTTCTTCAGAAGTAGAAGGTGCAAAAATGAGAATACTACATATAAAATTAGAGACAAAAAAAACAAACATAGTGCATACAAGTTGGTAATATGCAATCATTTTTTTGTTGTTTATATTATTTAGAATCCAAAAGGTACATCTATCATTGCACTTACAAAACAACATGTGCCGTGGCCTTACAAAACACCCAAAAGCTGGACAGGTGTATATTACATCTGCAAATTCAAAAGCATCACAATTATTGACAGTCTATATTTACCATATTCAGCAACATAGCCTGTCACATCACATACAATACTTACCAAATTGTAAATATTGTGTTTAACCCTCAGGATGAATTAATTTAATAAAGTAAAGATCTCAGTCCTATGGTGTATTATATCCGGCAACACAAAAACCATAAATAAGGACTGCTACACTCACAAAAAATGGAGACCAAAAGGTAAATCATTCACTTGTTGTGGTGCCCATAAAGTCCATGGATTGTAGGCCAAGAATTTTATATTTATATATCTATTAATACCTAACATGTGGACATATACAATGGAATGGAAAATCGCATTAAAAAAGCATAACAGTATGTATTCATTTATAAACCAGAATATACAGTACATAGCAGTTTATATGGTATATATGTATATAAACTGCTATGTAATAATGTAATAATATGCCCAAACCATTGTGACGCCATTTTGTTACGCTTCACCGTTTTAGGTTATATGTTTTTATCATTTTACCTTAGTTTACAATATCTTGTCATTTTAGCTTTCTTATGAAAGAATACTCAGACAAATGTTTGCACAGCACTATACTCTCTATAGATATCATTGTGGTTTGGTTTGTCCTTTCCTGTTCACTGTTCTATAGACCATGGGACAGGATGTATGACTTGACTCATAACCAGGTGGTCTGTTGACTCTTGTAAACATGTCATGATAAATGTATTTTAAGGGTCACTGACTCGTATTAACCATATATTTTATACAAATACATCATTTACTAACCACTCCCCTCTTCCCTCTTTTGATTGTTATGTTGAACCATATTTAAGCTGTAACCCACCTACTAAAGGCAGACATTTTACAAATGCACAACCTGCTTCTCATTTCATTTGGTGTCTCCAGTATCTGAGGGCCCTGTTGGTGTACCTACAAGAAGGGTGGACATCCAGAATACCTACTATTTCCTTTCAAGTATCACCGGTGGTTGATAATAGATATACTAGACTAGGCAGTGTAAAACTAATTTCTGCTATTATGTTTTAAAAATGTGATCTATGTTGATCCCCGATAAAGATATTGGTGTCCTTTTATGAAGCAGTGATCAGCGGAGATCCTGAGGATCACCACTGATCACAGTCCATAAACAGTTTATGAACCAGAGATAATCGGGGGGAGAAGTGTTTGAACTTGTTCTCCCGCCGATTATCTCTACACATGGAGAATCCTCATAGAATGACACAGTAACGGCCAGTGTATGAAGCTGCGATCTCAGCGCTTCACTGGCGATCTGTGTCAGAATTCACACTCCCCGATTCACCATCTCAGAGGTATTGAAGCGGGGAGTGAAGAGAGAAACCGGGGGATCTGAGGAGGAAAGAGGAAGATTATTAACTTCCTTATGCCTCGTTCAGACCCCCCAACACTGTAACCATGTCCCCCTGTCATATGTATGTGTATACATATATATATATATATATATATATATATATAATGTGTATATATGTATATATATAATGTGTGTATATATACATGTATATATGTGTGTGTGTATATACATGTATATATAATGTGTGTGTGTGTATACATGTATATATAATGTAGGGGGGACTCTTTATTTTATTAACATTAATCACACTGGTGTCTGTCCGTGTATTGAGCTGTGATAATTTATCACTGCTTAATAAATGGACATCTCAGTGTTTCAGTGAATTTCTGGTACTGTAATCTCGTAAAGTCTCACGAGATTCCAGTATCAGGGGCCGTTCTCCACTGTTTGAAGCGTTTGTAGATCACTCCACTCCTCCAAGGGTGAAGCGATCTACTCCGCTTCATGAACAGGCACACAGAGGAGAAAGATCTCCTCTGTGAATGCCGGAGAATGAAACAGTGAATAGATTTCACTGCTTCATAAAAGGACACCATAGTAGGAGAGACTTTTACTAATTAGACATCATTATTTGTTATAAAATTATTTTAAGATTTTTAATACTATTATTATCATCTGCCCAAATGCCAATAAAGTCTAAAAAGCATGTTAAAATACACTGGAGTCTGGTATATTTTTTATATTTAAGGTCAATTTACATTATCCTTATAGTGATATTTAAACTCACACATAAAAATACAATCGTAGCCCATAGAATTATGGAAATTGACCTTGAATTGCAATATATACTGTACTCTAGTGTATTTTAACACCTTTTCACTTGCCCCAGTGTCCCTTTAACTGTTCTCGTGTGGCCCAGGGGCCTAATCATGTAACCACTGTGATTGTCTGTTACAGTGGTCACATAAACTGCAGTCAGTCCCCACCAGTTCCTGAGCATTAGTACATACAGAGAGCTGTCTTTGAACTGTATTCCATTTGTGATCAGCTGGCAGAAGAGGCCTTGCTATGGTTTCCATCAAAGTTATAAAAACTGTTTTACCAGCATGCTTGCTCTGTTTGATGTTTTTAACGCTGATATTTCCAGTGACTTTTTGATGCCAATAAATGTTTTTCTATTTACAACCAATGCATGGTGAGTGGAGTCACAATTAGTTCATATTTGGGTTGGTTGAGCATAATCAGGTTTTTATTTGAGTTTTCATTACTGTTTTCACCGTGAGCTCCCATCCCTTTTCTCCCCCCCCCCCCATATAAATTTGAAGATACAAATCCATAAACATTTAATTGATTATATGTTGCATCCATGCATTAGGCGGCACCTTGAGGGTCCTTGAACCTTTAGTTTGTTATTTTCCATCACAGTTAGCCTTTGTTACTTGTAGTTTTCTTTTGATAAAAAAAATTAATTCCAAAGCTCAGATAATGATCTCCTGTAATGATGATTTTCACCACAGACAAACATTTTTAATTGGAGTGTTTTGTATTTGCAGTGCACTGTACATATTGTATTTTGATTTAACAATAAAAATTAAGAGAAGCAAATGACTGCTGTGATGTACATTTACTGTTTGTATTTGAAATGTTTTAAAAAAAGATGGTATCAAGAAAATGTTTCCTATGTAAATAATATATTATCATTATAGCGGATTACATAGTGGCCTAATATGTATGTAGGGTGCATTTACAGCTTAACAGTGCTGAATGGTGATATTGTTTCTCACTCTCAATGCAAGTGTATCAATCCTTTCTGTAAGTATATTGAGAAAACATTTGGGTGGCATTTCGATTTTATCTTAATAGTTATTCAGAATGAATGCACTCCTTCTTGTAGATACAGGCTTTAAAGGTAAAATCTGAAAGCCTTTGTGTGATATACACCCAAGAAATAAGAAGTCTTGAAGTCTATGCAAACCCTAACAATGAACGTGTTTTGTTTGCTTCTTTTTGCCTGTTAGTTACTGTATATCATTGAAAGGATTTCTATTATCTCTGTTTGATAAGTGAAAGTAATATCTGTTGATCTTGTCAAAAAAGGAGCTGTGCTCTTTTTACTCTGCATTGTTATTCAGACAGACCAGTCCTGTCCAGTTCAGCTCTGTGGACTACAGAACACCCCACTTCCATGTAAGCTGACCTTATAATCTAGGATGTTGACAGTGCTCTTTCTATAGATACAGCGAAGTGAGTAAAGCCTGGTACACCCCTCAAGTTTTTTTTTGTTTACTTCTTTAAAAATAGCTGACGAGCTCAGGTGGAGCTCACTGTACTAACTATGCAATATTAGTACATCCCCCCGCTAGAACACACCAGTCAGTGCTCCCACCCACCGGCTGCCAGTGCTGATCAAATGCTGATCAGATGCAAGTTTTCTAAGGTGCCTGTTTGACAGAAGCCAGCCAGTCAGCGTCTATCGGACAGGCTGATGTACACATTGGCTGAATGTCAGCTGGTTTCTGTTGAACCAGCCATTACCGGCTGATATTCCTTGTGTACCCGGCTTTATTGTTGTCACCATAGGACCTTATTGGTGGGATGTTCCAGTGAAAATAATGGGAAAAAAACATAATAAAAAAAAAATCAAAATACTGGTAAGCTGCAATATATTTAATTTCTGTTCTTTGGTTTAGATACTATTAAAATAATGTTTACATAGAGTGTAACATCAGAGCAAGCACAGGTATGTCACATACACTTGTATTAGGTAATCAGAACAATGTGTATTCAAGTCATTTAACCTCCTTAGGTGGATTTTCAGTACCAAAACGGTAACCCCAAGCCACACTCGGGATCGCATTGCAGGATCCTGGCAAAGTTATTTACCTTGTCCCCAGGATCCTGCGATGTCTCCCCGCACTGTGTGTGCGAGCCGTGTCCTCTGCCGGATCTATCACAGTGCCGAGCTCCGTTCCCTGCTAGTGTTGCAATGCACGGGGACGGAGAACGGTGCCAAATTCAAAAAGTAAAAAACACAATACACATACAGTACACTGTAATCTTACAGATTACATTACTGTATCAAATAATTTCACATCCCTTTTGTCCCTAGTGGTTTGTCCAATGCCCTGCATGCAGTTTTATATTATAAATACTGTTCTTTCTGCCTGGAAACTGGAGATTGTCCATAGCAACCAAAAAGTGTCCCTTTACATCAAAAGAGGTTTTAGACCAGCTAGAAAACAGCGATAATAAATTAGAATCACTTGCAGAATTGAATGATAGTGATTTGTGGGGAAATCCGTCATCAAACACTGAAAGTAATGACAGCGACAATTCTGGAACTGAGCAAATTTCTGTGTTTTTGATTTGATTACATTATTGAATATTTTTTATAATTATTTATAGTTATGTATTATATTATAATTTATGATTTTGTGTTTCAAACTTTGTCATACCCGGGATGTCTACTAGATTCTTGTTTGGACAGATTTAAGTGTGTTATTCCTAAGAATTACAGGCCTACAATATAAATCACCAAATTTCCATGCAAAACATTGTACCGCTTTGAGCATCAAAAATCTGAAATAATCATACCAACAGGGAGGTTAAAATTACTATGGTTTATTATGTGGTATTGTGATATTTTAAAATGTAGTTTAGAGGTGATCATTTTGACAGAAACTGTCTACTACCCTGTTTCCCCTAAAATAAGACCTAGCGTGATTGTTGGTGATGGCTGCAATAAAAGCCCTACCCCCCAAATAAGCCCTAGTTAAAGTCCTTGTAGGTCTTATTTTCAGGGTAGGGCTTATTTTTGGGGAAACAGGGTAGGGCTTATTTGGGGGGTAGGGCTTATATTGCAGCCATCACCGACAATCACGCTAGGTCTTATTTTCGGGGAAACAGGGTATGTGGTAGAGCCACAGGAAATACAGGGTGGAGGTGACAGTTTATATGAATGGCAAGGTGAAGAAAATTGTATTTGCTTCTTTTTTATTATCAGGTATGGTGGTGGGGGGGTCAAGGAGTTGGTGTGGCTGGGGCCTGAAAGGGAATAAAAGAGCCTAGTATGATAATGAAAACAGTTTTCTCTGTTTTCATTATCTCTTTTAAATTAAACAGGTTTCTCTGTCACATTATCAAGCATTGCAATATTGATTTAGGGTGTTTTTCTTGTTGTTGTTGTGGTATCAATGTCTGTATAGTCCTGATAAATTTATCATAAGCATAATCATCCTCTTAGAAATTTTTTCTATTAGCTGATCTTTAGATTTAAACTCAAGGTGCCCACGAGTTCAATGTAACGTACCCCACACAATCAACATTGCCAAATGGTATCATGCTTTCACCTGGCACTCAGAAGCAAGTGACTTGGGCAGAATCAAATATTTCTATTGTTGTCTTTTTCCATCTATCATCAGCTTAAAGCTAAGCAGTCAAAAAGGACAAATAAATGAACAGACTGTTTAGAATAAACACACTCTAGTATTTTTAAAATTATTTGGATAACAAATATATTGATAGTCTACGTATACAGTTTTAGGTACAATTATACAGAATTGTGCATTTTAGCCACCAAAAAATTGTCCTTTCAAAGCTCATATTTCTGGCACTAACTGATGCCTGATTTTTACAAAGAGATGATTGGTTCTTGGCAAGGAGAGGTGAAAAGTTTTCCACATTATTTTAAAAAGTAGAACACATTTTAATTCAAAACTACTATGTTGTCAGAATTAAATAGGTTCTGCATTATTGCCATTTATAAATGTAATGGGAATCTGTAATGCATAAAGCCAAATCAGCCTCTCAAAAACAGATCCAGCTATGAAATAAGTTTTAGAGAGCATAATGTCTCATTTGGCTTTTAATTTACACATTTTTTATTTTGTTGGATAAACTTTTTATTACCCTAGATCAGTGATGGCGAACCTTGCCACCGTAGATGTTTTGGAACTACATTTCCCATGAAGCTCAACTACACTGCAGAGTGCATGAGCATCATGGGAAACATAGTTCCAAAACATCTGGGGTGCCAAGGTTCGCCATCACTGCCTTAGATCTACTTACTGGGGAATTTCTGTAATATTATTTCCATCTATAGTTCATTTTAATAGGGCTGCCATTTATCCTGTTCTATTGAACAAAGGAGCAGTGGCTACAGGTCATCTTTCAGGAAGGAATAACCTTTCAAAGCTCCTTTTCCACCCAACTTGTGCATCTCTTCTCATGGCTTGTTAAGTGGTACTGTCATAAATATCCTTTGTCAACATAGAACAATAGAAATTGTGTCATTTTTAATGCACTCAGTCAGTGTTTTGATACTTGGAGGCCTATTCATAAAGCAGTAAATGTGACCTCAACTAAACATTCATTGGTTGTGGTAAATCAATCACTGTTATTAAAAACACATACACCAGAAAGATTCACATGAAATGATAGTTTTCTGAATGTCAGTTTCACTGCTTTATACATATACCCACTTTGTGTTGGTTATAATTATATTCACCATAGCACAATACTGTCACAGATTCTTACAACATTGCATGGGAAATTGATTCTGTATCAGTAGGTGTCTGAAATGTGCATTATGTATATTTAAATACATGACTGACAGTGTCACTTTTGAAAATGTCAAAAAGAATACCTCTGAACCTGGGTAAACTTTAAGGTTTAACATAGTATACATGTTTCCATAAAAGTAATTTTCCATTTTGGTATTTATCATACATATTGTATTTTTTTAATGCTGTTACTGAGCTTATTTTAATTTTGGTGTAGAGGACATAAGTTTGCTGAGACAGAGATCATAAATTAGCCAAACTTTGATTTATATGCAGCAAACTTATCATTGTTAGTTGTGAGAAACAAACAATATTGAGCATGCAGTGCAGATAAGCATTTCAATGTCCCTAGCCAGAAATTTTCGAAATGCTTGAAATTTCTGCGGCCAGTCATAGAGTATTTGCATTTCATAACAAAAGAGGACAGTGATTTTGTGACAAAAAAACAAGCCTGTAAAATATTAAATTATGAATTCTGATTCTTGATTTTACTTTTGTTGAAATTAACTCATGTATTGCTGACATAGGTTACATACAGTATTGTTATAAAAAATTGTGATAGTGACAAATTACTGATCAATGGGATTATCAAAATCTAGATTGTTTTTCCTTCCCTAAATTTACACAGAGAAATTTGAAAAATTTTTGCTAATTTTTGAAGGTAAAAATTATGGTGGATTTAAGTAGGTTTTCGGGGTATAGTGAGCTTAATCTGGCCCTTGTTTCTATGTAGGCTCCTTTAAGTTTAAATACCTTAGTTAAAACCTTCTTTTTAAGGGCAGCTATAAGGAGGATGACTCTGTTTATTAATGACGTTTTGTGATCATATCAGTAATGAGCTGACGACGAATGGATTTATCAAAAAATCTATTTATCACCATAGCAGCAGCAGCACTCACATGGTAATCACTTTTATTTATTGAAAACTTATCATGATCAGTGACTTTTCTACAACAATGTATGTCAAATGTAGGGTTAGGGTTAGCTATGCTAATTTTAAACTTCTAGAGATGCTAAGTATGCTATTTTTCAGCACACTGAAAAATAAGGTTATCAGATTTTTCAAATTAAATCTGAGGACATCCTACTGACCACACCCACTTTTAACCACACCCCAAAATTCACACAATCCTTTGTAGCCTCCCCCACAACCCCCTCCCCGTTTTTAATATGCCCTACATAATTGGTCACATACTTTTGGAACAAGAGACAGAAATTCAAGGTGTAAAATAATACCTGGAGAACCATAAATAGAGAAATAGTAAATCTTCCTAAATTGTGTGGCCAAATTGAACTAACAGTGGTAGGGGCATAATGGGGAATGTTTAAATATAAACTGAACCCATTCAAGAGGGAGTAACAAGCAGGGTCAGGAGTGTGTAATGCACAGAGTGAAGGGGTCAAGAGCGTGTAACATAAAGAATGCAGGGGTCAGGAAAAAGTAATACAAATATTGCAAATATCATAAGCAAGTTCCACACAGAGTGCAGGGTTCAGAATACGTAATGCACTGAGTACAAGGCTCCAGAGTGCAGAGGTTAAAAATAAGCAGCACATAGAGTGCAGGGGTCAGGACTAAATAATGCAGAGAACAGAGGCAAAGGTAAACTTGGTGCAATAAAATTCTAAACATTTTAAGAAGATAATGGTAAAAATGTATTCACAGATTTACAGGTGTAGAGCAGCATGTGACAAACCAATAGATTTGACAGCCCCCTGTGGTCAATAGAAAGGCTGTTTGGGGTGAGAAACCCATTCTGGATACTTGCAGAGTAACAGAGCCTGAGACATGCCCCTGTGCAATCGCCTTGGAAATGCCAAAATGGCACTGCTGGACTCCATAGCCAAAAATCGGAACGAAAACCAGTCCATATTTCTACACATGCACAATCATGGCTGGGGACATGCCAGAATGCTTCTCCAAATTGGAGCTGTCCCTGGGAAACTAGGACAAATGGTAACATTACTGAAAAATCGACTTTTTGTCTGGAATTCCTTCTAAAAAATAGCAGTGCACTTGCTGGTATGTGAGGGTGTTTAGACACTCCTGTACTTTCAGCTGTGTCTTAAACTGTAGTTGTACACTTGCAGTATGAGTGTGAGACTGTTTTCTCTGACTACTAGTGTCAGGACATTTGGAGAGAGATTTGGTGATGTCACTATGGGGGTGATCACTGTTCTCCTTGCTGGAGGCTCTGACACAAGAAAGGAAAACCCTATTTTAATAAAATGGCTGCCTCCTGTTAACTAGGTTAAAGAGGAAGTAAACTTCCTCTGCAGACATTTACCTATAGATAAGCCTATAATAGGGATTACCTATAGGTAGTGTAAATATCTCCTAAACATGTACCGTTTAGGAGATATTTACATTACGTGCAGCCAGTGACATCACTGGCGCATGCGCTCTAAAGGAACAGCCCCGGGTGCTGTTCCTTTTTAAGCCCTGTGCCGTGAGTGATGTGCTACTCACAGCGCCGGAGCCCGCAAACCCGGAAGAAACTGTCAGAACTGGGCTCAGCCCTCCCTCCTCAGTGCTCAGCTGTTGGTTAATTGCCACCACTCATCGTTCCATATTGCCTCACCTGGTGATCATTTCATGCTCGTCAGCTAGCTCCTTCTGGCTATTTAAATTGCTTCCTCGTTCATTTTTCTCATGCCTTTGCCTTGGTCAACATATCTGAACATTCTCTGCTGCGTTCCTGTTAAAGACTTGCCTGGCTGATGTCCCTTCTGGTTCCTGATCCTGTTTGCTGTATTTTACTACGCTGATCTCTGGCTACCTGATTTACTGGCTTTTACTGACTACCCGCTTTGATTACCGAACCCTGGCTATGTTTTGACTATGTTTACTATGTGTACCATTTTTACCAGTATATTAAAAGGTGTGATTTTTACTGCATTTTCTGTCGCCATCTGATTTATGGTTCCTGACAGAAACCCCAGGGAAAAATGTCAGCCGTCTCAGCAGTGTGCGTGCACCGCTGGAAGGCTTTGTTCTAAGGTAAGTATTTCTTAATGAGCTAGTATAATAAGCTAGTATAATATTAGTTTATTATGCCTTTTTTTTTAAAGAGTTTTCAACCTCTTTAAGTGTACATGTAAATAAACTCCAATTACTATACACATGCAAAGCTAGATCTGAGGATTCTAAGACAAAAGAGGTAGTTGGAACTGGAATATACATTTATTAATAGGGTTGTATAATATATACTAACTACACACTAAACAATATTTAAAACACAATCGCCAATATAAGTACAGTGGGTTACATGATTTTTACAAATTACATACAAAACTATATTTAACTGGTTCCCGCCTGGCCATAATTGGACTATAGGGGACCTCCCTAGATCCAGGTGGACATCAAATGATGCCCTCCCAGGCTTACTGCAAATGCCACGTTGCAACGCGAGGATCGGTGGGGAGATGTGTCCCCCGGACACAATGCATCACTGATTGTAGTAAAGAGCCAATGACAGTGGCTCTTTACCACATGATCACAGCTGATCACTAATGTAAACAAAGACCGATAACTCACTGTTCTCTTCTCCTTACACACATGATCATGTGCTTCCTCCATTTTAGTGATAATTCACAGTGCCCTCTCTGAGATCAGCCTGGCTAAGATAAGCTCTACAAAATTCACCCTCCTAATTTTTTCCCAGAGATTGGCTGAATGTCCCTGACAGAGATGAGTCCCTTGTTCACTTCACTGGCTGGCTGGGAACCAAGCAGTACATTCCGTGTAAAAGGCCCAGATATGGAGTAAAGTCCAACAAGCTTTGTGAAAGAGCCACAGGGTATTTGTATGTGTTCCATGTGTACAAAGGCAAAGATTCCCAGCTCTAGGACCCTGAGTGCCCAACCTTCATCAGCACAAGTGGAAAAATTGTCTGGGCCTGGCATTTCCACTATTCAAAAGGGGTATCATATCTAAATGGACTACTTCTACACAAGCCTGCACCCAAGACAGCGAGTGCAAATGCTGCTTAATCTGAAAGCCATCCCATTTGCTCACATGGTGGAGGAGATTCTCACAATGGTCCTGATGTCATTCACAGTACTTGTATGGTGATATGGTTAATGGACACTCATCTCTATTGAAGATATTTCAGTTTATAGTTTGATTTGGACATTTGACTTGCAAATATTGGGACTTTGATCATATAATATTATTGTGTTTGTTTACATATGTTATGCACTTTATATAAGGTCAAATATTGGTATTTTAATATGGCTGCAATTTTGTTATTTTGTATAACTTGCAGATTTGTTTGCTGGACCTGCACTCTAATCCAACCCAATTAAATTAGCTTGTCACTATTGGTTACTAGGTTTTGCCTTCTGCTTGCCTTTCAAATTTTTAAGTTCAATTTCTCTTTAAAACACAGTGTAAAAATGTTGCAGACTTAACAGGCTGTAAAAGAAAAAATGTTATCCTTGTTGCTAGTACACTTGCAAAACTAAAATGCACTGCTTTATATTATACCATCTGAAAGACTGTATGTTTTTAATATTTTTTCAGTTTTTTTTTAATTGTTTATTAAGTTTAGTTCTGTAAATAGTTTAGGAAGAACACTGTTATGGCCCGTACACACGGTCGGAATTTTCAACGGAAAATGTCCTATCGGACCATGTTGTCAGAAAATCCGACCGTGTGTGGGCTCCAACGGACATTTTTTCCGTCGGAATAAATTTGAGATCCTGCTCTCAAATTTTCCGACAACAAAGTCCTATCGGACTTTTTCCGATGGTGTGTAGCGAATTCCGACGGACAAAGTGCCACGCATGCTCAGATCACATTACAAAACCAAAGCTATTGGCTACTAGCCTCTACGTAGTCCCGTCGTACGCAACGAACGTCACCACGTTCAGAATGATCGGGTTTTCCGACAACTTTGTCCGACCGTGTGTATGCAACACCAGTGTCGGACAAAATCCGTCTGAAAAAATCCGACAGATTTTGTGGTCGGAATTTCCGACCGTGTGTACGGGGCATTAGACAGGCACAAAGGTTCCTCAAACAGTTTATTCTGAAAGAAAAAACACAGTCAGCAATATTGTGGCTATGTATCAAACCACAATTATAACATAAAAATGCTTGATTTAAAATTAGTGTTACAAAAAGTATAAATGTTGTACTATAATTTGTCCTGTTTGTGACAAAACTAAAATTGTAATTCTGGTAGGAATCATTGCAAAGTTATTCACAAATAATTAAAAAATTTTTGCTTTTAAATTAACCACTTCGATACCAGGCACTTTCGCTCCTTCCTGCCCAGGACAATTTTTAGCTTTCAGCGCACTTTGAATGACAATTATGCATTCATGCAACACTTTTTAGCATTTTCATCCCACAAAAAAAGCTTTCTTTTGGTGGTATTTGATCACCTGCGGTTTTTAATTTTTGCGATATAAACGAATAAAGACAGACAATTTTGAAAATTGATGGGCACTGATAGGCGACACTGATAGGCGACACTGATAGGCGACACTGATAGGCAGCACTGATAGGCGGCACTGATAGGCGGCACTGATGGACACTGATAGGCGACACTGATAGGCAGCACTGATAGGCGGCACTGACAGGCGGCACTGATGGACACTGATAGGCGGCACTGATGGGCACTGATAGGCGGCACTGATGGGCACTGATAGGTTGCACTGGATAGGCAGCATTGATGAGGAGCTACTTACAGGCATTACTGAGTGGCACTGATTGGCACTTTTATGGGGCACTGATTGGCACTGTTGTGGGCACTGATCACAGCTTCATGGGAACTGTCAGGCGTTTATAGAGGAGGACCGGCTGGCAGGTGATGGGCACTGATTGGCAGCTGATGGGCACCTTCTGATGGGGGCTGTGCTGATTATCAGCACAGACCCACCTTTCTGACAGGGAGAGCCGCCGTTGGGCTCTCCCTGTCAGTGTGAACTGAGGAAAGCCATTTACCGGCACTTCCTGGTTCACGCAATGATCAGCTGTGATTGGTCACAACTGATTATGTGGTAAGAAGCCTCTGTCAGAGGCTCCATACCACGATTGGAGTTGCAGTGCATCAGACTGACACACAGCACCTCCGATCCCTGCGCTGCGTGCCCCCGTGGGCACGCACCAGCTCTGTTATCCCGATCACATTATATGACGTCAGGTCAGGATAACACAACCACTTTGCCACCGTCATTTAGCTTTCCGGCGGGCGGCAAGTGGTTGAAAATGGAAATTTAAAAAGTGTTGATAGGGGTTAAATACTGTAGGTATAAATGTTATTAAAAATGTTTTTCTTTTTGCCTTGAGGTCACTTTGACTGATACCATATGTATAACAGTCAAACATTTGATGAATGGAGTAAATTCAATGTTATTTTGTATCCCGCTATCAAGCTTCTGAGCAGTGTTTATAAATTTGTTCTGTAATAGCTTTTCTATAACACATCAACTTCAAAATTGAAGGAGTGGGGTAGTGGCAGCAGAAGAGAAAGACATGGAGTTGATTTACTACAGCTAGAATTTTCTAAATCTGGTGCAGCTGTGCATGGTAGCTAAACAGCTTCTAACTTCAACTTGTTCAATTACCTTTGACAAAAAATACCCTGGATGCTGGTTTTGGTTTCTATGTAGAGCGGCATCAGATTTTGCACTCTCCAGTTTTAATAAATCAATCTGAGGGTGTGCTATGTATGCCTGTTCTAGTACGTTTTTTTTCAGTGTACATAGCATGCTCAATGTCCACAACTGATGAAAAAACAAATATAATTTTGTTTACCAAAAAGACATATGACATACAGTATGTCTGCTGCATAGATCACCTTGGATTACAATAACTATAATTATTTCTTCCCCAAAATTCAAAGGAGAAGTACAGCCAAAGCTTGTTTGGCTGTATTTCTCCTGTGGATCACAGGAGTGCAATTCATTCTGCGCTCCAATGACCCGTTTTCAGCATATAGTGGGCTGAAGCCTGCTGTCGGCTGACATCACAAAGCCAGTCCAGGCTCGCATAAGTTCACGACAATGAAGTCAATATCCACCCACATGCCTGGATCGGTACCGGGCTGCTTCCACCCCCTTCACAGCCCAGCTCTCCAGTTAGTGAGAGCTGACAGTCACCAGCTCTCTGCTCAGGGAGCTCTGAGAACCGAGCGATTGGGGGTGTTAGATCACTCGGTTCTCAATGTTAGAGCCAGTGGGGGACAGATGCAGCATCGGATCCATGCTACATCCACTTAGGTAAGAATAATTCTAAAAAACGAAATAAAACCACTACTTCTCTTTTAAGCAAGCTATACTTATATTTAGGGTTCTTTTTAAAGTAAATTAATGATTTCCATCACCCAATCACCTAATTTCCATCACCCATTTATTTACATTGCATCTATTTACATTGCATTTATTTACATTGCATCCAGTTTGGTATTCTTTACAAATTGAAGCTTCACCACATTCACTAAGCTCTGAGGAAAACAAATGCATCTGCATTTGCAAAGTGCACAGTTTATTTCCCTTTAGTAAATCATTTTTCTTTATCTTGTTTATCAGCTGCTAAATATCACCTGCTTTCAGCAGTAAGCTGTCTTAATTTCAAAAGTACAGTAAAACCTTGGATTGTGACCATAATTCGTTCCGGAAACATGCTTGTATTTCAAATAACTTGTATATCAAAGTGAATTTCCTCATAGGAAATAATGGAAACTCATATGACACAACCATTTATTCTTGGGTCTTTCTGGTTATAGTCCATATATAAAGATTATAGCAATGTGATAGGTTGTGTAACCATAAAATTTCCATTCACAAATGGCAGCCTCCACATGGGGATTAGAAGCAAAATCCAGAAGGAGCTACAGAGTATAAAAGAGAAGAGAGGTGCCTCTATGTGTAGCAATATGGTTACATTTAATGAAGGTACAACAATTAGCAACTCACATGGTTGATGATTAAAACAGGCACATCTCAGTATGCAGGCATCCGGGGTAAAGCTGTCCACATAGACCACCCTCCGCACCGCTGGCTCTTACCGCTGTCAATCTGCAATCGTGACTGGGAAGACTACCCTGCAATAGAGCAATCTTAAAGTGAGGCATTGTCACCTTGCACACATTATTCAAGTTTAGTTCACTGTTGCCACCATCAGGATACCTGTTCTGAGAAATGCCATGCAGACATCACTGGAAATAAGGCATGTAGACAGAAAGCGGTTGCAAAGAGCCTGAAGGAGATCCACAGCACTTAGATGCCTCAAAGTATGAAAAAAAAGTAAAAACAGTGTTTTATTTAAAAAAGTAAAACTAGTGTTTATTTAAAACAAGGCAATTGCTTATGATACACAGCTACTTTAAACAGAAACGTTAACACTAGTTGCCAATTTTTTTTTTTTTCTATCAATTATTGTATGTCAAAAAACTAAAAATTAAAGTGCTAACATTTTTAATTTAGCTTAACAAATGTTAGTATGTGAAAAAAAACTAAAAACTAAGGCATGCAAACTCATGTCACCCTTTAATGAATCAGGTTGTATGTCCAATGAAAATCCAGGATGTTTTTTTGTGCATCTTATAGGCCCCATGCACACGAGACGCAGATGCAAACACTGCTGAACGCATGTTTTAACCGCTTCAGCCCCAGACCAATTGGCAGCCAAAGGACCAGGCCCCTTTTTGCGATTCTGCACTGCGTCGCTTTAACTGACAATTGCGCGGTCGTGCGAAGTGGCTCCAAAACAAAATTGGCGTCCTTTTTTTCCCACAAATAGAGCTTTCGTTTGGTGGTATTTGATCGCCCCTGCGGTTTTTATTTTTTGCGCTATAAGCAAAAATAGAGCGACAATTTTGAAAAAAATGCAATATTTTTTACTTTTTGCTATAATAAATATCCCCAAAAAATATATAAAAAAACATTTTTTTTTTCCTCAGTTTCGGCCGATACGTATTCTTCTACATATTTTTGGTTAAAAAAATCGCAATTAGCGATTATTGATTGGTTTGCGCAAAAGTTATAGCGTTTACAAAATAGGGGATAGTTTTATAGGATTTTTATTAATATTTTTTTTTTTTTACTAGTAATGGCGGCGATCAGCGATTTTTATTGTGACTGCGACATTATGGCGGACACATCAGACATTTTTGACACATTTTTGGGACATTTGTCATTTATACAGAAATCAGTGCTATTTAAATAGCACTGATTCCTATGTAAATGACAGTTGTAGTGAAGGGGTTAACCACTAGGGGGCGGGGAGGAGTCAGTGTGACGTGTGTGTGTTTTTTTACAGTAGGGGGGCGTGGCTGTACGTCTGACGTCATTGATCGGCGTTCCCGATGACAGGGAACCGCCGATCACTGACAGTCAGTGTAGGAAGCGCGGGGAGAGGTTTGTTTACCCAAACCTCTCCCCGTTCTTCAGCTCCGTAACCCGATCGCGGGACACCAGCGGCGATCGGGTCCGCTGGTCCCGCGGCCGGGGTCACGGAGCTCCCGACCGGGTCGCGAGCGCGCCGCTGGCGGCGCACGCGCGACCCACAGGCAGGCACATGCACGATCACGTACAGGTACGTGATTTTGCCTGCCCGTGCCATTCTGCTGACGTATATATGCAGTGGGCTGTCGGGAAGCGGTTAAAAAGCCGAAACCTGTGTTTAAAAACGCGCGTTTTGCTGTGTTTTCATGCCGCGTTTAGACGCGTTTGCGTCTATAAGCATTTGTAAAGATAACATCATATAGACCCTCCCCAAGCTCATAAAGCATGTATTATTAACTATTTCTGCCATTTTGATCAGAGTGAGCAGCAGCAGCAGAGAGAGCAGTTGTACACTTGCATTTGCCTCTCTTTCTGTGTTTTTTTTTAAATGGATCCCATATTGAATATATGTCAGGAAATGCTCCTGATGTTGCTCTTGATGCGGCAGCAATGTCGTCGCAAATTTGCATGATCGGTCCAGAATCAGAGCTCGTCGATATTGGACCCATCTGATGATGGCACAGCGAATGTCCGTTGGATATTTCACAAACATGTATGCATTAGTGAGTATATATGCTCTATGAACTCTAAACTAATTACGACATTTTAAACCAATTTTTCTAGTATTTTTTATGGTTTACCATCATATTTCTGAGTTTTCTGGTCCAAAAAATTGGGTTCCTTTAAAAAGGCTTATAAACGCAAACGCGGCTAAACGCAGGTGCCTGTGTTTAGCCGCGTTTAGCCGCGTTTAGCTGCGTTTTGCGTCTGAAAGGCAGAAAAGCAAAGTGTCTGAACGCATTTTTTTGCTTCTGGAAAAACGAGGTTAAACGCAACTGCATAAAAACGGGAAAAAACTAGACTGTGTACATGGACACATAGGATAACATTGCATGCGTTCAGGTGCAGTTGAAAAAAGTGTCCAACTGCCTCTGAACGCGCGTTTAACAGCGTCTCGTGTGCATGGGGCCTTACTGTGATGATGATAATGATGATGATTTTTTTTTTTATTACTGTCATTTCATTGTATTTGTTCAATGCAAAGTAATGGCAAATAACAGATTTCCACACTGATTAGAAAGTATTCAAGTAATGCTTTATTTTGTTCTAGGCTTACCATCAATGCTGAATGTCAACTTCAGCTGCACAATTTTCCTATGGATGAACATTCCTGCCCACTCATATTCTCCAGCTGTAAGTATTCACTCTGTGTCAGACCAATATTCCCTGGTTGAGAGATTTTATGCAATGTATCATTTGATATGTATGCCTTGTTTCCAAAGTGCAAGATTTTTTGCTGTGTTTGCAGTAAATTGTGAGCGCCTCTTGCTGCTTGCTTGTATATTCATGTGTACTATGATCTGTTTGACACTACAGTCAGTACATATTTTAGATGTTTTGCTTTTCTGTTTTTTTTTTTAAGGATATCTGCAGATTTTCCTTTGCACCATCATGATTAAATAGCTCTGTTAACTTTTAAACATAAATGTGTCATCTACGTTTCCCAAATACAAGTAGGTAATAATGTATATAACTGAGGCACACCACTGCAGTTAAGCCAGAAAAATATGAAATTTAGGAAAAGTATTAAACCTGAGACTCTTTAAGATTAAATACCATTAATAGTAATATAAATACTCAAGGGTGGGAAAAAAATATTTGTTATGATGGATAGATGGGATGGTGTATTCAAAATATGCAGTAATATAATATTGCTCATACTATTATAGGATACTTGTTGTAGTTCTCTTTATCCACATGTCTAAATACCGCTGTTCCATTTATGATGTAAAGCTCACCAACAAGAAATCAGGTAAGAAATGTGAATGCTGAATAATTTCATACATACTAAATTTAGGACCATTTGACACAGGTTCAACCCCAAAAAACTGAGTTTCTGAATAGAGAAGTGGGTTATGATGGGTTTAAACACCATTGGTTTACCAGGAACTCTAACTGCAAAATTTCCCAAACATTAAATGGTGCTGATCCCCTATGTTGCACAACTTTCACACCATTGGCAGCATTACCTGCAATGGAAAATAAATGGAGACTGCAAAGAGGCAGTGAGACCTTTTTGGAATATCAAGTGGGAGATCCTGGGAACTGGAAGTTGCAGTTGCATCAATATGTATTTAGAGACACAGGGTGATTAAGCTTTCTAGAATTCATATAGGGCTTTATTTTCTTATTCTTTTTTTAGGCCAATATAAGCCACAGGTATGTGTGGAAAGCACTAATATGTGAATAACAAAATCAGTTTGACAAAAGTAAGAACTATGCGTAAGAATAGCCTGCTATGACAGAAAAAAAAACCCTAAAGAAATTACAAAGGATTCACAAGCTGTGATGCATAAGAGCACCATAATAAGAGAAGAAAGCCAAGGTTTAGGTATGAAAAAAGGAATCAAGAATGACCCGTTTAACAATTATTCGGTAACTAATTTGGCTATGTAGACACAAGTAGTAGTCACATCACCTTGGGGATCGTGAAACCATATGTACCATAACTGGTTGTATTACGTAAGAGACTAGTTTACTAGACTAGAAAATATGTACTTTCATTGAAAAGATCCAAAAGTGAATGAAAAGAGGGCTTTGCAGTAATTTCCACAATTTAGTATTGCATCTCTTAGCTGCAAAAAAGTAGGAAATACAAAATAATTTTTAGTATTAAGAAACTTAAGATCTCAAACCTAGTAAAGCCAGCTTGGGGATTGGATTAATATCCCTCCCTACTACTACTTAGGAGATCAAAGGAAATGCTTTTTTCATGTCCATCACATGTGCATTGAGGTGTCCAGGCACCCACTACTTCTCCAGCATTTTCTCAAGATATTGGGAGTCATCCTAGTCTTTCTGAACAGAGTGTAATACCGCCTAAGCATAATTTGCTGAGCTAATTCCCAATGCAAGGTACAGTGTGAAACCTGTCTAGACCGCTGGAAGTCTGTGAACCATTGAGCCTTCAAGTGGATCCTGCCCAGTTCCCCTTCCCACTTCAGCAAATTTGATTATACAATGTGCTGAGAATTGAAAAAAAAATAAAGATATATCCTTTAGTATGGGGTTGGAGTGATTGAAATAAGTAAATGCTTATTTACATACATCCCCCTGGAATAAGTCCCCAACTTTGGTCACCCCAGCTGTCTACCAATTAAGTAGTTTAACAACAAGTATGAGAGCAGAAATAACCAAGAGTGGAAGATCAAGTATAGATCATAAAGATGATCGTCCCCTGCTCTGGTAGAAGAACTGCAATGCTTTCAAAGACATTTTAATTGATAATAAATGGATGGGCAGCTTAATTTTGGGTTTGAACATGGAAGTTCATAAACGCAAAGAAATGCAACATCTAATCATATTACATTCACTTTCCATGTAGACCCATTTTTTGTACACTCTAGGTTCCACCAGTTTTGTAGCTGATCTAATATGACAGTTTTGTAATAATTTAGGATGTTGAGAGCTCCCATACTGCCACAAATTGTGTAGTGAAACATAAGTTGTTTATTTACCCTAGGCCGCTTGCCTTGCCATAAAAAATTATTAAAGCCTAGTACACACAAGCCGAATGTCGGGTGGCATCGGCCAGTTCAAAAGAAACTGGCCAACATTTTGGCCCATGTGTACTGCAGTTGGTCGTTTGCCTGGCTTATGTCGAAGGGGCATGACCAAGAAAGGTTTGCCGATCAGCTCTCAGCGCTCGGGGTGCTCTGGGCGCGGGGAACAAAATAGCACAGCAGGGGAGATCACTGTACTAACCCTGCTGGGTTGAGCAAAGAAAAAAACTACTAGTTTGTAGTAGGCTTAAGAATGGCCTGTAGTTATGGAGAAAGTTAGAGGGCACCGATCTAATAACTGTACAAAAGTATTCTAGGAAGGATCATAATTTTTCCAATGACAATCCCACCTGTCCAGGAAACAAAGGATTGGTGATATTCTTTACACTCTTGCTGAGTCTGGGTAGGTAAATGTAGCAAAGATCTGGGAAGCAAGATACCCTATTGATGCCCAGATAAGGAATACAAGCATAAATTCAGTGGTATGGAAACGTGTTCTGTAGTAAATAACATTTCATATTGGCTGGTCAATATGAAAATACTGTATTATACTCTAAAGATAAGTATACATAGTTTTGTTCAGTCTGATTATTCCCTTATGTGCTCATAGTTGAATTTAACATGCATTAAGCTAACTTCTATAACTTCTATTATATAATTTCAATGTTATAGTTAAATAATAATGAATTGGCTTGGTTGACGCAACGTGTACTTTTGTTTGTTTCTGTTAAATTAAACTTTTGTGTAAAGATTTGTTCAGGGCATGATTGATAATTATCTGCCTATATTTCATTATTTTGTCTGTCTGGAATTACATGAAGAGACAGAAGGTTTTGGGGCAGCCTACATCCACAGTAGATTTGTGGTTTGTTCTCCAAGATGTTTGGAACAACCAACCAGCCGAGTTCCTTCAAAAACTGTGTGCAAATGTACCTAGAAGAATTGAAGCCAAAGGATAATCACATCAAATATTGATTTAGATTAGATTTGAATTGATTTCGATTTTTCTTCTGTTCGCTCACTTTGCAAATTGATAAAAAATATACAATTAAAATACTGTATATATTTGTGAAAGCATTCTTACTTTACAGAATTTCTTTACACTTGCCTAAAACTTTTGCACAATGTTGTATATAGATAGATAGATAGATAGATAGATGTTTGTCTATATATAGCTCTTTATATATATTTTTAGCTCTTATATATTTTTAGCTCCCCATATTGCCAAGCAGTTTTCTATTACAGGCTGAACTAAAATCAAGGTGTTCTTTGAGATTGTCTCATTGTTGGACTACCAATTTTATCCATGCTCTGTTGATACTGAACTTTAGAGTACACATTCTAAAAATATTAAGAACAAGCAATGATCATATTTAGGTTGCAGCACAGACAACGAAGAGCATTATACATGGTCATGCAAATTATTTATTAATCCCAGCATTGGCCACACACAGACTTATAGTTATTCTAAAACCACATCACCCTTTTCACAAGGGTCTTATGGCCTGTTTGGTGATATTGTGGGTTCTTTCGATACTCTTGTGGGGGTGGCAGTGGGCACACATGTAATGATCTGTGAGTGCCATTCAGTGAAGTAGCAATCTGAGCCCAAGCCAGGGGCAATTCCATGAAATCCTGGGCTCAGAGGAAATGGATAAAAGGCTGCTCGCCATCACTCAACCTGAAAGACTGCCATTGTTTATTGGTGGAAACAAAATACTGTTGGGACATCTCCTAATGAAAGTTGAGTATTGCAGTAAATTCAGTTAGAGTTCAATTTTAACTACTTCAGCTCCGAAAAGTTTTAGCCCCTTCCTGACCAGGCCGTATTTTGCGATACTGCACTCCATTGCTTTAACTGACAATTGCACAGTCGTGCGACACTGTACCCAAATAAGATTGATGTTAATTTTTTTCCACAAATAGAGATTTCTTTTGGTGGTATTTGATCACCTCTGCGGTTTTTATTTTTTGCTCTATTAAAATAAAAAGACAGTGAATTTTGAAAAAAAAAAAAATATTTTTTACTTTCTGCTTTAAAACATCAAATAAAAAATGTAAAAAAAAAATGTTTTCATAAATTTAGGCCAATATGTATTCTGCTGCATGTTTTTGATAAAAAAATCCCAATAAGCGTGTATTGATTTATGGACTTTTTTTTCCGCTAGTAATGGCGGCAATCCACGATTTTTAGCAGGACTACGACATTGCGGCAGGCAAATCTGACACTAAGCGTCACTTTTTGGGGCCAGTGACACTAATACAGTGCTAAAAAAAGACTGTCACTGCACTAATGACACCGACAGGGAAGGGGTTAACATCAGGGGCAATCAAAGGGTTTGTGGTGTTCCCTGGAAGTGCTTGCTAACTGTGTGGGGGATGGTTAAACTGTAGGAAGACAGAGATCCGTGTTCCTGCTTAGCAGGAACACAAGATCTCCATCTTCCTCACTAGCAGAATGGCGATCTGCCTTGTTTACATAGGCAGACCGCCATTCTGCCTCTCTCCGAACGATCAGCAGGTTTTGCCGGACCAGCTGATTGGCTGTTGCAGATTTTTACCTTTTGTTGTTCTGAAGAAATCCATGCATGTTTGTCTGCGTCCATGTGCTCAGTGAGTCTAATGGGAATGGTTTCATAATTATGAATCAGCTGCTGCACCTGCAGGGCTCTAATGAGGAAATTAGACTTGACTTCCTATTGGAAGTATCTCACCAAAAATGACATTTTTGTTGCAGAGGATGCCTGTATCTGACTTGTATCTTAGTAGACTTCTGGGAAAATCATTGAGCCAATCACATAAGCAGGGAATGATGTTGGGGGAGTTTTGTACACATTTTGTTGTACAGAACACCTCCAGGTTGCCATATTGCATTTACAGAAAATTACAGAGCTGCAGATTGAAAAGGAAAGGTCATTTTTAATAACATTCAATTACAATATGACTTGAGCCTCAATTGTATATGCTATATTATAATTTTTATTTTTTATTTTCTATTTTTTTCCTACGAAAGTGGAGTTACCCTTTAAATAAAGTAATATATATACATTGAAATAAAATGTAGTTATAGCCAAATAAGACTGTTTCTGATTATGCCAGTTTGATATACAATAAACTTTTAATGTTGAAAAAAACCCATAGGTAAATACATACTAAAAAAATTGCCTTATACAGTATATTTGAGCAATAGTTTAATATACTGCTCTTACTATCATACATTGTGAACAATTAGCAAAATCAAACTAAAATATTGGCAGATGGTTAAAGGAGTAATCTAAAAGTAGAAAACAATATAGTATTACATGTAATATGCTGGAAAATGGTATTGCAAAAATTAATGGAATTTAGCCACTAAGATAATAACCCATGGCTTCAGTTTAATTCAATTATATAATTTAATAATAAGGAATGGCATCATACATGACAAACAATATTTTAGATAAAATATTGCTTTCATATTGCTTTTATATTATAGTACAATATCAAATGCCAAGAGGAGTTGCATACTGATCAAATCAAGCTGAGCTTAAAAATCTTCCTCATCTATCAAACATATAGCCTTTGGCAGAGAGATAATACAGATGCAGCCTTTGAAGGCTGCCTAAATGTGAAAGTGTCTGGAAAAAAGGAACAATATTAACATTAAAAAAAAAAAAGTAAAACAAGTAAACACGCTGTAAAAAATGCAACATAGAATATTACAAATATTATGAAGATAACTATTATAATCATAGTGTACTTGATTGTGTTTAAAATAAATCTCAGCTGCAAGGAGAATACAAGAAATAAAATCAACTAAAATATCAAAGTTTTGTACCCTAAAGTACTAATTTCTAAATAGTCATGGTAAGTCTGTACAATAAAAAAAAAATGCAATTGACTTAATCATTTATAAAATTTATAAAATACAGTAAAGCAAGGCAAAGAACAAAAAATGATATGAAAAATAAAGTAACCCAGAGCAACCAGTCAGCTTTCACTTTGCTGTATGATTGCTGCAGGGTGCCTTGTGTTACACATCTACTGTATATTGTGCTTTGTATTATTTCTAAAATGCATTTCTCTATTCTTAATCTAAAACAGATGCATAGAGTGAGCCACCAGAACTAGCTTAAATTCTGAGCAATAATCTTGATCAAACAAAGTTCAACTACAAGAATGTGTAGTATCAAGAATGTGAAATGTTGGGGTAACAAAGACGTTAAGGGTTGTTACCAATGGAGTAACAATCTAGAAATTAGAGAGAGCAGTGACACCACGATTGAGGGGAGCTGTATGGGGTATTTGTGGCTATAATTTTCCTGTTGTTATATCTCATTTTGGGGAAAGGGGATGGAAGATATAGATGTCAATCTAAAGTTAAAGACTATTTTGAAAATCTCATCCTACAGAAAAACAAGCTGTTTTAAGTCTAATGAAATATAAGTCAGGGCACGTGGACAACAGGTGGACAACAGGCACAGACAGGAAGGAACAGCAGCAAGCAATGCAATGTATTGCTGCAGCTTGGCTGACAGATACTTGTGGACAGCTGCGGCTGTCTAGCTTACACAAAACAATAATAGGCTGAAAGGAGTTTCAGCTGTATTCATGCATCCAGACATCAAGTGGTTATCTGCAGTTTCGTACAAATGTCCAACCCTAGTGGTACACAGATGCATTCAGGGAATGGACATTTTTCTCTCGCAGATAACCCCTTGTGCAGGTAACCCCCTGATGTGTAAATACATGAGAGAAATAGCAGAAGACAGTGCTGGGACAATGGGAGAGGCAGAATAGGCACATGCCCTGGGCACAGTGTTGGGTAGGCATGTTGGGAGACTTGACTGCTTGTCCTTCTCCACAATGAAAGGAGTGACTGCAGCACCACTACTGTCAGAACGAGCAGGGGTCAATAGCTGCAGAAGGAGTGATTCTGCTCTCTCCTCCCTCAACTGTTTGTTTTTACAACCCCCCCCTCCCACCCCTGTCAAACGCTGGAGCATTTTTTCCTTCCAGTGACCCCACCAATGCAGAGACAATGTTTCCTTCCATCATCACCACCAACACTGGGGAATGTTTTCCTTATTGTGACACTACTGACACAGGGACAATTTTTTCTTTCAGTAATACCACCCAGTGCAGGAACATTTTCTTCTTTCAGCGACTCCACCAATGCTGGTGCATTTTTTCCCTATTGTGACGCCACTGGCACAAGGAGCATTTTTTTCTTGTAGTAACACCACAAATGCAGGGACATTATTTCCTTTCAGTAACACCACTGATGTCCAGACATTTTTTTCCTTTCAGTGACACCACCAACATAGGGACATTTTTTACTTCCAATGACATCATCAAGCTAGGACATTTTTCTTATCAGTGACATCATGAATGCATGGACATTTTAAACTTCCAGTGACACCATGAATGCAAGGACATTTTTTCCAATCAGTGACACCACCAATGCAGGGACAGTTTTTACTTTCAGTGACACCATCAACACCTGAACATTTTTTACTTTCAGTGACCCCACCAATGTAGGGACATGTTTATTTCAAGTGACAACTACAAAGCAATGATATTTTTTCTCTTCAGTTTCACCACCAACACAGTGACATTTTTTTTTTCTTTTCAATGACATCACCAAAAGGATTTTTTTTCTTATTGTGATACCAACAATGCAAGGAAAATTTCTCCTTTCAGTGACACCACCTGAGACAGGAACAAAAGTAGGGTGCAGAGTGATGCATGTTTCAGCACATCATATGGTTCCCTTTTTTTCTTTTTTTGTCAACTTTATTTGAATGACACAAAGTTACACTTCATTAATGTCACCACACAACAGTGAGGTGCATTGCACTGCTGTGCAAGGTGACATGCAGGGCCTAGCTGTGTGCTGTGGTGAAATGCAATATATCTGCATTGTATTACTGTTCACTGCACTCTCCCTCTATATGCCCTAGCGGTGACTAATTTTCCTCCAGTGCAGAAGAACACATCCCCCCTATTATGTGTGAATAAGCCCTTAGACATTTAAAAACTGCAGATGTTGAGACTTAATGATGCCGGAACAAAGATGGCATTAGCTTTCTGGGAAGAAAAGCAGATGAAAGCATTGTCAGTAGGGGTATTATTATCACTGTAAGAGGTAAAACACTTATACTCCACTTACCATGCATACACCTATCATGAAATAGTTCAGTTGCACTTGAAATAAAAAGAAAGCATCGGGAGGACTGTATTCAGTTAACTTGCTCTGTGATAAAGGCTAAATCAGTACTGCTCTGATAAGACATTCTGGTAAATAGATGAATAGACCTTTGCCTTGATACAGTGGTGATCTTCTACATCAAAAATGACACAAAGGCAAGTATAAATGATAGCAGCAATCCACCTTGAGAAATAGGTTTTGTGCTTAGTCTGGGTCATTGGAAAATTATAGTCAAGTTCCTATATGGTCTCTGGTGATAAAATAAACACCATACTGTCTGCTGGGAGCAGTAAGAAGACAACCCACACGCACTGAATATATGAGATGCATATCAAGGTTAAAAAAAGGTATAATCAATGAAAATGTAGTGCTATCCCTGTAAGAGCCACCCTGTACAGCCAGGCACATAGATTTTCCACACAGGCTGAAGTCAGGAATCAGTCCTTGCAGCTTTGTTTTTGTATTCTATTAGGGGAGTTGAACTTGGATAGGGTTTTTATGGGATGCCCACTTGATCAGCACAGAAAGAATTCTTCAGGGACACAACTATAATCACACAGTATATACACTTCTCCTCTTCTATTACAATCTTGCTTGCAGAACTACATCTCCCATGACCATCTAGCACTGAAAATATGATCCAACCTAGAACCAGTGAGATCCGTAGTAGATGCCCTTTGCAGGCAGGGACCCCGGGCCCCTTTGGTAGTGTAGCAGAAAAGAAGTACCAGTTCTTAGCTGTCTTATTTCTGTGGCTACTGATCCCAGTACCACCTCTTTAGGCACTGCCAGCCCGCCTTTCACTAGCCCTCCTGGCTAAAACTCCACAGTCCTCCCAGACTTACTCTGCATCCATCCCAGACTGCTTGCACCCAGTCCCTTCAGACATGCCTCTTAGTCCTCTGACTGTACACTCACCAACTGACCTGGCTGTCTTCCGCTTTGGGGATTTTTCTGGTAGTGCTCTCCTGCGGTCCTCTCCTTGGCCCCTACCTTTTGGTCAGGATCACCATGTGTGTCTTGAAGAGGGGTCCCTTCCACACCTGAGTCCAGGCCTGAGTCCACCCCCAACCCCAGACAAGGGGGTTACTCTAAAATGCCTCTGACGGCAATCTCCTTCTTCCACCTGAACTCCACTGCCCCAGCTGGGCAGACACTGAGTATGTGAGGGGGCCTGCCCCTGCCAACCCATCTGTTGGGGATTGGTCAGAGCCCTCATGAATACTCCAGGCAGCTCCTCCTCCCATCCACTCCCATCCTTCTGGAAAATTCTGCTAGTTTCCAGAAGTAGGGGGAGGTATCAGAGATGCTGCCCGTGAGTCATACCAGCCTCCCTGAATCACTCAACCCTGACCCAGAAAAACACACAGGCTTGGCTGCTAGCCAAGTCTGAACAATTTACCTACACTGTGCAAAAACTAACTTTAGCACACTAAGCTGGAGGGTGCTACAAAGGTATATACACAGAGGCAAACGTAAAAAATCATATCTGTCCATTTTCTAGGTTATTAGGCAAGGGAAACAAACAAATGACATGGCTGATCCCAATGACTGCTTATCTATGAATGACAGATCAGGCAAATGACAGATGATATGGAAAAAAGGGGTCAGATCTCTCAAGTGACATCATTGACCAATAATGGATATGGCCATACTGGGCCAATGACCTCATGGAAATCCCTGTGACATCATTGATGTAGATGTACATCATGGGGCATTTTTAGTTTCTTTTATAAAGGACTTGCTAAAAACTATGTACCCCTTACTTATTCACATAGGAGGGCTGTTATCTGGGTGCCGCCTTATTAATAAATGGGGCTTCCAAATTCCAATAAGCCCCCTGCCCGCAGGCTCCCACAACCACCTGGCCAAAGTTGTGGGGAAAAGGTCATTGTCCTCATCTACTGTACATATGGGTCGGGTGCTTTACCAAGAAGCTGCATGATTGCATGAAGGTCTGGTGTGGCTTTTAAACAATCCCAGCTGCTGAAGCTGTGATACTACTGTCACTAAATGGCACATTCTGTTTCAAACTGTAAAAAAGCTAGTGGGCACCCCAGGTGATGGTATTGACCAGCTAAACTGTATAGATGTTGAGATTCATTCAGGGGTTCTCTTATTTTAAGGGTGGCTTGCAGAATCCAACTAGTTGCCTGTGCAGATCTCAGATCCACTGAATCAGGAATAATGATGAGATTAGACCCTTTTTCTGGCAAAGTACCCTCCCAATGTTTAGGGAATTTGGTCTTATATGGTTTAGATTTTAAAGGGAACCTACATTTTTTTTTTCATTAATATTTATCCTTTATCCATACCAGAGCATATCAAGGATATAGCTCTGGTATGGATTTTGGAGGGGATTCCACACATTTTGTTTTCCTAAAAGGACAAACCACATTTGATGCAAACAATGTGCATCTTTCCTTTAAGAAATAAAGCAGTGTGAGGTCCACCTCAAGATCTATACCACACCTTATCCTTTAGATAAGGATCTGGTATGGGTATAGAGAAGAACCCTATACAATGTTTTTACAAACAGAAGCAGGCCAGCTGGGAGCTGTCATTTAGCAACAAATAAGATTCAGCTTACATAGTGGTTTGTTGATTTCAAGCTGGGCTCACAAATCCTGCTGCAATCCACACTCGGGCTAATTTACTTAAGACTACTTTTATATGTGGGATTGCCCCATTTATAGGGAATATTGTGAGTGAGGCATGCCTTTGTCACTGTAGCAAGTTGCCTCTGTAATTCCAAAATGTATTTGGAGAGGTCAGCATACAGTTGAATATTCGCATATGGGATAGGTAGTTGTCCAAGAGACCTAGATATCACCATTTATCCATTGCATGGGACAGTGTCTGGTAGATGGAGAGGTTAAGGCAAGCAGTGGATGTGGTCAGTAGTCAGGTCTAGGGGAGTAAACAGATCTTTGGTGTAGTGAATTAAGTCTCCTGGCTGAATTGATTTTGGGACTCCTCTGAGTTTCAAGTTATTCCGCCATGACCTTTCCTCAAGATCTGCTATTTTTGCTCACATCCACTGCCTTTCCTCCAGATTGTCATCATGGGCATCCACTAAGTCTTTTACAGTAGTGTTGATCTCCCCTATAGAGTTCTCTATGGTATTCACTCTCTCTTCCAGAGAATGTATTTCAGAGGAGACTTTATGGTGAGGGAGGCAAAGTCAGCATGAAGTGAATTTTTGCAGGGACAAAAGCATGTCCTTCAGCAGCGTATCCATCACCAGCTGATTTGAGGTGGAGAAGGAGACAATAGAGGAGTGATAAGAAGTGTGTGGTGGTGTGTCAAGGACAGCATGGCTCACCTCTGTGTCCTGAAGGTCTGCATCTAGCCTCTTCATGGCTTTTACTGGGCTGGCGCCCAGTGGGCTAGGTGAAGAGGGAGAGGATGGTGTGGTTTCCTCTCCATTTCTTCATCCAGCTCCAGGCTGCTCATCTGGAAGGTTGGTGTAGTGGCCTGTGTGCTGAGAGGAGGAGACGGGCTGGAGCTGCAGCACCATCTTGTCGGACCCTCAGGCAGGCTGAAGGAAGAATGCCGTCAGTTTCTGCGGGTGCCGGTTGTCCTTGCATTTCCAGGACATGATTGTGGCATTCATGAGTGTCCTGGGCAGGTGTGGTGGCTGTTTGGGCTGTCAGCTAATCCCCCAATTGTTATTATTCATCCCATTAGCTCCAGAGCTTGGCACTTATGCAGCTATCCAGTGCGTGCACTGGCCACACCCCGACTACCATTATATTAGATATTTCATAGAGAATGGTGAAAGTCGCAGACATGTCCATTCCAATTCTAATCCTGCAACACTGTCTTAAGGTCACCAAAATACACCTTTTCCAATGAAACGCTCGCTCTGAATTGATTTCTGATATTCAATACTGGTATGTCTGCAGCCAAAAATACAAAAGCATGCCATTCTCATATAATCTGATGTAATCTACGCTCCCTGTCAAGTTTTTCTTCAGTCTAGGGTTCTTATTTAAAAGTGTATCTAAACAAAAAAATTAAATGTAACATATTGTGGCTTACCAGTCCCTTGATGTAGTCGCTGTATTAGCTTTTCCTTTTTCTTGCTTTCTAAATCCCTTGCTTGCACTTACCATTAAAAGAAAATAAATCAACATTTCACTGTTTTGTATATTAAATCTTATTAAATGTTTTGTATCTTCAGTCATTGTAAAGGGAAACAAATATATTCTCTTTTTCTTTTACAATTAAATAGATTCAGTTGCATGAGAAATGCAGAGCATACAGCATCTAGATTGTATTGTCAGGGTAATTTTCCATGTGTCTTGGGTACTCTCTTTACAATGCTACATTAAGGAGCCAGCTGGAAAATGCTCTAACTATATTTGAAATATGTTAAATAATTCACCAAGCTTGTTTTTGAACATTTTCAAAGTAATTTTACTTTTTAAATTGTGTTGTGTATTGTTTTCTATGGTTCTGACTTTATAAAATTGGGAGAATAATTATGTTTACTTCATATTTTTAAATAATTGTTATAATTTTTTAAACATGTGTTACTGTAAGGGATACTCAATGCAGGTATTCAGGAGCAGGGATGACCAGATCTGTGTGACTGCACTTAGGAACCTGAAATTAGACTGTGTTAAGTTAAACAGACACGGCCCAAAGAGAGGACATTGTGGACAATTACTGATGCATACAGACAGACAAACCTAATATTTTTTTCAACTTTTACTCTCATATTAATAAATAAAAACATGTATACACCACTGTTGAAATAAACACAATAACAAATCCCTATTTAGCATAACAGACTCCCCTGTATTTTGTCAGTATCACACATGGTATGAGATTTCCTGAATTGTGTAGGGAGTCCTCATTCACCTTGCCACGTTCTGTAAGCATTTGGCAGGATGAATCCACTTCCTCAGGAGGACTTCAAGGGATAGTGAACTAGGTAATCAATGTAAACAATATACTGTATACAGAGTATATGTCACGTACCTGGTCAGTGAGACTTACGTGTAGAGGAGGGCCTCTTGTACAGCTCTGGCTTGGGGGCCACTGATAGTGAGACAGCAGCCACAGGAGCACGGTGACGTAGGAGAGCCTGTAATCAGTCCAGTAGTCTGCGTGGCAGCAGTCAGCAGGTGGATGTGGCATCAAGCAGGTAGTAGAAGAGCTGGCATGGACATTGGCAGGCTGTAGTAGGCAGCTGGAAACAGGAACCAGATGAGGACTTGCTGGACTGACAGTTGTAGCAGGCTGGATGAGCAAGATGCAAGGTCAGAAAATCCGGATTGGTAATGTTCGAGCAGATCAGACAGATCAGACATAGACAGCAGGATAGTCGGGCCTTCCCTGACAGTATACATACACAACAGAATATACATATGTACACACATGGCCTTTTTTCTTAAGGAATAGGTGCAGGTACTCCTTACTTATGAGTCATCCCTGAGTCATCCCTCCTCTCTCTGCCCCCTACCCACCTCTGAGCATTGTCCCTTGGTTCCACCCCTACCCACCTCCCAATTCCTTCTCTTTCAGAGAATACAGAACCAAGTATCACTTTGGGGTGCTAAGTAATTTGTATGGGCTTTGTTAATGATAACAAGAAAAGCAATAAAATAGATCCCCTCCATATACAAAATACCCACTCAGTAACAATAGATCCCCCCGGCAACAATGGACAATATAATCTGCATGTGTATATGCTCTCAAGGTTCATTTTATAACTTATCCTTACATTTTGATTTCAAATGTGCCCAAAATATTGAGAGGCGAGAAAACGGTATACTGTCAACACATAGTTTCTTCATAGTAATGATTCAACACTACAATGGTAAGCTCTGGATTGGGGATTTCCTAAAATAATTTACAGTTGTCCAACAGAAAAACAAAGGGGAACAAAACAAGGGGTCTGGCTGTAATTAGATAAGTGTTCCCTACCTATATAGGGGATAGTAACTTTAAAAACTTTAAAAGGTCCTCACCGAGAAGGTTCCTGTGTATGATATATATACACCCACACTGTATGCTATGTTGTCTTGTTAGGAGATCTCACTATATACACTATGTAGAATCCCAGCTGTTCCATCCATAACAGGTACACCTAAAAACACCTAAAAACTGGAATAGTATCCAGCTATCTATATACACCTACATACTTGTATGCACTATTGACATAGGAAAAGTAGTAGGCATGCATATGAATGTGCATGCCTGCAAACACATTTGCATACATACATACATACATATGTTTACACATGTGTTTACACACCCATATAGAAATCTTCCCAAGTATAACCCCCACACAAAGTCTACCCCCACATCTTACTCATTACCACACACATTCACAAATCCTCCATAACCTTTCATCCAACCTCACATCCACATTCATCAACTTCCATATCCAGTCCCCACTCTCATCTAGACAACTGACATCCACCACCTACTCACCAACCACACTACCCCCCCACACACACACACATTAAACCTTCAACTATTCAGGATGCATACACAGACACGTTTCCTGACTGTCCCTAATTGCACCATGGAAAGCATAGTCACCCCTAAACCTAAAAATCATTATTTTTTACTTTTTGCTATAATAAATATCCCCAAAAAATATATATGACATTTTTTTCCCCCTCAGTTTAGGCCGATATGTATTCTTCTAGATATGTTTGGTTAAAAAAAAATCACAATAAGCGTTTATTGATTGGTTTGCGCAAAAGTTATAGCGTCTACAAAATAGGGGATAGTTTTATGGCATTTTTATGATTTTTTTTTTTACTAGTAATGGTGGCAATCAGTGATTTTTATTGTGACTGCGACATTATAGCTGACATATCGGACACTTTTGGCTCTATTTTGGGACCATTCACATTTATACTGCGATCAGTGCGATTTAAAATGCATTGATTACTGTGTAAATGTGAATGGCAGTAAAGGGGTGGCGCTGTAGGGGTGGAGGGGCTGTGTGTGACACATCACTGATCATTGCTTCCGATTACAGTGGAGCTATGATCAGTGACAGTGTCACTAAGCAGAACGGGGAGATGCTTGTTTACATCAGCATCTCCCCGTTCTTCCACTCCGTGAGGCGACCCGCGGCCGAACTCACGGAGCTCGCAGGGGGCACGCGCCCGCACCCGCTATCCAAGCCTCGCGAGATCACGTACAATAAGTAAAACTGTGGCGGCTGGTCCGCAAGATGTTAAATATCGTACCTGGTGGGTGTCCTTAGTCTGCCTGTAAAGTAGTGCATTTTCCCGTATTTAGAACAGTACCACAGCAAAATTAAATTTCTAAAGGAAAAAATGTCATTTAAAACTGCTTGCGGTTGTAATGTATTGTCGGGTCCCGACAATATAGATAAAAATAATTGAAAAAAAATGGCATAGGTTCCCCCTAGTCCATTACTAGGCCCTTTGGGTCTAGGACCCTTCAGGTATGAATATTAAGGGAACCCCGCACCAAAATGTAAAAAAAAAAATTGCGTGAGGTCCCCCCAAAATCCATACCAGGCCCTTCAGGTCTGGTATGGATACTAATGGGAACCCTGCGCCAAAATTTAAAAAAATGGCATGGGGTTCCCCCCAAGATCTATACCAGGCCTATCAGGTCTGGTGTTGATTTTAAGGGGAACCCCATGCCAAAATAAAAAAAAATGGCGTGGGGGTCCCCCCAAAATCCATACCCCCTTCTGAACCCTTCTGAACCGTACCAGGCCACATGCTCTCAACATGGGGAGGGTGTTTTGAGGTCCCCCCATGTGGCCTTTTCCCCACAACCCTTGCCAGGTGGTTGTCGGTGTCTGCTTGGAGCTTATCGGAATGTGGAAGCCCCCTTTAACAGGGGGACCCCCAGGTCCCAGCCCCCCCTGATGTGAATGGATATCGGGTACATTGTACCCCCTTACACATTCACCAAAAAAGTGTAAAAAAGTAAAAATGTCAGCAGTTTTTGACAATTCCTTTATTTTAAAAAAAAATGTCCCGCAATGTAAATTGATCACAGTGCCGACGACCCGAGAAAAAAAAATGGAAAAACTCTGCCTCGATGGGAGGCGTCCCGCGACTGCAGCCTTTTTGCGCTGACAGCTCTTATATAGCTGAATACTGGGCCACCCAGTGATGTAAGTGGGTGACCCTGCCCCTTCTGACATCATGTGACGTCATGTAATGTCAGAGGGGGCGGGATTACCCATTTACAGCACCGGGTGGCTCCCGGTGATGTACCCCATACCCATTCACATAGTGGGGGCCGATCATAGTGGGGGCCGATTCTGATAAGCCCCCACCCGCAGACCCCCACAACCACCAGGCAAGTGTTGTGGGGACGAGGCCCTGGTCCCCATCAACATGGGGACAAGGTGTTTTGGGGGACCCAAAAACACCCTCCCCATGTTGAGGGCATGTGGCCTGGTAGGGTTCCGGAGGGGGAGGTGCTCTCTTGTCCCCCCTTTTCCTGCAGCCTGCTAGGTTGCATGCTCGGATAAGGGTCTAGTATGGATTTTGGGGTGACCCCACGCCATTTTTGAAAAAAATCTTGGCATGGGGTATCCCTTTATATCCACACCAACTTTTAGGGCCTGGTATGGATTTTAGAGGGGACCCCCACGCCATTATTTTTTTAAATTTTGGTGCAGGGTTCCCTTTAGTAGCCATACCAGACTCAAACGGCCTGGTAATGGACTGGGGTGGGGCCCATTCCGTTTTCTTTCAATGATTTTTATCTATATTGCTGGGATCTGGCAATACATTATAGCCGTGAGCAGTTTTAAATCACATTTTTTCCTTTACAAATGTAATTTTACTGCTCTCATTCATAAAACTATGTACGGCCACTATGGAAGCAGCCTAACATAGTGTGAGGCATGGACTCCTCCTGAACCATGATTGGCCAAAAGCACCCTGCCTTTGACCAATCGTGGCTCTCACAGAGCACACTGTGATTGGCCAAAGAATGCAGGTAAGGTGCATGCTTTGGCCAATCAGCAGCCGTCAAAGCACTGCGAACTTGCAGTGCATTGACAGTCTCGCCGTTCATTATGGGGCATTTTGCGGGCGCTCAAATTTCTCACCGAACCCCCCATAATATTCTAAATTCGGCAAACGGGTGAACACCCGATGTTCGTGTCGAACTTACGTTTGACACGAACATCAGGCTCATCCCTATTCAAGAGTAACAAACTTCATCAAAATTAGGTTAATGGAGAGTACGTGCTCTCTCATAGCAGGAAGCATCATGCAATTTTCTTTTTTGTCAATGATCACACAGATCACAAAGAGGAAGTATGTGCTGTTGGTAGGGCTGCCATTAAAGTTAACCTGTTTCTTTGCACTGCATAGGCAAAGTCCCTATTGTAAAGTAAATGTTTTACATTGCCCAATATATGCAAAGTAATAGAGCATCATGATGTCTGTATTATTTGGCTCCTGGGATGTAAATCTTGTCCTGAATAGTCCTGTTTTAATAAAGCAATGCTTTTTGTTAGTGTCAGGTAATATAATCCTGTATACTCTCTGGGAACAAAACAAAACACTTTTGTTTCCCTTCTACCTTTCGACCCTTTTGTAGTCTAACCTTTTATTGGGTACTATGTAAAGAATTGTTCTTCTAATCTTTTAAACATTCTCATCATCGATCAATTTATGAAGGTCACAGATGAAATTAATAAAAAAAAAAAATCCAAGTGGGACATCATGTAAATGCTTGAGGGAAATGATCAGGTCACATTTTCTATGCAAATTAACAGCAATAGTTTAATGGAATATAAAATATGACAAAATCTGATGGAAAATACCATTACTTCAATCTGTTCCAAAGAATGCCCCAATGACATTTTTTTCAAAGGCAATCTACATTTAGTTAAACATTTTTATATTAAATAAGTATATGTAGACAAAGCCTTTGTAAATAATTTAAAAATGGTACCACATTACCACACATTTTTGTAAAAACATTAGCAGCAGACTAACAACATGTTCTGACAATGTGCTATAAATTTATTATACTTAAATAATATTATATGTCATCAAGAAATAGTGAAGTTTTGGTAGCCTATTACTGGAATAGAAAATGCTAATAAAATTTTAAAATAGAAAACTAAGAAATTTAGGGGAAATATTGGGAATCATCCACTCAAAAGCTTAAGTAGGAAAATATGTTCCTATTTTTTTTTTTGTTGGTATACATAAAAAACATAATTTGTTTAAAATCCATAAACAAAAAAGCAGGATAAGTATCATCATCCCCGGATGCTCAAATTATGGGTGGGACATGTCTATGGCTCCGCGTAAATCCAACAGAAGGCCGGGGTATTAATCCTCCATAAAAACCTGGTATGCTACTTGATCCCTGAAGTAAGCAACAAGGGGCGCATTTTTATGTTGCATCCTTGTTTTCCAACTAGGGACCTGATAATTACTAATGTGTATGCCCCTATTTCTCCTAATAAACACTTCTTGCAGAGGGTATCATCACGCCTGGTGCCTTACTTAACCTCCCTGGCGGTATTTACATCTTTGTTGGAACAGCAAACCACGCACATCCTGGTAGGTGCTGCCTTTCTTGCGGTTGGTGGTATATTGTCCATAAAATGACGACCTGTTAGGCGTTCTGGGTTGACAACACCAGCAGCACGTCGTCCATCTCGGTTTGCAGCTACTGATGGCCTCTGGTGTTTGAGGAAAATTTGCTCAGCCACCTTCCAGATAAAATCCGAATGAATAAGAGGCCTGTCACTTCCTGCTCGGTACAAGATGTACGCGTTCCAAAGGCACTGTTCCAGCAGATGCCTGAAAATCTTTTTGTAATATTTCTTCTGCTGTTTCCGCATGGTCGGGTAAAAGGTCATTGCCTGATCAGCTCGGTCGACACCTCCCATGGTGCAATTGTAGTCGATCACGACTTGCGGCTTCAGCACATCTCTCCCACCTTTTGTGTGGACCATGGCAGTGGAGGTACTGTGCACAGTGCTCATGAGACACACGTCTTTCTTGTCTCGCCAACGTATTGCCATCATCTTCCCCTTCTGCCAGGCAACACTTTCACCGGTTTTCAGTTTTTTTTGGGCAAACCTAGATGGCATGCCACGTCGGTTAGGCCTAACCGTACCATAAGCATCAGTTTTGTTTTTGATCAAAACCTCCAACAGCTCTGGCGACGTATAAAAATTATCCATGGTGACGCAATATCCCTGGTTCAGTAATGGCTCCAGTAGTGTTAGTACAGATGATGTGGCCATCCCATAGCCGCTGTACCTGGGGTTAAATTTTGTGCCTTTACCAGTGTAAATGACAGAGTTCCATATGTACCCAGTGGATGACTCACAGAGCATGTAGGATTTGATGCCAAACCGCGCTCTTTTCGATGCGATATACTGGATCCAGCTTAGGCGTCCCTTATAGGCCATCAAGCTCTCATCCACACTGACGTCCCTTTCTGGCACGTAGGCCCGCTGGAAATTGTTCCCAATCATTTGGCATACCTCCCAGATTTTTTTGAGCTTGGGCGCAGGATGCGTGGCCTCATCAAACTCCTCATTGTTGGTGAAGTGAAAATACTTCATAATGAGGGAAAAACGGTATTCCGACATCACGGTACCAAAAAACGGGGTGGCCAGTAATTTGTTGGTGGTCCAGTACCATTTCTGGCGAGGTTTCCCCACCACTCCCTGGAGAATAATGAGTCCGAGAAACAGCCAGATGTCCTCTTTAGTTACCGGTTCCCACCTTCTGCTTCGGGAAAACCTGGCATGCGGCGTAGCGGATTGCTGCACTTGGTAGCGATTTGTCTCTGTGACAATTTTTTGAATTACCTCCTCTGTAAGAAATAATTCCAGGTATGCCAGAGGGTTGCCACGCTCAACTTCGACCTTCATCCCAGGTGATCCAGTGAAGGGGAACCTTGGGGGCGCTACCTGGTCCGTATCGCACTCAATAGGGCACCAAGTGCGCACATCGTTGATGTCAGGTGCAGGATCATCACGCCTGGTGCCTTACTTAACCAAAGCTCACTTGATAGGCGGGGATTTCAATACCGTGATGAATACAATCGAGGATAGGTCAACCGGTAAGCCTCTTTTCGCAACTCCCCCCATGGAGCAAAGCACACCTTTATCTCACTTCATTAACCATTGTAACTCGTAGATGTAGCGGATAAGAAATATACTTTTTACTTCTCTCCACACTGCACACTAACTAGACTGGACAATCTCTTCTGTACTGTCTGGCTGCTACCATTTACAAGAGACTCCTGTATTCATTACATAGCGATATCTGATCACAGTCTGGTGTCACTCCAATTGACTGACTTTCTAATGCAGGTTTCCACCAGATTATGGAGGTTCCCCTCATACATCGTGCATAATGCTGTCCTCCACCATGCTCTCCAAGACGCGCGGGCGGACTTTAAAACCATTAACGCCTTTCATAAGGATGATCCTAACTATATTGGGAGGCTGAGAGAACCTTCCTTAGGGGTAGGATCTATTTCTATACCTCCCCCTACAAGAAAAACGCTTCCCGACAATAAAAAACTGTCCAGTGAATGCCTATAGTCTGCCCAAGCTCAGCTTACTCAGCAGAATACCCCCGAACACAGGAAATGATGGCACAAAGTCAAGCGCCTTTTCGATTTATGGACCGAAACCCAACAGAGCTTACAACAATCTTTTATGGACCTTCAATACTATAAGTACATCAATAAAGTGGTGAAACTGCTGGCGAGACTGTGCAAGGGTCTATAAAAACCTGCAGTGGGGAATCTCACTTTCTTATCTAGTGCTATTATTAAGATTCTCAAGTTCTTTTACACCAATTTATATGGGCAGGACACTATAGATTTCTCACTGAATTTCTAGACCAGATCCTTTTACTGGAAATAGGCCCGTCTCTCCTGACCTTACTTAACGCTCCTATCTCATCTCAGAAATTTGCCTTGGCAATCTCTTCCCTTGCCAAGGGTGAAGCCCCAGTCCCTGATGGCTATACACACAAATTCTACAAATTACTTGCACACATTCTGATGCCTTCTCTTTTGTCAGTGTACCAAGGCATCTGGGAGGGGGGATTGCATCTCCCATTAGGTCATCAAGAGTACATAAATTGATAGCGAAAAGGATAAAGACCCCACTGAACTGGGCTCGTACCGCCCAATATCATAGTTACATAGTCAGGTTGAAAAAAGACACAAGTCCATCTAGTTCAAACAATAAAAATAAAAAAATCATACAATCCCATATACACAATCCTATACCCACAGTTGATCCAGAGGAAGGCAAAAAAGCCTAGCAAAGCATGATCTATTTTGCTACAGCAGGGGAAAAAAAGGGAAATGTTTTTTTTGTAAGCACCTAATTAGAACCGTAGGCTCTAATAGGTGCCCAAAAAGGTGAACAGCGGGAATTCTAGGAATTCGCTTTGCTAACACTGAACCGCCTCTCAGTCAATCAGGTGCTCGGGTCTGTTACCTGTCACCTAATTGGCTGAAACATCAGGCGCTGTGATTGGATGCCTGATAGAGAGGAAGGAAGAAGAAATCGAGGAGTGTGCAGGACACTGCTACTGATCCGCTGCGAGACAGGTAAGCGCCGGGCGATGCACACTGGCAGCATTTGATGGGGCACAGTAGCAGTAATTGATGTGCACACTGGCAGCATTTGATGGGGCACAGTAGCGGCAATTGATGGGTAAACTGGCAGCATTTGATGGGGCACAGTAGTGGCAATTAATGGGCACACTGGCAGAAATTGATGGGCACATTGGCAGCAATTGATGGGTACACTAGCTGCATTTTATGGCACAGTGACTGCATTTGATGGGCACAGTGGCTGCGTTTGATGGATACAGTGGCTGCGTTTGATGGCACAGTGGCTGCGTTTGATGGCACAGTGGCTGCATTTGATGGGCACAGTGGCTGCATTTGATGGCACAGTGGCAGCGTTTGATGGCACAGTGGCTGCGTTTGATGGGCGCAGTGGCTGCGTTTGATGGGCACAGTGGCTGCCTTTGATGGCACAGTGGCGGCAATTGATTTTCTTTTTTCAGTTTGTTTGCGCCCCCCCCCAAAATTTTGAGCACCAGCTGCCACTGGTCTTTTTTTTTAAATCAAATAGTTTTTATTGAATTTTAGAAACATACAACAGAACAGAAAACACAGACACTCCTGTGCACGTAGTTACACAATATGCAAGGCACACGAGTATACAAAAATAAATGCTGACCAAGGTACATTTCTATTGTTTCCAAGGTATGTTTCGGACTAAGGCGCTTTTGGTTAACTATACGTTCAAAATCGAATGGTATGGACATTTAGCTTAGTTGTTTGCATTACCTTAGGCTCTATCAGTCCCACCAATATACAGCAGTGTCTATCAAGTATCATGTCTTCAACGCCCTAGAGCTTATCCTATTTGGTCATTGTATCTATGCACACGTGTATAACGTTAATTATATAACAATGTACAATGTGTGAGGTCACTCAGCAACTTTTCATATGTTAAAATCCTGCCTGTGTCTGTACACTGCAAGGCTAGTAGAGGGGCAGAATCTTTCGTGGTAAAACCTTTTGAACCTATGTCTGGGGAAAATCCGGATTGTTGTAGAGCGGTGTAAGTGGCCCTGGAGATGTGGATGTATGGTGCATCAGGGTAAGTTTATGAAAGATTTTTAGAGTTGTCCCAATTAATGGATATTGTTTGAGACTCGGGGGGCATTTAGACCAAGGAATCCAAGGAGAGAATTTTAGAGCGAGTTCTGTGGAACTTTCTTCTAAAGACACCCAGTCTTTATTCTATAATTCTGGCCAAGTATGTTGCATAATAATATAGCCTAAAATTTGGGAAACCTAGGCCTCTGACGGCCTTGGGTTTCATGAGTAGTCTTAAAATGATATGTGGTTTCTTATGTGCCCAAAGAAACTTCCACAGAACCATCTGTAACTGTTTAAAGAAACTAGCTGGTATGTCAATTGGTAGTGTGTGGAAAAGATATAAAAACCGAGGGAGTGTGGTCATTTTGACAATGGCCGCTCTGCCAAACCAGGAAAAATGTTTGAGCGACCAGTTAAAAAGATGCTGTTCTACCTGGCGAAGCATTGGTTTGAAGTTGTATGTGAAGATATTGTTAAGCATGGGTGTTAGCCAAATCCCTAAGTATTTGAGTGCATGTGGTACCCATTTAAAGGAGTTATGTTGTGCATTTCCAAATGTGTTCAGAGATAATGTGAGATTCATGGCCTCATATTTGCCATAATTGATTTTTAGATTGGACAGGTAGCCATAAACATTAAAAGCCTGCAGTAAATTGGGGATAGAGTTGTGTGGTTGTGTAAAAAAAAACAGAAGGTCATCTGCATACGCAGTTATTTTGTAGATTTCCGCGTCAATCGCAAAACAACTAATTGATTTGTTTATGTTAATTGTGCGTATAAATGGCTCTAATGTCAGTATAAATAACAGAGGCGACAATGGACAGCCTTGTCTAGTGCCATTTTTTATGAAGACCGGTTCCGACAGTGTGCCAGTGACCTTCAGCTTGGCCATTAGATCCTGATATAGTGAGAAAATCCAAGTAAGCATATGTGCTTTCAAGCCTATGTGGGAGCAAGTAGCTAGTAAAAAGTCCCATGACACCCTGTCTAAAGCCTTCTCTGCATCAGTTGACAAGGGAAATCCTTCAAATCCAGCTCTGTGGCATTGATGTATCAAATTAAGGGCCTTTGTAACGTTGTCCCTTGCCTCCCACCCAGGCATGAACCCAACTTGTTCAGGACCTACTAATTGTGGAAGAAATGTGCGTAATCGGTTAGCAACAATTTTGGCTAGTAGTTTCATATTGAGATTGAGCAAGGATATGGGTCTGTAACTGGAGCAGTCTGTTGGGTCCTTACCTGGTTGGGTGAGCACTGTCACATGTGCCATTAACCACTTCCGGGCTGCCGCACGCCGATATACAGCCTTCTTTGAAGAGGAATATCATTATTATTGCAGCAGCTAGCTGTCATAACCCCAGTATCCTCTTCTTCGGCCGGTGGTCCGCTTTCCGATAAGAGTGGTTTTTGTGGCGGATTCGCCGCAAGATCACTTTTATCGGCACACTCCAGTGCCCTCTGCTGCTTACCGGAGCCGTCAGCAGCGGCGGAGGTGATCGGATCTTCACTCTTGCTGGGCATGGAGACAAGTGAGGGGAAGATGGCCTCCACCAGTCTCCATAACATTGCAGGGCGGAAGCGACGTCAAAACATCCCTTCCGCCCATAGCTCTTAAAGGGACATTTAAAAAAAAATAATTTAAATTACAATTTTTTTTGCATTTAAGTGTAAATATGAGATCTGAGGTCTTTTTGACCCCAGATCTCAGATTTAAGAAGTCCTGTCATGCTTTTTTCTATTACAAGGGATGTTAATTCCTGGGAAATTTGGGCGCTGTGTCTTCTGGGACCTGTGTGTGTCACAGAAGACAGTCGCCCATTCAGAAATCGCTGGGGGACTGGCGCATTCGCAGTAGGAAATGGGCAGTGAAGCCGTAAGGCTCCACTGCCTGTTTCCGTTAGTGAGGATGGCGGCGCTGGCACGCGATACGAGGGACGGATCGGCCGACATCACGGGCTCCCTGGACAGGTAAGCGCCCTTATTAAAAGTCAGCAGCTACAGTGTTTGTAGCTGCTGACTTTTAAAAAAAAATTTTTACGGCTGGAACACCGCTTTAATTCACCCATGGTCATTATATCATCTTCTTCCACAGGCTGCATGTACTGGGCTGAAGTGTGTGTGCTTCATTGCACCCCCATTTCTTGCCTTTTTCCCCTCCATTCCACAGCAGCACAAATCCTTGCTGGATAAGGTTACCCCCATTCCCAGCTGGTCTTTACTTCCTGGGACCCATTAATCTAGTGTATCTTCACATAAGGTATACATCATGCATCCTTCGTTCCCCTTACTTCTCCGTTCTTTTGCCCCTTTCCACACTGCCTTTCACCCCCCCCCCCACAACCAACCTCCCCTTCCCCTTTCTTTCCCCCACTCTTTACACACAACCCCACACCCCCTGTTTCCCCCCCCCACCCCCTCCCTCACCCTTCTCAGTTATCTTCCCTTTTCCTCCCCCCTTTCCCCCTTTTTCATCCTTTTCCCCTTCCTTTTTTTTCTTCCCTTCCGCCTATTCCCCCCTTTTCTTTCCCTCCCCCCTTTCCTCTCCTTCCCCCTTTTTCCTTACCCCTCCTCCCCCCTTGTCTTCCTCTTCTTTCTTTCTCTCTCTTCTTTTCCTTTCCCACCACTTACACTTTTTTCATCCCCTCACATTTACCACAGTCACACCTCCCCTCATATAACTTCTTCAAGTGCATAGTTTCCAACGGATGTGTTCCATCTATTTAGATATCAGTCCATTGACTTGTAATCCCCCCCCTAGTCGCCGCAGGGGACCCTTTAAGTGACATCCTATGCTATGCGCATGTCGGGTGATGGTAAGCAACTATGCTCTTTCCCCATGTATACTCTGTACTGATAGGACTATATGTATTGTTGTTATTATTTGATCAATTGTATTGTTATTGATCATTTGTTAATCAAATTACAGATACTCTCCTGGCAAAGCGGGGTTAGACTGCAAAACCAGTCAAGTTAATATCAAATATCCCTCTGTGGTCTACCCCGTTTAGGGACCATTATTTTTTGTTTTACATATGGATTGTTACCATTTTTTTATCTGTTTTTGGTTATTTGCCATATCTTACTAAACATGTATTAATAAACTTTTATACATTTTTCTATATATTTGTTTATATCTACATTGATTTATTGATTTTACTTGTACCGCAATAGTCCAATTGCCTCTGTTCTCCAAAATAGCTTAGTCATGGACCAAGCAACCGCATCTTATATTTCAAAGCAGCTAAACTGTACGACGCTGCAATCGTACATTTCTGGTTGAATTCTCCGCCTACAAGCTATAGTAGAATTCCACTGTTGTTTGACTCGTAATAACAAACAAACTGACCAGCTAAGATTGACTGTCTGAAATGATTTAGTGTATCTCTCTCTGCTAGCAATCGGAAGTGAAAGTAAGTTGGCTGTACATGTGTACTTAAGTTCTAGCTATTTTACTCTTCCTCCTCTTTGGTTACAATCAGCCAATAACATTCATCATCCTCATTATTTTACTTCCCCCACCCATTCCAGCAGCGACCACTAACAGCTCTTTTACTATTGTCTCTATAATGTAGAATCTTTTTTCTCTATGTCGAATAATCTTGGACTAATAGAGTTAGGTTAGGCACATTCAACCGCAGGTTCGATAGACACAGATCGCTATTGTCACCATCATGTCGAATCTTCTGTCTATCTATATCAAACTGTTGTCTCAACGATACGAAAATATAATGGATACAAAAATAAAGCATTTTTTTATTTCGGATTTTGGATTTTGCACGTTTGTTATTGTTTTATTAAAAGGAACGTGAAAATCCCTGAAATTCGGACAAAAATGCATTCGGACAATAACGAATGCACATGTCTGTTGCACAGGAAAGCAGCTGCACCACTTTTGTGCACAAGATCCCAACCCATTTTTTTTGCTGTATTGTCACCACATATATATATATATTAATAATAAAATTTATAGTAATGCTATTGAGACTTGGTTTGACTTAAAGAATGGGACATTCAGGCAACAAATACAATTGAATCTAACTTATTTATGGGCAGCATATGTGCTTTATTACAATATTAAACAACTATTGAGAAACAAGAGAATTTGTCACTTTATAAAGATGCCCCAAAATCCTGGTTGTCTTCATTGAGTTACTGAATACATCTAAAGCCCCATACACACGCGCGGACAATCCGTGGACCAGGTCCGTCGGACCATGTCCGTCATACTTTGTCTGATGTTGGTTTTGCGTACACACGATCGGACAAAGTTGTCGGAAAATCCGATCATTCTGAACGTGGTGACGTTTGTTGCCTACGACGGGACTACGTAGAGGCTAGTAGCCAATAGCTTTGGTCTTGTAATGTGATCTGAGCATGCGTAGCACTTTGTCCGGTCGGACAAGCGTACACACGATCGGATTTGGTGTGATCGGACCGGGTTGACGGGAAATCTTTCCAGCAGGAGATAAGACTTTGTCCGACGGACAAACCGACGAACACTGTCCGATGGTGCATACACACGGTCTGATTTTTCAACAACCTTGTCCGATCGGACCAAATTGATGAAAAAGTCCGACCGTGTGTATGGGGCTTTAGAGCCTTCAGTATGATTGCCTTCTTGATCCAGATAGCTATTGTTTGCCATTTATCAAATGGTGTTACATTCTTTCTCATTTACTGATATTAATGTATTTTCCCTTGCTGAATGACACTGGTGTTAACTGGACCCCTTCTTCCATCATATTTATCGACATAAAGGACACTAGTCACTGCAATGTATCATACCATACATTGTATTTTTTCATACCTTTCATTGTTTTGTTTTATGTAGTGTTACAGCTTTATTTAATCATTATAGAGCAGGCGACTTATATATATTGTTTGATACTAAGTTTATGTCACTCTCTTTCCTTTGAATTTGTTTCATTCTTCTCATGATTGAATGTATTGCAGGGAAAACAGAACAACATACTACTCCCAGGTTTCATTACTTTCTGTTGAGCTTCTTGAAATATTTCCAGCCAGTTTATCAGATCATTAAAGCCCATCAGCTTGAATCACAATAGCTTTCAATGATTTTCAAGCACCTCACATAATGCATGTCACTGAGCAGAGATTAATGAAAGACTCCTAATCTATATTCTCCCTCTACTAGTACACTCATATTAATACATACCGGGTTTTCTTTTTCTAGTGAATAAGGTGTATTTGAAAGGAAAAAGTAATCATTTTGGGCTAATATTTTACTAACTGTTTTTTTTAAATTAAAGAATCAGTTAAACAAAATAAAAATAAAAATTACAAAACATCTGATATTTTGTGGTTTTGTATGCAAGCTTAGCGAAGGAACAATGTACTGTATAATACCCATAACCTGTCAAAAAAAGCTTCTTCCAAAATTTTTATGTTAAAAATCCAGATAATACTGTATTTTGTAATCGGTTTACTTTACTATGCAGGAATGACATTGTTGTGTTACCATTTTGTTTCTGTCACGGACCCTCATCCTCAACAGGATTATATCCACCGTATATACTTCCTTTGTCCAGTACCAGCACAATCCAAGGTTCCTTAGCCCACTCAATAACTTGTGAGGACATTAGTGTAGGGTAGAAAAACATAAGACTGTTTATTCAAACACAGGCACAAAGATATACACTCAGGGGACAAACCCCCCTGCTTTGTTTAATGGCACAGGGCGGGGTAAACTACATTCAGTAACAAGAGACACACAGGTGTATTCAACTTTCCAGCAGTAAACTGTCTTATTAGCAGGGAGGGCTGTTGGAGGAATCCCCCCTCCCTCCACCCTGCCCCCAGTCTACATGCTAGAAAAACATATACATCCCATAATAGGTTGCTCCCAAGGCAGACAAACAATATAACAATGGGATACAGCTACACCTCAAACAATCTAGTAACACATCTTCAACAGTTTATGAGACCAAGCTTATACAATATTCCAGCAGTTGGAAAGGTGGAATTTATCTTCATATTTTCTTGGGGGATATTGTTCAGAAATATTACTGTCCAAAGTTATTCTTTCAACAGAAACCACACATATAAGACCCTGGATAACCCAAATTGCTGAGTCCGGTGTGGTTGTATGATGAGTCTGATTAGCACAGCTAAGACTGGGGTTCTCAGTCACCCTGTGCCCCTAATAGACATAGGGTCACTTACACATATAAGGGGCTGGGGGAGCTGGACAAGGAGTTTCCAGAGCTCTCTAAGGGAGGCTGCATTCCACAAGACCCCACGTGCAAAGTGACTTCCATCATAGTTCCTTTACATATGTTTAAATCTTATAAATTAGACTGCTAAATATTTTTGCAATGAATTCTACGTCAATTTTCAAAACTACCCACACAGTTTCCAACTGGCAGTTCTGCTGTGCAGTGCAAAAAAAAAGTCAAACATTCTGACTAGATGTTATAAGCAATCAGACATTTTCTTGTTAGTCCACTTTTTATATTTAATACTCTAGGAGTAGTATGTTATTCTGCAGTATTTGATCACATGCCTAATTTGCTAATTTGTATGTTTACTAGGGGACATTTCTAATGGATCAGGTTAATATATGACATGCAAGTTATTTTACAGATTTTTTGTCAAGTTAGGAATATAGGTGACCGTTCAGGTGTTCTGAATATGCAGATAGTTTAGTAATGAATAGCACACACCACAAGCAGATCTTTAGGCAGAACAGGCTTGCTGGTATTTGTGGTGCACCACTGTAGATGTATGTAGCAGCAGTGAGACTGGTGTGTTGCAGGAGCAGGTTAGAACAGGCCAAGTTGTAACAGAGAGTCTGATAACACAGAAGGGTAAGCCAGAGGCATCGTCTAGAGACTAGACAAGCAGGGTCACACAAGTGTAGATCAGAGTCCAAACGGTATACAGACAGCAGTGAGGAGAGAGCAAGATCATAGCGAGCTGAGTCATACACAAGTAATACAGAGAGCAGATACAAGCTGGGTAAAGCAAGAGCACAAAAAGTAGCGTTCGCTATCTTATTTCATGGTGGTCTGTACAATGGGTGCTTTAAACATGGACAGCAAGAAGCTGACCAATCATAATCATATATAAGTAAGAGCTGTCTCATGTGAGCTTTGCTCAGTTTTAAAGGAACAGCCCAAATCCTGGTAGTGAAATTTTCTAGTAGTTTGTATTTAGAATTCAGTTACCTAAAATAACTGGATGATTTCCTTTTTTATTAGATAGCTCTAGATTTAGCTAGCATTAACTGTGATGTTATTTAAGGTGTATATCGAGAAAAGCATTAGGCCATTTGAGTAAAATAATTATTAATGAGATTAAATGATTTGTGAGTAATATGAAATAGTAGCGTGTAATGGAGCAGGTTTAAGGGTGGACCCTCTAAATTTCATGTGAAAAGTGTAGGCTCACCTGGAGACTCAAGAACCAAAGAAAGTCCAGTCTTCACCAGGGAACCCATCATGGAGCTTTGGATATTGTGCTGCAGCCTCCCAAGGAAGTGAAATTCAGACTTGGCCACTGGGGACTTCTGACAGGGATCATAATCAAGCTTGCATTATTCCTTATGTAGATGCAGAGTCAGGAACAGACTGAAGGCTAGCGTGGGTTACAGACAAATCTAATAATCATGAACAAAGCACTAATGCTCACTAAGAAAGAATTTGATACAAGTTTAGAAGTCAATGGTCTCAAAGAAAAATGGGGCAAGGGTTGTGGGGATGAGGCCCTTGTCCCCATCAACATGGGGACAAGGTGCTTTGGGGGCTTCACCAAAGCACCCTCCCCATGTTGAGGGCATGTGGCCTAGTACATTTCTGGAGGGTGGTGCTCTCTCATCCCCCTCTTTTCCTGTGGCCTGCCAGGTTGTGTGCTTGATAAGGGTCTGGTTTGGATTTTGAGGGGACCCCTACACCATTTTTTTTTAAATTTTGGTGCAGGGTTTCTCTTAAAATCCATACCAGACCTGAAGGGCCATTTTTTTTTTTTGGCCTTGTAATGGACTGGACCCATGCCGTTTTTTTCAATGAATTTCATCTAAATTGCAGAGACCCGACAATTCATTAAAGACGCAATCAGTTTTAAATGACTTTTTTCCTTTGTCATTTTGCTGTGGTATTGTTCTAAACATGGGAAAACTGCACCACTTTAAAGGCATACAATAGACACCCCCCAGGCACAACATTTAAAGGAATATTTCATTTTTATTGTTTCACTTTAAGCCTAAAATCACTGCTCCAGAAAAACAGCTGTCTTTAGGCTATAGCACAGTACTAAAGTGGTTAAAAGAATCATATATGATGCACAGTTCAGTGCAATATTCTTCCCATTTTACAGGAGACAGATTGCGGCCAGCATATTTTGTATATAGCGCTATTTCATCAGGACTTGCCATTAAAGGCCTACAAGACAGCCATACAATTTCATTAATGCCAGTATATGAGTCACAGTTAGTTCATGGTATCGTACAGTTACAGCAATCACTTATTTCCACAGGGAAAAAAGCTACTTTTATATGGGATTACAGGATAGAGAGGTCCAAGAAAGAGGGTTGCTATATCATAGCATAACCTTGCAGCATCATGTACAGAACAAAAAATAGCAGCAAATATACAGTCCATGCAAACTTTCTACTTCAGCTCACAGTTCCTGTTGTGTGAATGTACAACTTGAATCCAATGCAACTGCTTTTATGAAAATACAGCAGTTCCTGTGATGTCAATATATCACATATTGCTTTTTTTTAGATTAGTGGGGGCTATTTAGAGCTGCACATTTTTTAATGCAAAGTTTTGTGTTGTACTAGCTGCTGTGATAGTTTTTAATCAGTTTTAGATTTTTTTTCTATATTGGATTTAAGCTCTATAATAGACATAGCACAAAGGGATCTCTGTGGAGATATTTATCTCTCTTACATGACTAATTATCTTTGTAGTATATTTGCCTGCCTATGTCTTCGCACACTTGCAAAAGTGACCCTCTACTACGCCCTAGTGTATAAAATATTTTGTGTCCCTGACCCACACATCAAGCTCTATTTAGAACTGATTATTTGCAGTTGCATACTGCTATGGAGTGTTGGACGTATTAGTTCAATTTTAAATAAAAAAAAAAAAAAATAATGATTTAATTATAAAAGGCTTGGAGCAGATATTGTTATCTTCCAAGAGACACATTTCTCTTCTTTAAAGCGGTTGTAAACTTGTACATACACCCAGTGGACTATCCTCGGATGATACACAGAAGATGAAACAAATCCTCCTACATAAGATGTACCTGATAATCTGCAGCTATTTTCCTGTGCAGTCTTCTAAAACACAATGATCAACACAAAATCTGGCAGCATCTCTCAGCAGCAAAAAGCAGGGAATGGGATCTGAATTATTCACACACTGCACAGCTCAGGTTTCGAGGTAAGGGACACACCCCCTCCCCACTGTACACAGAAAACAAGCACAGAGTGTGCTGTAGCTCTCCGCCCCATCACCTTTTTTTCTCCTGATGTTCAGGAAAAGCTGTCATGAGTAGCTGATAGCGGAGGAAAAAGGCAGCAGAGGGAAGTGACACTTTATAAGAGGATGTGCTTTGTTCCTAATTCATGTCTGAGGTGTACAACCACTTTAGGCCCACTTCAGTTCTTTGATCTTTTCTGAAAGTGCTATTTTACCACCTTTTCCTTTACCCACATGCTGACCGTGCCATAGCCGAAAGACGTCTACAGCGCGGTCAGCTTGGTCCTCCCAGAAACTTGCTCCCGTGCGCCCCCTGGGGCGCGCACTCGGGAACATCCATGACCGCCGGGTCCCGAGGACCCGGCGCATCACGGATCACCGTAAACAGGCGCTGATAGCGGCCGTTTACCACGTGATCGCTCCATCAAATGACGGAGTGATCACATGTACACAAACCGGCGTCACGTCATGACGTGAGAGGGGAGAAGCGGAAAGGGGAGAGATGGGACCAGCGCTGTGGGCTGGATGTGTAGTGCCCACAGCGCTGGTCAGTGCCTGCAATGTGCAATACACTGCCACCACTGTGCAATGCTCTGCCACCACTGTGCAATGCTCTGCAACCACTCTGCAACCACTGTGCAATGCTCTGCCACCACTGTGCAATGCTCTGCCACCACTGTGCAATACTCTGCCACCACTGTGCAATACACTACCAATACTGTGCAACACTGCAACACTGCAATACTCTGCCAATACTCTGCCAATACTCTGCCAATACTTGCCAATACTCTGCCAATACTCTGCCAATACTCGCCAATACTCGCCAATACTCGCCAATACTCTGCAATAATTTTTAATAGAAACAAAGAATTTATTTAAATTTTTTTACCGAATTTTTCAGTTTTTTTATTTATAGCGCAAAAAATAAAAAAAAAAAACAGCGGTGATTAAATACCACCAAAAGAAAGCTCTATTGTGTGTGAAAAAAAGGACACAAAATTAATTTAGGTACAGTGTTGCATGACTGAGTAATTGTCATTCAAAGTGTGAGAGCACCAAAATCTGAAAATTGGTCTGGTTAGGAAAGGGGTTTAAGTGCCCAGTGGGTAAGTGGTTAAAGCAAGGACCTTTATTTGTAATACTGTACCTTTTGAATTAAAAAATGTGTATACGGATCCAGATAGTAGGTTTATTATTTTTTGGGGCTCTGTGGCAGGTTGCATATTTACCATCACAAATGGCTCTCAAGCAGTCTTTTTTTTCTCAAAATGTTTTGATATCCTTAATCACTACCACTCACCACATATCATTATAGGTGGAAATTTAACCTAATAACGCAATCCACTCTAGATAGAAGTTGCTGGACTAACTTTTCTTAGGCATTCCCTGAAACTTTTTTTATTTGCACTAACATACAATTTTTTGGGACAAGCTTTCGTGGTATGTCCCCTTCTTCAAAGTCCCAGCAGTAATAATTCACAAAGGTTTTAGCGGAATGTTAACCACTTCAGCCCCGGACCAATTGGAGCCAAAGGACCAGGCCCCTTTTTGCGATTCGGCACTGCGTCGCTGACAATTGCGCGGTCGTGCGACGTGGCTCCATAACAAAATCGGCGTCCTTTTTTTCCCGCAAATAGAGCTTTCTTTTGGTGGTATTTGATCGCCCCTGCGGTTTTTATTTTTTGCGCTATAAACAAAAATAGAGCGACAATTTTGAAAAAAAGCAATATTTTTGACTTTTTGCTATAATAACTATCCCCAAAAAATATATAAAAAAAATTTTTTTCCTCAGTTTAGGCCGATACGTATTCTTCTACATATTTTTGGTAAAAAAAATCGCAATTAGCGATTATTGATTAGTTTGCGCAAAAGTTATAGCGTTTACAAAATAGGGGATAGTTTTATAGCTTTTTATTAATATTTTTTTTTTACTAGTAATGGCGGCGATCAGCGATTTTTATTGTGACTGCGACATTATGGGGACACATCGGACATTTTTGACAATTTTTGGGACATTTGTCATTTATACAAAATCAGTGCTATTTAAATAGCACTGATTCCTATGTAAATGACAGTGGCAGTGAAGGAGTTAGGGGGCGGGGAGGAGTCAGTCTGACGTCATTGATCGGCTTTACCGATGACAGGGAACAGCCGATCAATGACAGGCAGAGTAGGAAGCGCGGGGAGAGGTTTGTTTACACAAACTCCCCGTTCTTCAGCTCCGTAATCCGATCGTGGGATACCAGCGGCGATCGGGTCCACTGGTCCCGCGGCCGTGGTCACGGAGCTCCCGACCGGGTCGCGAGCGCGCCGCTGGCGGCGCGCGCGTGACCCACGGGCAGGCAATTTAAAGAGGACGTACCCGTACGTGCTTTTGCCTGCCCGTGCCATTCTGTAGACGTCGGGAAGCGGTTAAAAGAAAGGCAATCTCTGAGGGAATGGGGTAAAAAAAGAAAAAGAAAAAAACAAACACAAACAAATGTGCATGGCAATGGTAATAAGACTACCATAGTGAGATAACACAGAGGTAGAGCTATAGACTTGGGGAGGTGACAATTACAGAGAGTGTCGTAAAACTGTTGAATAATCAGTAAGAAAATCCATATCTAAATGTAGGCAGTTATCTTTTGTATCCAAATAGAATTATCATTCTTAGTTCAAATGTTTTCCTTTCCTGAACAGTTTTGAAATTCCCTTTAAGAACTAAGAAGCTGAGGTCTTCCATAGTGTGGTCGGGTTGTGAGAAGTGAAAAATTTTGTGAATTAGTACTGCTGGGACTTTAAAGAAGGGGACATACCCTGAAAGCTTGCCCTGAAAAATTGTATGTTAGTGCAAATAAAAAAAGTATCATGGACAATACTCTATTGTTTCTGTTGCAAGTGCACTAGAACGGCTACAATCACCTTAGGCATTCCCTAAAATTCTTCTCAGACATTTATATACATTACAACTCGTAGACATCGGGAGTGCTTATAATAGTGGGGCTAGGGAATAGAAGCATGATTCATACCCAAATGATAGTTACCATAGGCTAGACATTATCTTTAGCACCCCTATTCATGTGGCCAACTACTCAGTAGCTTTGGTTCATGATTTCCCATAGTCTGACCATCATTTAATTTTCTTAAAACTATATGTCAAATAGGTCTGCCTGTTACATCCTATTTGTGGGGGTTAAATGATTCCTTACTGACAGATCAAGCCTTGCTTTAGAAATTATCTCATAAATAATTTGAAATATATTTTCCCCATACTGCAGAAAGCGTACATTTTAAGACCCCTTTCATACTGGGGCACTTTGTAGGCGCTACATCGCTAAAAATAGGGGCAGCGCGGCTACACCCCCGGCAAAGCGACACTGCAGCGGCGCTTTGCGGGTGGTTTTAACCCTTTTTTTGGCCGCTAGCGGGGGTTAAAACCGCCCCGCTAGCGGCCGAATATCGTTTTACCACTGTCATGAGAGATTATCTGATTAAGTTGGCTTAAGTCAAAAATGTTCTTTCACTACCTTCTTAAAGCAAATTACACAAAAAATGACTAGCACCAGACACCCTGCTCTCAGAGAAAACTGATCCTCCTGATCAACTGTGGATAAAGGATTGTGTATATGCGATTGTATGTATATATATATATATATATATATTTTTTTATTTTTATATATATTTATTTTTTTTTTTTTTTGGTTGAACTAGATGGACACGTGTCTTTTTTTCAACCTGACTAACTATGTAACTATGCAAAAGCCCTACGTTAGTCAAAATCCAAACATGTACTACATAGTAACACAGCCACTCCCACGTTTGCCTGCAAACTGAAACATTATTTTACCCACCCTTGTCTAAAAAAAAAAAATACAGTATATATATATATATAATAAAAAAAATATACATATATATATATATATATGGAGTGAGACGCACTCAAAAACTGACCCAGTGCTTCAGGTGTGGATATGGCTCTGCATGGCCTCAGCAAGCTCTGCTTTAGCCACACCCCCTGACATGTTTCTCCCCGCCTACCCGTGCTTGGTCACAGAGGTATGTTTATATTAGCAAAAATGTAAAAAAATTTTTTTTTTGAGCCACACATTATAGGTGCACCAAACCAACAAGAAGACAAGGCGATATCACAAGGCCTTGAATCAATAATGGCTAGATTGTTTCTAAAAAGTTAATCCTACCATTAACTGTCTACATGGATTATATCTAAATAAAGCAAACAATATCTGTCAGTAAGGAAATCTATTAGTAATTATTGGTAATTGCAAACTTCAGATTCTAGAATAGGCCCATCTGTCTTGGTGAGACTTATGGCAAGCTATTGGACCTTGGTTTTATGAATAGGTTGACTATATACAGTATATGCATTCATAAAAAAATACCTGTACATTGGCTTATTTTTCCGAATGCATGTGCATGCCCCCTGCCAACCCATGCTATGATTGGACAAAGCACAAGATTGAAAGCTGATTTCAGCCAATGATTTTGGCTAAAATCAGCTTCTCAGCTTTGTCCAATCACACACAGAGTTCTGTGTACTGAGAACTGCAACATAGAGAAGAAACAGAACGGAGAAAGAACAGCAAGAAAGTAAAGCAACACACATTTCACACTACACATTGGCACACTGTTAACCTCTTGATTGCCCCTAGATTCCCCAGCCAGTGGCATTAGTACAGTGTCAGTGTACAGTATTATCACTGATCACTGTATTAGTGTCACTAGCAAGGTTAGTGTCAGTTAGAGATCCTCTCAGATGGCTGTTAGTGCCAGATTTCCCGCCACTCTATCACAGTTTCACTATAAGTCGCTGATCACGTTCATTACAGTAAAGCATCTATAGCTATGTAAATTCCAGTATATGTACCATAGTTTATAGACGCTACAACTTTCACACAAATCAATTAATATAAACTCATTGAGATTTTTTTAGCTAATATATATATAGCAGAATACAGTTTGGCCTCAATGTATGAAGAAATGGGATATTTTCTTACCTTTTGTTTTTGTATATGTTTTAAAACAGAAATGAGAAAATATTATTTTTTCCCAAAAATTTTTGTATTTTTTTATTTATGTAATAAAAAAATAAAAAAAACAAGCCATGATCTAATACCACCTGAAGAATGCTCTGTTTGTGTGAAAAAAATGTTAAAAAATCTAATTTGTGCAGTGTTGCATGACCACCTAATTGGCAGTTAAAATAGCGAGGTACTGAATAGCAAAAAATGGTCTGGCCATGAAGGGGATAAAATCTTCCTGGAGGTAAGTGGTTAAAATAAAGTGCAGCTATCTATTATAAATCAGATACTAAACCATATATACCAATTATATATGGAAAAAAATGTTGTATATTGTACCCTACAAAATACACAGACCAATAAAGGAGAAAAAAATGTTTCTCAAATCCTCCTTGGATGATATTTTTTTTGTTGAACCAACGAGTGGAACAAACAAAAATTATCCGATTCCCCATCCACACATTGGAGGTGGATGGGGGAATCACTCTGTGTTATTGTGTTCTGATGGTGTCAAATTGGTCACTGTATTGGTGTCACTGGTCCCCAAAAAGTGTCACTTGTGTCAGATTTGTCCGCCGCAATGCCGCAGTCCCACTAAAAATCACTGATCACCGCCATTATTAGTAAAAAACAATAAAATAAATAAAAAGTCCATAAATATATCCCATAGTTTGTAGACGCTATAACTTTTGCTCAAACCAATCAATATACGCTTATTGGGATTTTCTTTTTACCAAAAATATGTAGCAGAATAAATATTGACCCACATTGATAAAGAAATATGATTGTTTACACTTTGTTATTGGATATGTTTTATAGCAGAAAGTAAAAAATATTGTTTTTTTTATTTTTTAAATTGTCACTCTTTTTTTTGTTTATAGCACAAAAAAATTAAAACCACAGAGGTGATCAAATACCACCAAAAGAAAGCTCTTTTTGTGGTAAAAAAAGGATATACATTCTCTGGGCACAGTATCGTATGACAATTGTCAGTTAAAATAATGCAGTGCTGTATTGCAAAAAATGGCATGGTCATTAAGGGGGTAAAACCTTCCCGGGCTGAAGTGGTTAAAGTGGCCCTTGTGGGGCAGAGAAGCAGTTTAATTTTAATGCGGCTCTTCCCAGCGGAACATACTTATGACTTTCACTGCTTTGCCTGTGCTGTTCAGCCACCAGGAGTAATGCGGTGTACACACGCTCGGACTTTCTGGCGGGATTGTCCACCGGACCTAGTCCAGCAGACAAACCGCCGGACTTTCCAGCGGAGGTCCGCCGGACTTTCCGAGCGTGTGGACTTGCCCACACACGCCTGGACTTTTCCGGGGGACAATCCGCGGGAAAAAGTCTGCAGGACTTTTGAAATGAACGGACTTGCCGACACACCATCAGAAAGTCCATTCATTTAGAACGTGACTGCAGGTAGACGGCACTAGCGAAGGCAGTGAATGCCGCCGCACTAGCCCCGTCACCTGGCATGGATTTACAGGGGAATCCCTACGCCGAAAAAACGGAGTGGGGGTCCCCCCGAATCCATCTCAGACCCTTATCCGAGCACGCAGCCCGGCCGGCCAGGAAAGGGGGTGGGGACGAGCGAGCGCCCCCCCTCCTGAGCTGTACCAAGCCGCGTGCCCTCAACATGGGGGGTGCCCTGGGGAAAGGGGAACCCTGCGGCCCCCCACCCCAGAGCACCTTGTCCCGATGTTGATGAGGACAAGGGCCTCTTCCCGACAACCCTGGTCATTGGTTGTCGGGGTCAACGGGCGGGGGGCTTATCGGAATTTAATAAGGGGGCCCCCAGATACCGGCCCCCCACCCTATGTGAATGAGTATGGGGTACAATGTACCCCTACCCATTCACCTAAGGTGTAAAAGTGTAAATAAAAAAAACACACAATTTTTTAAAATATTTTATTGCACATCTCCGAGGGTCTTCTTCCGTCTTGGGGGGTCTTCTCGCCGGACTCCTCCGCTCTCTTCTGCTCTTTTACCTAGCTCTTTCACGAGCGGAGGAGCCCGGCTTTCTTCTTCGTCGCCGGCGTTGTCGTCTGGGGGTCTCGTTCCACCTTCGAGGGTCCGCTCTGTTCTTCTAGCCGCTGTCACCACCACCGCCTGCTGCGCCTTCTGCGTCATCTTCTTCTTCTTCCGATGTTGACTCGTCGTTCTCTCTGGCCGGAATGGCAGAGACACGTGGTGTTGTGACTTATATAGGGACAAGGGGCGGGGCCACCGGATCATGTCACATGGTGACCCCGCCCCCATATGATGTCAAAGTCCCAGCATCCTCCGGGACTGTGACATCATATGGGGGCGGGGTCACCATGTGACATGAGCCCCCTTTCCTGGCCGGCCGGCTGCGTGCTCGGATAAGGGTCTGAGATGGATTTGGGGGGACCTCCACGCCGTTTTTTCGGCGTAGGGATTCCCCTTTAAATCCATGCCAGGTGACGGGGCTAGTGCGGCGGCATGCCTTTGCTAGCCCCGTCTACCTGGAGTCACGTTCTAAATGAACGGACTTTCCTCCGTGTGCGAGGCAAGTCCGTTCATTTCAAAAGACACAGACTGCGGGATTGTCCACTGGACTGCCGAGTCCAGCGGACAATTTTAAGTCTGAACTTAAAACTTAGTCCGCCGGACTTTTGGGAGGAAAAAGTCAGCCGCCGCCCACACACGGGCGGATTGTCCGGCGGACAATCCCGCTGGAAAGTCCGCTCGTGTGTACGCGGCCTTAGAAAAGCTGGACTTTTCACAGGACTACCTTGAGAAATCTAATCTGTTTCAGTTTTATGAACTTTAGTTTCCTGTGGGTGAGACTTAACTGAAGTGTTCAAGCCAGACAACTTTTTTTGTTCTATTTGGTTAAGGATTTCTGTGGTTAGTTTTGACTGAGGCAGCTGAGGATGGTTTGCTCTTTCCACAAATAACTCTATACACATTCATTGTTCTCTTAGCATATCCTCTGTTTGAAATATGAGGCACATATGCAAATCACTCTCTAGTAAAAGTAAACTATTGTATGTCTGATCCCAACATTCTACTCATAATTTGTTCTTTACTATTCTGTTGCTTTAAAGTGATTGTAAAGATTTATTTATTTGTTTAATTAAAAAAAAAAAAATAATAAACCTGTCATACTTACCTGCTCTGTTCAATGGTTTTGCACAAAACAGCCCTGCTCCTCCTCTTCTTGGGTCCCCTGCCTGCGCTCCTGGCTCCTCCTTCCTGCTGAGTGCCCACCATATCAAGCCGCTTGTTATAGCAGCATTCATGTAGGCTCCCTCCCAAGGTCATTCTGTTTGCATCTATTCAGACACACAGCCTGGCTCAGCCTCGCCCCTACTCTCTACTTTTAGGTTTTGACTGACAGCAACAGCAGCCAATAGCTCCCACTGCTCTCAGCCAAGCCTCAGAATGAGGAGAGGGGAGGAGAGTTGCTGCAGACATGCACAGCACTAGATCAAGATCAGGCGTTCGTAAAAATTTAGGGGAGGCTGTGGGGGAGCTACTATTAAAAGGGTTTTACTTTAATGCAGAGATTGCAGGTGGAGTGATGGACTTCAAATTTGGTGGGGTTTTGAAGGAATCAGATGACTGCTAAAAGAATAAGAGCTGTAAGGAAAGGTTCAGATATAGTTTGTATTGGTCACAATAAAAGCATCTATCAAGAGTTGACAGCCAGTGTATTTCATAGGTTAGACTTAGTAAAACCTACAACTTAGCAAGATTTTAAATTTAAGATTAGCCACTTGTCCAGATTTTTCCTGAAAATTTCACCAGGCCCTGATGAAGGGGGATTCGTGCATAACCCATGAAATGCATGAGTTGTCAACTCTTAAAGAGGAAGTAAACCCTAATGGGCTTACTTCCTCTTTGTTTCCCTGCAAAGGTAAAGCATAATGGACTACTATGCATCGCATAGTAGTCCATTATGTGTCACTTACCTGACACAGGAGCCAGCGAAGTCACCGCTGTCCCCTTGTGTACGGAGCCTCCATCTTCTTGGTGGGTATTGCGGCTCCCTCGCTGACGGCGCCGCAATGTCACTCCCGCGCATGCGCATGGGAGCCGCCACTCGCGGCATATCGCCGTTGAGAGTGGCTTGCTCAGTGCGCCTGCGCGCCGCTGTCTACGGCGCATACGCCGTAGACAGCGGTGCCTGATTTTTGGCAAATATCTCCTAAACCGGGTAGGTTTAGGAGATATTTCTTTGACCTATAGGTAAGCCTTAATCTAGGCTTACCTGTAGGTCCAAGTAGTTTGTAAGGGTTTACAACCACTTTAATAGATTGTATTCTGACTAATAAAAATGATACGTTGAATGATCATTATGGCTTGGCATGTTCCTCCTTTCACTTTATATAAGATTTGTATTGCTTGTCCTCTATGGGAAGATTAACCATGTCTATTTTCTCTGAGAAGATTTGTGTAGGAGATCTTAGGGGGGACACAGTGAGTGGGCAAGAGTGTAAAGCTCAGTGTCCCCATCAGTTTAAAGAAATCAGTGTCCAAATGGCACCTTAGTGATGTAAGATGGATCATTAGAAAAAAATATATTTAACTTCCAGCATTTGTGTGAGAATAACAGGATTCTAACTTGTAATAAGAGCGACGATCCCTTCATTGCTGCATCAAAGAAACTATTTTGCTATTCACACACATGAAAATCTGTGTGTTTACTGTAATTCATCCATATTGTAAATAGTTTATAACTCTAACTAACTACCCCTCCTAACGTAGAAGAGAATTAAAGCATAGCTTCTAATTCAACCAGAAGAGTCAGTTTACTACATGCTGATACAGTATATATATATATATATATATATATATATATATATATATATATATATATAAATTTCAGCAAAAAAAAAAAAAAAAAAACACCACATGGACTGATCCCTAGTCTTCTTTTTTTTAATGAGAATTATGCTAGTTGATTTTTGCAGAGACACGTTGGTCTGTAAACCTTGTGGCAGAATAGATCCTAAAAAGAGTTTCACATTTTTTTAATTCTAACGCTGCAAGGGTTGCTCTGTGTTTTCTGCTGAATTAGACATGAAAGTTTATAGCTGAATAATTCTCACTCAACTGAACTATTTCCCTTTGAAATCCCCTTTGAAGCACAGGTCACTGATATGTGACTCAGTACCCATGCTACTTTTAAGCTCTATGGTTTGTACTGCATTCTCATTCATAGAATTTGTACACTTGTGCTACAGTGGACAAGCAGGCTAGTGAGGTGGAAATTCTGACATATTGGATAATCTGTCAAAGTAGAGAAAAATAAGCAGTGGCTTGACAGGAGTAAGACCTGTGTGCTTTCATAGGAGATAAATGCCTAAGCACATTTTGCTTGGGAATAATTTCCTTCAGAAATATTAGGCTTGGAAATCATGCTAATTAATTCTGAATAAAGCCAAAGAGGAAGAATACATGACATTAATTTATAGATTTGAACAAAAAATTTTGCATGAATTTTTTTTTCTTCCATAATTTAATAAAGCAAAACTCACTGCCCTGCAGGAAGTAAAAAAGGTGTTTTCCCATATGATCCAAATATGAGCCGTCATTTTTCTATAGTAAAAATGAGCAAATTTGGAAGGTAAATCAAGCATATAAACATTAGCACTGAAAATGTATATACAAATCTCAAAGCATATATACTGTATGCTTAGGAAGATGTCTTGCATAGAATGTTTTTCCAAGATTTCATTTTGCATTTAATTATCACACACTGTCCTAGAACCAATAGCTCTCTCAAAAGTTCCAAAACTCAGATATTCAGTAACTCTACATGAGCTATTAAGATATGTATTTCATAGTCAAGCTGGTGTAAAACTCATTATGGGTATTTTTTTTTTTTTTTTTTTTTAGAATGGCTTTATAAGTTTCACGTTGAACTTAATATTTGCAACTTTGCTCTCAATTTTAATATATAGTAATTTTCCCTGTAATGATTTAGACACCAAAAGACACAAGGGTTAGTAACATTAGTTATTGTTCTGCTGAAACATTCATGTGAATAGGTAGATGTTGGCGGGACTAAAGTTGCTAATGTTTGCAATTTTATAGTATTGTGGGGGTTATTTACGAAAGGCAAATCCACTTTGCACTACAAGTGCAAACTACAAGTGCAAAGTGCACTTGAAATTGCACTGAAAGTGCACTTGGAAGTGCAGTCGCTGTAAATCTAAGGAGTAGACCTGAAATGAGGGGAAGCTCTGCTAATTTTATCATCCAATCATTTGCAAGCTAAAATGCTGTTTTTTATTTTCCTTGCATGTCCCCCTCGGATCTACAGCGACTGCACTTCCAAGTGCACTTTCAGTGCAATTTCAAGTGCACTTTGCACTTGTACTTTGCACTTGTAGTGCAAAGTGGATTTGCCTTTAGTAAGTAACCCCCATTGTGACTAATATCTAATTGTGTGGAAGGAAAAAAAAGATTTTTGATAACTCAGATTGAAGTCAGCACAGCTTCACTTCATTACTAAACTAAGTAAAAATTTATTTTGCAAACTCAATTTACTACCAGACCAGTGCAGCTAGTACAATCCCCTCTCAGGCAAACCTGATCATCCTTTATACCATAGCAGTTCAACGCTGCTCCAAGACTGCAGTATCATTCTGCCAGGTTTATACTCCTAGAGAACAGCCATGTGCAATGCATACACTTGAAGCTACCATTGTTTTCCATGGATGTGCCCTGTGTATGTATTTCCATCACAGTTAGCTACAGAGGAGATCTGTGAGGTGGTAGGTGCCATGCAATAGCTTAGTATATATCTAAGGGATATTAACAAATTTGATTAAGACCCCTTTCACACTGCCAACATTTTTCAGGCGCTACAGCGCTAAAAAAAGCGCCTGTGTAGCGCCTGAAAAAAGCTGCTACTTGGACCCGAGGGCTTTCACACTGGAGCGGTGCGCTGGTAGGGTGTCCCAAAAAGTCCTGCCAGCAGCTTCTTTGGATCGGTGAAGAAGCAGTGAACTCACCGCTCCTCCACCGCTCCTCCACCGCTGCTCCCCATTGAAATCAATGGGGCAGCACTGCGGTACCGCCGGCAAAACGCTGCTTCCGCGTATTGCGGGCGGATTTAACCCCTTGTCGGCCGCTAGCGGGGGGTTAAACCCCCCCGCTAGTGGCCGAATAACGCTGCCAAAATTACGGTAAAGCGGCGCTAAAATAGCGACGCTTTACCGCTGACGCTGGCCGCGGCTCGGTGTGAAAGCCGTGTGAAAGCAGAGAGAGTGGCTAATTGAATATACAGGCATATAGTGTAAGGTTACTTTTATCCCTAAATTATAGTAACCCAGTAACCCACATATGCTTCTGCATTTAGAATTGGTTCACACCTATGCAGTTTGCTTTTGATCCGTTTCTACAGTGCTTTTTGAGGTGCATTTTGCTTTTTTGCACACACGTTTTTGACACACCTTTCACATGTTTTTGATGCATTTTTTATGGGTTTTTTTGGCCAATTTCAAAAAGCAAATCTTGGCAAAATTGCCATAAAATTGTGGCAAAATCGCAGCAAAAATGCTCTACATGCTTTTCTGCAGCTTCTCCATTGAAGTCTATTGAACCAAAAATGCACCGTTTTGCTTTTAAAAAAAGTCCGTGATTCTTTCCAAAAACACAGCGGCTGAAAAAAATATAGATGTGAACATGTTCCATAGGAAACCATGTTAAATGGACTGTAGTGCGTTTCTGCAAAAAGCATTAAAAAACGCATAGGTGTGAACTAAGCCTTAAAGTCAGTCTTGTACTAACAATATTAGATTCTGCAAATAATGCTATATATTGTCATGGGTGACAGCCTTCAGAAATGTGGCTCATTATATTATATGTTAGTAATAAATAAATATTTTATTAATACATTTTAATAATGTGTGTTTCTCCAAAAGCTCCAGGGTATTCTGTCTATGTTCTTAATCCTTAAAGTAGCTAATTAGAATATAAGTATTGGGCTGAAAAGCTCCCCGGACATCAAACATAAGTGCTAATGCTCTTCATCTCTGCCATGTCTTATTAGCAATTAGAATTGTATTTTAACAGATTTCACTCGTCTCTCTTGCATTTTTCTTCTTCTCATTATGCATATAGATTTTCTGTCTTGGTTAAATCTGCTGGAAGGATATGTTCATGCTAAGTTTAGGAGGCACTGGCTAAAGCCAAAAATGTCAGCATTCCTCTTCATTAATAGTATACTTAATGGACATATCCTTTCCTCTACTAACCAACACCCACTGAGATTTCTACAGATTGACAGATATAACTTGACAAGCAGTAAACACTAACCTTTTATCAAGTGCTAAAGCTGTAGCTAAGGCTGACCAAACTTGACTCAAACTTCAGCCGATTCTTGCTGAATCAACCCAAAAATGAGCCAATGATAGCCCGCTTGGCACCACCTGGCTCAAAAAAAACTGATTTTGGTCTCAGCAGCACAGTGGTGTAGTGGTTAGCACTTTCACCTAGCAGTAATAGGGTCGCTGGTTCAAATCCCGACCACGACACATTCTGCCTGGAGTTTGCATGTTCTCCCTGTGCCTGCGTGGGTTTCCTCCGGGTACTCCGGTTTCCTCCCACACTCCAAAGACATGCTGGTAGGTTAATTAGATCCTGTCGATAAAATTGGCCAAAATATATGTATGTTGTGTTTGTAAGTGTGTCAGGACCCCACAGGGCAAGGACTGCACTATACCACAGATGGATACCAGTGGCAAAAAGCACCCTGAGGTGTTTCAGTTTGCATAGGTAGCGCTATACAAGTCATTCATTCAACCACACAGCCATCAAGGGCTCTTCTTGGCCCAGATCAGCACATTTCTGAAGTGGTTATGATCAGGTGCTTGTGATCTGCTGTGGAAAAGAAGTATGTGCAAATTGATAACACTGTCGGCAGCTGTTCACAAATACCTGGCTGTACCTGCTCCTTATAAAAATTGACTGAGCCGGTGGAAAAATTGTTTGCTGAACAATGACTGCATCCTATCATATGCAGTCACTGTTCGGCTATTCACACAGCCCATGTGAGATCTTCTTCTATCCATGCTGTTAGCATGGTTAGGGGACTCAATAGATTTCTGTTGTTCAGTCCATGGGGCTAAACGAGAGAAAACTAAATGTGTATGGCTAGTCTAATGCGGCGTACACGCGAAGGGACAATCCCGCGGGATTATCCTCTGGACTGAAGTCCAGCGGATAATCCCCTCGTGTGTGGGCGCCGGCGGACTTTTTGGCGCCAAAGTCCGGCGGACTTTTTGGCGCCAAAGTTTTAAGTTTGGTTTTAAAATTATCCGCTGGACTTGGCAGTCCGGCGGACAATCCCGCCGTTAGTAGGCAAGTCCGCGGGAATTTTGAAATGAACGGACTTGCCGCTCATCGGCAAGTCCGTTCATTTAGCACGTGACTTCAGGTTACGTAGCTAGCGTAGGCAGTAAATGCCGCCGCGCTAGCTCCGTGACCTGGCATGGATTTAAAGGGACTCCCCACGCCGAAAAACGGCGTGGGGGTTCCCCCCAAATCCATGTCAGACCCTCATCCGAGCACGCAGCCTGGCAGGCCAGGAAAGGGGTGGGGACGAACGAGCGCCCCCCCTCCTGAGCCGTACCAGGCCGCGTGCCCTCAACATGGGGGGTGCCCTGGGGAAAGGGGGGCCGTGCGGCCCCCCCCCCACCCCAAAGCACCTTGTCCCCATGTTGATGAGGACAAGGGCCTCTTCCCGACAACCCTGGCCGTTGGTTGTCGGGGTCTGCGGGCGGGGGCTTATCGGAATCTGGGAGCCCCCTTTAATAAGGGGGCCCCCAGATACCGGCCCCCCACCCTATGTGAATGAGTATGGGGTACGATGTACCCCTACCCATTCACCTAAGGTGTAAAATGTAAAGTACAAAAACACACACACTTTTGAAAAAATATTTTATTGCACTGCTCCGGGGGTCTTCTTCCGTCTTGGGGGTCTTCTCGCCGGACTCCCCCACCATTTACCAAGCTCTTTTACCGAGCGGGGGAAGTCCGGCTACCTTCTTCGTCGTCGCCGCCGTCGTCTGGGGGTCTCGATCCGCCTTCGTCTTCTTGTCCTTCTTGTTCGTCGTCTTCTTCCGATGTTGACCCGTCGCTCTCTCTGCCCGGAATGCCTGTGCCGCTCTGCGCTGGGACTTATATAGGGACATGGGGGACAGGGTCACATGCTCATGTCACATGGTGACCCCGCCCCCCTGTGATGTCACAGTCCCAGCATCCTCCGGGACTGTGACAACACAAGGGGCGGGGTCACCATGTGACATGAGCATGTGACCCTGTCCCCCATGTCCCTATATAAGTCCCAGCGCAGAGCGGCACAGGCATTCCGGGCAGAGAGAGCGACGGGTCAACATCGGAAGAAGAACAAGAACAAGAACAAGAAGAAGGACAAGAAGAAGAAGAAGGCGCCGGCGGCGCGGAAGACGACGACCGCCACAAGAACAGAAGAGACCCCCGGAAGACCCCCGAAGGCAGATCGAGACCCCCAGACGACGGCGGTGACGACGAAGAAGGTAGCCGGACTCCTCCGCTCGTGAAAGAGCTAGGTAAAAAGAGCAGAAGAGAGCGGAGGAGTCCGGCGAGAAGACCCCCAAGACGGAAGAAGACCCCCGGAGCAGTGCAATAAACTATTTTTTCAAAAGTGTGTGTGTTTTTTTTACTTTACATTTTACACCTTAGGTGAATGGGTAGGGGTACATCGTACCCCATACTGATTCACATAGGGTGGGGGGGCCGGTATCTGGGGGCCCCCTTTTAAAGGGGGCTCCCAGATTCCGATAAGCCCCCACCCGCAGACCCCGACAACCAAGGGCCAGGGTTGTCGGGAAGAGGCCCTTGTCCTCATCAACATGGGGACAAGGTGCTTTGGGGTGGGGGGGGCGCACGGCCCCCCTTTCCCCAGGGCACCCCCCATGTTGAGGGCACGCGGCCTGGTACGGCTCAGGAGGGGGGGGCGCTCGTTCGTCCCCACCCCTTTCCTGGCCTGCCAGGCTGGGTGCTCGGATGAGGGTCTAACATGGATTTGGGGGAACCCCCACGCCATTTTTCTTCGGCGTGGGGGAGTCCCTTTAAATCCATGCCAGGTCACGGAGCTAGCGCGGCGGCATTTACTGCCTACGCTAGCTACGTAACTGAAGTTACGTTCAAAATGAACGGACTGCTCCGTGTGTGGGCAAGTCCGTTCATTTTCAAAAGTCCCGCGGACTTTTGGCCGGCGGATTATCCGCCGGAGAAGTCCGTGCGTGTGTGGGCAAGTCCACACGCTCGGAAAGTCCAGCGGACCCAGCTGGAAAGTCCCGCGGGATTGTCCGCTGGACTAAGTCCGCCGGCAAAAGTCCGCACGTGTGTACGCGGCATAACACTAGCTACCATTATGTTGGTCTGGTCACAGTTTGATGTGAAAATGGGGAGCACAGAATGACTGAATTGAGAGTTTTTGATATAAATCAATAACTGTTTAAATGTTAGTGAAACTAGTCTTATCTTTGTTCTTTTTATCTGTGTTAAAGTAGAACTAAAGGTGTTTTTTTTAACTTCCAATACAGTAAAAAAAGGGTTATAACCCTGTCAGTTTTTATTTTTGCCATTTGTGTCCCATTGGGTGGATTTTCCTTCACTTCCTGTCTCATAGCCCAGACAGAAAGTGTCAGTCCAAAATCAGGGAATCCCTGGTTGTCACCAGGGTCCCAATACTAGACACTGATGGAAGATATTCCCTCTATTACTGTTATTACTAATACTTCTGGTCAGAAACTAAAATTCGTTTTTTTTTTTTATTTCACTTTCAGTTATAACAGTGAACATGACATATAGAGAAGGTGAAGCTCTATAACGGGGCACTAACAGTATTAAAAACATTCCATATGTACTAATCAGCTCTATAGTAAATTTTTGCTGCTGGTAGATTCCTTCTCCGGCTTGCCGATCACATGGGTGAGCCGGTAGAAGTATTGATGTAAAAACATCAAAGAGGTTGAACTGCCGCTATGATTGTTTTTACTGAGCAGGGAATCACCAGCAGAAAAAAAAAGATATCTAAATGATGCCTGCAGCTGCAGGCATCATTCAGATATCTCCACTGAAAGGCCAGGACTTTCAGCGGTATGGAAGTGGTTAAAAACAGAGAGTTTCTTTGCACATATTTGCAAATTTATTTGAAGGCTATACAGTGCCTCACCAAGGCTCCTCTGTATACTGTGGTCCTAAATCTATAGTTTTAGGAGTCTCCAAGTTGGAGCACAAATAACAGTGGATAAATTAAGGGCATCCCATTCCTCCTTAAAATGAAAGGGACACATTGAACACCCAGCATGAGCACAATGACATTCAATATTTCCCCACACCAAATCCAGCCAACAAGCTGTAAAGATAGATAGATAAGCAGTACTGTTACAATTTGCACAAACCATTTTTTGTGTATATACATATATATATATATATATATATATATATATATATATATATATATACACACAAATGTATTTATTAATTAATTCATTTATATAAATGTGAAATATAATATTGTTGTGGATTTCTTTGGAAGTACAGGTACAGTTACCTGCCAGTTGATCAGTGAAGTCTATTTAAAAGACATACACTGCAGTATAGGAGATCAGACACAGACACCAAGTGCATGCTGACACTGTCTCAATTCATTATATGATTTACATGAATATTTATAATAGAAAAGGTGCAGTTTATGCAGTCTTTGGTCATTGGTCAGATGTTGGTGACATTTGATGATAACTTCAGGAGACTTATGGACTTTCCACTATTTCTGAATATCTTAAAGTGGTTCTAAAGACACAACATTTTTTACCTTAATGCATTCTCTGCATTATGGTAAAAAATGTCCCAGTTGTATTGCCCTCTCACCCCTCTTATACTTACCTGAGCCCTCTTTAGATTTAAGGATGTGCCCATCTGCAGTGGCACTGATCTCTCTCTCCTCGCAGAATTCAGTGAGAGCAGTCAGAGCCATTGGCTCCTGATGCTGTCAATTAAATCCTATGAGGAGGGAGCAGGGGTCAGGGCAGTGCCGCTTTGTGTGTGTCTATGGAAGAACACAGTTTAGCTCAGAAGCAAGCCCACAGGTGTGCCTCCCATAGGAAGCAGATTTCTATGGTTGCACATTGAGAAGAGGAGGGGCCTAGATCGCCAGTGGGGGACCCCAGAAGAGGAGATTTTGGGTCTCTCTGTGCAATGATATAGTATATTAAGTGTAATGTTTATTATTTTAGAAAAAAAGCCTTTTACAACCGGTTTAATTTATACTTTTACGATTCAATGTCGCAAGACCTGGCACTGATCCTCTGTGGTCACAGGTTTTGACACTCGGCATACTGTACATGCATTAAACATAAAGAGAAGTAAAAGCAAAGGTTAGTTACTAGAAGCCAGGCCATCCTATCATCATTATAATATCATCAGTATTTGTATTGCCACAAAGGTTATTGCATAACAATACAGTTGTCACAATGCAAAATACATTGATGAAAGTGCAAAAATTCAAAGTAAGTCATGAGGACTCACAGAAGCAAGAAAATAATCAAAAAAATAAACAGTCTCTGCTGTATACAGTATTATCTAAAGAGAAGCTGCAACAACAAGTCTTAAGATAGAAGTCTTAAAGTCATATATGTATAGGGGATATTATTAACAGAATTAAGACATGAGAATCAAACTCCTGCTCAATAAAAGAGAGTTATAATGTGGGATGGCTTAAGAGGAGGGATCCTCGTGGAGCTAGTACCTAATAAAAAAGGGGGAGGGGTAATTGGAAAGGAAAAAAAAGTGGTTGAGGGGGAATGACCCACAGGTGGGTTCAAGGTAGAAGTACAAGTGAGGGAAGGAAGGGGAAGGGGATGGTACATGGTAGGACAGTGAAGTAGACTAGAGGGGGGCATGAAAATAGTCCTCACTAACTTCCCTCCATCCTACCTGGATCCAGAATATGGAGGATTGCCCACAGTAGCTTTATGGTGTATAATATAGCTGGGGAAAGTCTGATTCCAAATATAGTAGCTTTCCAAGGGGTGGGCAATTAGAAGGAGTCTCCCATCAGAAGGGCAAAATCTGATGAGTTCTAGTAGTCTAACTAGCAAGCCCACATACGAGTAAATCGCGTAGAGGCTTTATGAGTTATACTAATCATCTCCTTCATCTCTGCAATTTTACATATGTGAAGGAGACACTCTTTGATAGGGTTTAAGTAGTCCTGGGATGCAAAGTTTGGCTGTGTTGACCATATGCATATCTAAAGGTTTGAAATATACTTTCTTAGGGATAGGGAAGTGATGCAATAAAAACTGAGCTGGAGAAAATTCCAGAGAATAGGTGGTAACTGAGGAAATGATGGCATGAACTTCGGTCCAGCAGGACTGAATAGTAAGAGAGGTCCAACATATGTGTAGCAAATTGGGTCTCCTGCAAATTTTTGCCATAATGTGCTATTAGGCATTGCAAGGGAGTAAAACATGTCATGTTTATTTACTCTGACAGTATAGGGTTGCTGCAGGCATGATGGAAAATTCTCTCTCCCCTAGCCTTGACAATACAGATGCTCAAAGTCCTGCCAACACTAAAGGAAAACAATTAGGGTGCCCTGACAGCCTCCCACACTGGCTCCAGCTAGGCATACTTCTAAAGGAGACCCAATGATGATGTCACAGCCATTTGAAATATAATAATTAAATAATATACATTTTAGACTATCTCCATAATAGTGCAAGGTAAGGAGAAAATATTTTTTGCTTCATTAAATGGGGTAAGAGAGGAGGGCTTATTAAATTATTAAATTTTATTGCCTATAGTTCAACTATAATGCTTTATTATTTATTATTAAATGTTTAAAAGGCTATATTAATAGAGGCTGTCTCCTCAAATATGGAAAGGTTTGGTCAAAATGGCTGATGGATCCCTCCACAGCCTCAGAAGCCTCTTAGAAGAATATGATCTTTGGCCCATTTTACGTTAGTTTTTAGGTAAATATCAACGATCATTTTAATATTTTGGGCTGGCATTTATACCATGGGACTGTATTTATTTATTTTTTTAAATTAAGTTAGCATAAATACCATGTAAGCCCAATGTATGTGTATGTATGTGGGGGTGTGTTTGTTTGTCTATGGTTTTATATGTTTATTTGCTTTTGTAATGTTTGTTTTGTATTTTTGGAAAATTAATAAAAACGTATGTTTAAAAAAATGTTTAAAAGGCTTGCTAACATTTTTTCTTCAGAAGGTATGAAATATCTACAGATCGTGATGGAATGGAATGCTCTGGGAGTTGTAGTCTTTCAAACAGAGCTGTGAAAGTCTGTACCTGTATTGGAACACTACAGCTCCTAGAACTTCCGAGTCTCTGATATCTACAGCTCCAGAACCTCCAAATCTCAAATAAACAGTTCCTAAAATATACTGTATGAATCCTTTGACTACATATACTTCTAATTATCATATCTGTAGCCTTATAATGTATGAATTTATAATTTCTAAAGTTATTGTATATTGTAGGGGCTTAGTTACTTTTTACTAGGTAAACCTAACCACCTTTACCTGAATGCAGATCAGGATTTTTAGCTTAAATGTTCTTTTGTTGGATTTCAAGGTTTCAAATAAGTGTGAATGGGAAAAAATGAGAGTGATAGGTTTTCCGTAGAAGGATATGGGTGAATTATTTTAAAATTAATAAATTATCTCTCCAAGGAGCAAATTTGCATAAAAAGATGCAGGTTTGGAAGCTGTAACACTCTCCATATTATAAGTAGGAAGAATACTGAAGAATGGAAAGTCCAGATATGTGAAAAAAGTGCAACCAAATGATGCTTGCACATTACAGTTGCAGCAACGGTGAAAAAAACTGGTGGGTGAATGTTTGTTAAACCAGTTATTTTCTACTTGAAAAAAATATGCCTTAATCTCTGATATGTTTTATAAAAAATGGCCAAACCGCACAGGATACTATTGCTCAAAAGCATCTCTTGGTTCCTACAATCTTCATAACACTTGTGAGAAAGATAACAATTCGAATAAATACAAAAGGAGAAAAAATCTCATAGCTGTCTCACCAAGATCCCATCTACAAACTGCTAGACCTACATTTTGTTCAATAATAGCTAGCAAAATGAAAAACCTTTACATCATCAACACCCATATGACACATAACATAAAATCCATCATCACCTGCAAAATTGTTTTCTACACCTCCTTGAATGCCCCTGCAGCCTACAATATATAGACAGGGCAACACAAAAACTAAAAGCAAGGATAGACCAACACTGGAGGAATATCGAAAAAAGTTTCCTGAACCATAGTGTTTCAAAACACTATGCCCTGTCCCACAATAAATGCACTGATCATATCAGAGTCACTGCAATTTAATTTATTCCATGTTCAACACAAGACAGTCTTGGTTGTATGCTTGGGATGGTGTTCACCACACGTAAACACGTCTGGTGGTCGGGAACAATGTGAAGCTTGATTCATCAAACCATATTACAGTCTTCCATTGATCGATAGCCCACGATTTATGGGTGTTGCACCACTCTCTTCTCTTCTGAGCATTAATACCAGTCACTAGGGGTTTGGCAATCGCAGCTCATCTGTGAATGTTTTGCTTAGGGAGTTCCAGTTTCTACGCACAGTTTTTGTGGACATGGACTTTGAAAGACTGAGGTTGAGCTCTGCAGTCACTTTTGCAGCAGTTGTCTTCTTATTTCGGATAGCAATTCTGCACAATGTCCATTGACCATGTAGACCGCGCTTGTCCCTATCAGACAACGTTTTTTTGCAAACTGTATTTGCTGTCATAACCTTTGACACTGTACCCCACAACACTGCAAATAAATTGACAACTTCAGTCACAGAGACACCAGGTAAGCGGGCACAAACAATGTGCCCTATATGAAACTCAGTGAGCTCTGATATGACTCGTATTACTAGCAAAGCATGCATGCAGAGAATGACAAAAGTGAGGCTTCCCACCTGTTATCTACAGTAGGTGTATCATCATACAGTGAAAGCAAAAGGATGTTACATCCCTTCCACTTTTAAAGCAAAACTTGTTGTCACTTTTACACCTGCAAATTATGTAGTGTTTCCATATTTTTGTTTAATCCCTTCTATATATTTCCTGGACCTCTTCATGTCAACCCACTATGGGTCACCTCCACTCCTCTGACACCTCCACGACCCCCTATAACTAGCCCATGCATTTGGCCTGAGCCTCCCCTCAAGCTTTCCTGTTCAATCCTTGCCCCAGGCACTTTGAGTCTTTAGGTCTCCTAAAGGTTGGAAGCCCTGGGTGCTCAGGAAAACGGGTCTTTGATGCAGCATAACGTGCTGTGCTTTAGACTGGCAGGGAGAGAGCAGCTTACCTTCCTTTCTTTTTCTGCTATTTTTTTGCATGTTCATGCTGGCACTTGTAGTTGTCCAGCAAACCACATGGCAGGGGTTGCAAGGAGTGTTTGGCCAGATGCTGCCTCAATCAATCTTCTTGCCCTGCAGAGTAAGGAAGACCAGCAGGTTGTGGCTGATATGGGGGCATGGAAGATTGTGTTCCCCTATACATATAGATTGTGTGTTTTTAATTGAAAAATTCCAGTTTTTCTTGTCAAAGCTTAATTAGACAAGTTGAAGTTAGAAGTTGATTGTCTAAATCTGGCACAGCTGCACCAGATTTTGCACATTCCAGTTTTAGTAAATCAATATATATATATAATATATATATATATATATATATATATATACACATTTGATACTCTGGTATATATATATTTTTTTGTTTTTTAATCATTGTATCCTTGTGATCCCATGAGTATTATTACCTTTATAATTACTAGTATTCTTAAGTGCTATTGCAGTTTCATATGAATACTATGCTTATGACGATGATGGTGATTATCTTTATTTTCATCAGAGCTATCATTGTTACTTTGCCAAAACTGTGTCTCCAAAATTTTTTTTTTTTTTTTTTTTAATTGTTTTTATTGAATCTTAAGTAACACAGAACAAAATAGCCTATTGGGCATACCCAGGCTCAAATCACTACTATAGAGCTAAACTTAACAGAGAAAAAAAGAGAAAAAAAAAAAAAAAAAAACACAAAAATTAAAAACATCCTAATAAAGCCCTTGTACGCTCAACCACCTATGCAGGATATGCAGAACCATCTTGTACTTCCATCTATACCCCACAAAGCTTTCGGTAGCTAATCATAGGATGAAGTGCATAATAGTCATTCACCGTCTACTTAGTCTTACTTCCGCTCCCCTCCTCCCCACAGAACATGGACTCAGAACCCTAGGAACAGTCTCCAAATTTTTAAGATGACTTTCAGGACTATGAAGATCATCAGTGTGGTTTTGCTTTTTAGTGCAATCCCCCTCTTTCACCATACATGTGTCTCCATATAAATATCTTATAGTGGTGGTAAACCTCAGATATGGAATCTGAGCAAAGCACATACAGTATATTTGCATTTTACTCATCTCTCTCCAAAGCTCTGTGTCATTTCTCTCTGTTGCTTTTTTCCTCTGTTAACAGCATGTATAACAGAGGTTTTCTCGCCACATGAGAAAAATTTGTATTGGGAAGGGAGCTCAGAACGGAGCTTGTCTAGTCAGTTATGATGCTGTATAAAGGGGGGGGGGGCAGTTATTTTCCTCCAATCAGCTCTCATACACTGTAACTGCAGCCTCTCTGCCCTCTCTAACCCTGACAGATGAAGAAAGGTCTTTAACACGATCTGCCCTTTTGAAGTGGGTAAAGGGAAGAGAAGACTGCAAATAAACAAGTAAAACCTATGTAGGAGGATTTGTGTTATCTCTGTGTATCATCTGAGACTATTCACCTCACTGGATATATGTAACCACAACCAATTTAAGTGATTAAACATCTCAAACCCCTTTAATAAGGTGGACCCAAAACTGTATGGAAAATTCTAAGGAGCTCCCCTACACAGACTAAATGAGATCAAGAGTCTTTCATGAACAGAAGCCTGGGGATGCGCTGAAACTGCTTGTATTATGTCACATACCCAGGCTCTTTTGGAAGAGTGCACTGGATCCTTTTAGGATATGGGACATATGCAGTCCCTCTGGAATGTTCCACTCCCAGAAGAAGATGGGTCACTAGGAATGGACACGTTTTAGTTGCAGCAACAATGGCCGGCCTACTTCACACAGACCTACGCTGATGAACACAGAGCAACCAGGAAGCACTAAGAAAGTAGAGGCTGATACAATAAGAAACCCTTTTTTGGCTCCCACCTACTCCACCCTGGCATAATTTTGATCCACTGTTTCCGTATTAAGCCTTTACATGTTTTGACATGAGAATAGAAACACTCAAGTTGGAAAAAGCCTTCCTCTTTGGAAGCGCAGGTAATTTTTATGTATGAAAAATCTGTAGATGTTAATTAACACATAGATGTCCCCCTTTATGTAGTGTAAAGATAGTGTTTCTGCAAACAGAGAAAAAAAAAAAAAAAAACCCTGCCATATGTTGGAATTCAGAGGATAAATAAATCCCTCTATATTGAAGTAACTAAAAGAAAAAAGCAATGTAATCACCTTACAGGACATATTTACATGCAGGAGTCCACATAGACCTTTTCACTACTCATGCACAAAGCAGAGGGGGTGACACCCCACATGTGTCTGCTGATTATGTATGTGCCAGAGGAGAAGCCACGCCCAGATTCACTGCTCCGATGCCCGCCACACCAACACATTCAATAGATACAGGTGTATCGGCAGGATGCTCTGTCATCCCTCACATTTTGCCCCAACATCTCGGCCAGAAACACAACAAGCATTAGACAGAGGCCGGGCGCCACATTTACTGAACCGAGTGATGGGCGGAAATGCAGTGAAGGCGTCCACCTCATAGATTTAACACAACCACAATATGCCGACATCTGTATAAAACCATTAAACTGAGGAATTGGCAAAGTTGAGCAAAAAATGCATCTTGGCTGTTTTTAATAAACCTGATGTTCGATTGAAAACATGATGACTCCCCTCCATCTCTAAACACTAGTACATACTGTACATCAACAGGCGTGTCTGCCAGTCATGCATTTATCTGCCTTTTTCTTCTTTACCAAAAATCCATCACCCCCCCATGATGTCCCCTTTGTGAACCTAGGACTGGGATATTCAATGTAATTATATACAGAAGTATTAAATCTTACCTTTCTGTAGTTATTGATGTCTCTGTGTCCATGGAAAAAAGTTTGAGATCTTCAGCTAAAAGGCCATTTAAGTATTTTTCTGATAGTTTCCTCATGGCTTTAAAGTGGTGTTCCACCCACCCCGGCAAAAATTTTAAACTAGCAGCTACACATATTGCAGCTGCTGACTTTTAATAATAGGACACTTACCTGTCCTGGAGTCTAGCGATGTCGGCACCGCAGCTGATGCTTCCATCAGCTGTCGGGTGCATGCCGCGGCCATTGCGAGTAAGGGAACACGGCAGTGTAGCCTTACGACTTCACGATGGGAACCCTACTACGCATGCGCGAGGCTCCGCTCCTCTTTTCTACTGGCCCGGCGGCATGGGGAGGAGGAGGGAGCCGAGCTGTGACGTCATGGGCTGCAGCCCGGAGTCCCAGAAGGGAGAGCAAGATACCTTTTAAAGACAGGTATCCTCCCCCCCCCCCCGAAAGGTGCCACATGTGGCACCTGAGAGGGGGAGAAGACAAATCAGCGGAAACTTCTCGTTTGGGTGTAACTCCTCTTTAAAGTTTAAACCTGTCATATTTAGAGCCCTTTTAGACCATAGGCACCTTACATCTTCAGCTCTCCTCACCAAATGATCATTTTACATTTAAATGATCTAATGAACTTAGAAATTTACAGATACAAAGCAATAAAAATTTCAAGAGTAGTTACTCTATAGCCTGCAGAGCTTAAAATGAGCAGACTGTTTCAGACAGTTTTGGATTTCATACAATTACTGCTGGCTCATACAGTCGGAAGAAATCTGCAGCATAAAGTGAAATTCATTACACGTTTCAATCTAAATTAACTTTTGAGAAAGATAATTAAATTATAAGCACTGTGTCAGAAGGCAGCCATTTGCTATATTACTGAACCTAGATGCTTAGTGTCTTGCTAACATATTTTATATTTAATACTGTATATCTCTCCTGGAAAACATTTGACTCAAGAGCAGAGAATATTTTTAGAGCATTTTTTAAAGGTTTTAGATACAATTGTGAATGTGATTAGCTGTAGGAAAATATTCTTATGAATATACATTGTAATTTTTTATTTAAATATACAGTAAAAACAAATACACAGTGTTTATGGGACCAGCTAAATCTACCTAATTGCTTTACAGGCTGGTCCCCCTACTTAGTAGTGCTCCTTAATCACTGAAAGATAATTTATGCATTTGTTTTGATGGGCCCTATGTGCACTGGAGGCGCAATGTACAAATCTGTACATCAAATGAAATAAAGAAAATGTAAACATTTAAAAGTGGTGTAATAAAGGGGCACATGCGCAGAGTCCTGGTCAGACATGTCCGCCTAGAGCTCCGCTCTGAGGAGAGACACAAAGCCGCATAAGCCAGTAGCCAGGCCACGCTACTGTCAGGGCTGGGCTCAGCCCTTTCTTCTCTGAGCTGCCCGCTTAGCTGTCGGCTAATTGCCAGTTCCTATCTCTCCAGAGTGACTCACCTGTTGATGATCCTGCTTGTCGGTCCTGCCTACTGAAAGAGGAGTTTCACCCAAAAATGGAACTTCCGCTTTAAGCACTCCTCGCCCCCTTACATGCCACATTTGGCATGTCATTTTTTTTGGGGGGGTGGGGGCTTCGTTAGGAGGGGTACTTACTGTCCCACTTCCTCCTTCCGCCCAGGGACTGCCAAGCATTTCCTCCTTTCGCCTTAGGCAGCCCCTCCCTCTAGGCGATCTCCTGGGACACGTGACAGGTCCCAGGAGATCGCCTGTCCACTCCGGGAGCACAGAGCGACTCGCGCAAAGCTGCCGAAAGCCCAGATTGGCAATGGAGGTGCCGACGGAGAGGAGGGGGAGAGGAGCAGCGCTCCGTTCGGCCACATCACTAGACCGTGGAACAGGTAAGTGTCTGTTTATTAAAAGTCAGCAACTACACTTTTTGCTGCTGACTTTTAATAAACATAAAAAGCCTGGAACTCCGCTTTAAGCTGTCCACTCCAGATGATCTCTGCCTTCGCCTTGGTCACATCTCTAGAGACGCTCTCCTGTGTTCCTGTTAAAGACTCGCATGGCTGACATTCCTTCTGGCTCCCTGATGTTTTGGCTTATCTGACTATTCGTTCCGGTTCCTGAACTCTGGCTATGTTTTGACTATGTTTACTCTGTTTACCCTTTTTATTATTATTAAACAAGTGTGATTTAATCACTTCAGCCCGGACCATTTTGCTGGCCAAAGACCAGAGCACTTTTTGCGATTCGGCACTGCAATGCTTTAACTGACAATTGCGCGGTCGTGCGACATGACTCCCAAACAAAATTGATGTTCTTTTTTTCCCACAAATAGAGCTTTCTTTTGGTGGTATTTGATCACCTCTGCATTTTTAATTTTTTGCGCTATAAACAAAAATAGAGCGACAATTTAAAAAAAAAGCAGTTTTTTACTTTTTGCTATAATAAATATCCTCAAAAAATATATAAAAAACATATATTTCCTCAGTTTAGGCCGATACGTATGCTTCTACATATTTTTGGTAAAGAAAATCGCAATAAGCGTTTGATTGGTTTGCGCAAAAGTTATAGCGTCTACAAAATAGGGGATAGTTTTATGGCATTTTTATTAATATTTTTTTTTACTAGCAATGGTGAAGATCTGCTATTTTTGTGACTGCGACATTATGGCGGACACATTAGAAAATGTTGACACATTTTTGGGACTAAATTGGGGGCGATTAAATTGCACTGATTACTGTAAAAATGACACTGGCAGTGAAGGGGTTAACCACTAGGGGGCTAGGGAGGGGTTAAGTGTGTCTTAAGAAGTGATTCTAGCTGTTAGGGAGCATGGCTACGAGTGACACCTCACTGATCACCGCTCCCAATCACAGGAAGCTGTGATCAGTGACAGTGTCACTAGGCAGAATGGGGAGATGCTTGTTTACATTAGCATCTCCCCATTCTTCCTCTCCGTGAGACGATCGTGGGTATCCTCGCAGACATCGAGTGCGCGGGACCTGCGATCCTACTCACGGAGCTTGCGGTGGGCACGTGGTGGCACAGAGGCAAATTCAAAGGGGAGTACAGGTACGCTCATTTGCGCAGCTTTGCCATTCTGTCAACGTAAATGTACAGGCAGTGGTCGGCAAGCGGTTAACTGTACTTCTGTCTCAGTCTGATTCAGGTTTCTGACAGTAGGCAAAGGCCATGAATTCAGAAGATGCAGTCAATCCACTTGTTGGTAATATTTTTTCCAGATTGGATGAGCAGGATCGCTGCATGGATCAGTTTGCCATGGCGTTACAAATGCTCACCTGGAATCTCCCACTGTAGCTGCTCTGGTACAACCTGTGTTGCAGGCCATCCCTGCTGCTGCTCTCCGCCTCGAGTATTACCTCTATAAGAGGTATGTCTGGTTCCGCTCCACTTCCCCAGTGATTTGGGGGTGATCCAGTCCAATGCAGAGGTTTTCTCAACCAGGTTGAAATATACTTTGAGATGCTGCCCCAGGCATTTGCCATGGACAGAAGCAAAGTAGGTTTCGTGATATCTTTGCTTTCTGATATAGCCTTGGGAAAACCCTCTATGAGAGATGCAAAAACCTGTTGTCTTGAGTTACCCTGAGTTTGTGTCTTCTTTTAAAAGGGTATTTGACATTCCCGCATGCTCCGCTTCTGCTGTCAAGTGCCTCATGTCCATCAAACAGAGTACGAGAACTGTTGCCGATTACGCCATTGAATTCCGTACTGGCAGCAGAGGTTGCTTGGAACAAAGAGGCCCTCGTGGCTGCTTTTTCTCATGGTCTCTTGGATACCATCAATGATGAGATAGCAGCCCGAGACATACCCACTGAGCTGGAGAAGATGATCACATTTGTAGGTCACTTTTTGAAGTCCTGTCCTACCCGTCCAGAAAACGCCTGAACCTTGAGGTCCTGTCACGGACATACCTTAGGTGGCGTTGTTTCGTCCCCAGTTATCCAGAAGGAAAAGCCTCTGGTTTTGGTTACCCTTTCTTGAGTCGTCCGTCAAAAGATAATGGCTCTAATTGACTCTGGGGCTGCGACCTGTTCATTCATGCTGCCTTTGTATTGAAGCACTTGATTCCACTGCAGCTGCGTGAAACTCAACTTGCCATTGAGGCTCTTGATGGGAGACCTCTACAGCCTGCCCATGTGACTCATGAGACTGTTCTGTTTTTCATGGCCGTAGGGGCTCTTCTCCATGAGATAATCCAATTCCAAGTTATTTCCTCATTTATGTTTCCGCTGGTTATTGGTTACCCTTGGTTACAGAGGAACAACTCCTCTTTTGATTGGCTCCGTGCTGAGGTTCTCTCCTGGTCGCCACAATGCAGTAAGACATGCTTCCAGAAGGTAGCCAAGGTTCTGAGCACTTCTTCACTATCCTCCCTGCTGGAGGAGTACCGCAATTTTAGCAATGTCTTTGACAAAGGTCAAGCCAGTAGTTTGCATGCACACCGGTCGTATGATTGCACAATTGACCTTCAACCTGGTGCCATACCCCCTCGTGGCCAGGTTTACCCTTTGTCGGTCTTGGAGGATAAGTCTATGTTGCAGACGCACTTTCTCAAGGTTTCATACGCAAATCCTCGTCTCCTGCTGGTGCTGGTTTCTTCTTTGTGAGGAAGAAGTGTGGTGAACTAAGACCTTGTATTGGTTATAGGGGTCTCAATCGTTTCACAATTAAGAATGCCTATCCGATTCAGTTGATTACGAAGTTATTTGACTGTCTCAAGGGAGCAACGGTTTTCAGGAAGCTTGATTTGAGAGGGGCATACAATCTTGTGAGGATTAAGGAGTGCGACGAGTGGAAAACTGCGTTTAATACCAGAACAGGCCATTATGAGTATCTCGTAATGCCTTTAGGCCTTTGTGACGGCCCAGCAGTTTTCCCGGAATTTATTAACAATAGAGAACAATCTTTATTGTAAATTGTATAAGTGTGAATTCCATCATGAACAGGTTAAATTCCTGGGTTATGTCATTTCCACTGCTGGTTTTTCGATGGACCCAGAGAAACTTTCAGCAGTACTACAGTGGCCCCGACCCTTGGGTTTACGTCCTCTACAGTGTTTTCTTGGCTTTGTCAATTATTATCGGAAGTTTATTCGTAACTTCTCGTCTCTGGTCAAGCCCCTGACTGATATGACCAGAAAGGACGGTAACCCACAGAGTTGGTCTCCGGAGTCCAATAAGGCCTTTGAGAGTCTCAAGGCTGCCTTTGTTTCTGCTCCTGTGTTGGCATATCCTGATCCTGCGGTACCTTTTATCCTTGAGGTTGATGCTTCTGAGACTGGAGTTGCCCTTCTGTCTCAACGTCCTACCTCTGAGAGCTCTATGCATCCTTTTGGCTACTTTTCCAAGAAATTGTCACCTGCAGAGTGCAATTAAGAGATTGGTGACAGAGAGCTGTTAGTGATCATTTTAGCTGTGTATTTAGCTTTTCCTGTGTAGCAGAGCGTCCCAGAGAGAGCCAGGAGAAGTCCTGTTCAGGGTTTATACATCTCCCAGGCTCCTCTCATATACATTCAGAGGCAGTGATGTAAGTAACTGAGTTAAAATAAACTGAGTTACGTAACTCAGTTACTTTAGAGGGTAACTAGTAATCTAACTAATTACTTTTCCCCTCATGGTAACTCAGTTACCATTACTTTGGCTTAGTTACCCCAATTACATCTACCGCCACTAGATGGCAGTAGTGTAATTCCGGTGTCCTGACGAAAAAGTTCCCCCGCCGGATAAGGACCCCCTGTACTGCGCAGGCGCAGGGCTTGCACAGTACGAAGGACTACGGAGCTTCCGAAAATTGCCGAACCTAAACAGCTCTGAGTGAACTCTACACCACTCAGGCGCAGTTAACATGTAATTGTACGAGGCGATGCTGCACGCTCCTGATGCTCGTGCTACTCTGCAAGGGGCGTCTATCGTGTAAGTAAGGGGTGGGTCTAGTATTACTGTAACCAAGGGGCGCATTTATTAATATTGTTATATATCGAGCTCTGCCCATTAATTTAACATTCGCCTTCTTCTGTAGCCATCCGCTCCTTACACGATATAATAATAATAGACCCGCCCCTTGCTTACACGCTATAACAGATCTGCCCCTTGGTTACAGTAATACTAGACCCGCCCCTTAGTTACACGTATAGAATATTTAAAAAAAAAGTCAGTTACTTTGCTGTGTAACTAATTACTTTTCCAATGTAGTAACTGAGTTACTAACGCAATTACTTTTTGGGAGAAGTAATTTGTAACTTAACTAATTACTTTTTTAAAGTAGGATGACCAACACTGTTCAGAGGTCTCTGAGACATGATCCAGTTCGGATCTTAGTCCTCCTCTCCAGGCTAATTTAAGCTCACCTGAGCAAACAGCCTTTGCTCTCTGCCTGGGACACACAAACAGGGATGGTTTATGAGGAGCCAAAAGGTTGGTAAAACCCTTTAAAAACTCTTTACAGAAGCTGACAAGCGGTAGGCTTGCTCAGCTTGATAGTTAGAGACGGTGTATGTTATAGTTAGAGCCGAGACACGGCTAGGACTTTTGTTTGGTTATTTCTGTTTTGATGTGTTTTCTGGAAGACTGTGCAGCACCTGTGTATGGACTTGTATTTAAATCAAATAAACCCAGCACTGTTTTCACTACCTCAAGTGGATTTGGTATCTGTGCCTTACTAAACAGCCCATCCAAGTGAGCTTTGTACCTGCTACCTGTCCCCCAGGTTACATATGGTGGATTTCAGCGGGCAGCTGTAGTAAGTTACTACTTAAAAGGCCAGTACCTAGAGTAACTAAACATGGAGGAAATCCTAAAACAGTTGATGATATCCAATGCTGCGCAACAGCAAACAAACGCTGCACTGCAGAAAACAAACGCTGCACTTCAAGCTGCACAACAGCAAGCAACCGCTGAACAGCAGAAAACAAATGCTGCACTACAGCAAGCAAACGCTGCACAGCAGAAAACAAATGCTGCACTCCACGCTGCACAACAGCAAGCTAATGCTGCAATCCACGCTGAACAGCAGAAAACAAACGCTGCACTCCACGCGGCACAACAGCAAGCAAACGCTGCACAACAGCAAGCTAATGCTATCGCACAGGAACAAACGCAGAGGCTGTTTGAACAGCTAGACACTGATGCAAAAGCAGATAGGAAAACATTGTCTGAGGTTGTGGAGACAATAGCACAGTGGTTACCTGCTAACGTTGATAATGTTGGAGACAAGCCCTCAGCCATCCATGTGGCTCGCTTTTTGTCTAAGATGACAACAGATGATGATCCAGAGGCCTTTCTGCTAACGTTTGAACGGACCGCTGAGAGGGAAGGTTGGCCTAAAACCCAGTGGGCAGGACTGGTCGCCCCGTTGCTTACTGGGGAATCGCAGAAGGCCTACTATGATTTGGAGTCAGCAGAAGCAGCAGACTATGAAAAGGTCAAACAGGAAATACTGGCACGACTTGGTGTCACTTTGGCAGTTCGAGCACAGCGGGTCCACAGCTGGTCCTTCCAAGACGAGAAGCCTCCAAGATCGCAGATTTTCGACCTAATTCACCTGGTGAGGAAATGGCTACAGCCGGAGTCCCTGTCTGGGCCACAAATAGTGGAGCGTGTGGTCATGGACCAGTTTCTGAGGTCACTACCCATTTCCCTGCAGGAGTGGGTGAGTCAAGGAGACCCCAATTCAGCAACCCACCTGGTGGAACTCGTTGAAAGGTATTTTGCTGCAAAGAACCTGGTCACCACCCCTACAGCCGCACAGACTTTCCGCCCAAAGCCACGGTCTCCCCAGGCAACCGGTAAGACTGTTCCAGGGGAAGTGGGTGGTAAGCATGGCAAGGAAATAGGGGGGAGGATTTTTGGTGCCAGGACTGAAGCTTGGCATCCCAAACAAGGGAAGCCAGTGCCTGTCAGCAAACCAAACTGGGGAAACGTCAGGTGTTTTCGTTGCCAAGAAATGGGACATGTTGCGGCAAATTGTCCATTGACAGATGAACCAATGCAGTGTGATTTATATATTAGAAGGCAGTCTATGTTTGCAGCGGTTTCATGCACTGCAACCCCAAATATGAGAAAACCAATGTGCCAAATGACTGTGAATGATAAGCCTATTACAGCCTTGCTGGACTCTGAAAGTCAAGTGACTTTGGTTACAGCGGAAATGATTGAACCTGTGAAGTATCATGCTAAAAATGTTGCTGTGATCTGTATACATAAGAATACCCGGGAGTATCCTGTAACCACTGTTCAGTTTAAAACTGGTTTAGGTACCGTGACCCATCCGGTTGGACTAGTTCCCCACTTGGTGCATGAGGCCATCATTGGTAGGGACTTCCCTAAGTTTTGGGAACTGTGGGATCATCCCAACTCGGTGGCAGTACCTGACTCAGTCGCAGAGCCCGAATTCCTGGCCACTACTGACAACGTGGGTTCAGGGGACTCTTCTCAGGGCTCCCTGGATTTTCCTCTATCGGTTATGGCAGGAGAGCTGGAGGACCCTGAGGAGGTCCCCACTACCAGTAGAGCTGGACAGCCGTCTGCTGACCCCGAGCCTATGTTAGAGTTTGATGACCTTAATGTGCATAAGGAAAATTTTGGTACTGAGCAGAGAAAAGACCATACCCTTTCCAGGGCCTGGGAAAATGTAATAGTGATTAATGATGTACCTGTCGAACCCGGGGACAGGCCCTGTTTTCCTTATTTCAGCAGCAATGAGGATTTACTGTATCGTGTATGTAAAATGAATGATGAAGTGGTTGAGCAGTTGGTGGTCCCTAAGCCATACAGACGGCTGGTGTTAGAACTTGCCCATGGGCACTTGCTAGGAGGCCATTTAGGGGTTGAAAAAACTACTGAAAGGGTGTTGCGCAGGTTTTACTGGCCCGGGATACAGAAAGATGTTAAGAATTACTGTCAATCCTGTCCTGTGTGTCAGATGTCAGCCCCACTATCCCACTTCCGAAGTCCTTTAGTGCCCTTGCCTATCATTGAAGTGCCCTTTGAGAGGATTGCCATGGACCTTGTGGGCCCACTTCCCAAGTCTGCCCGGGGTCATCAGCATATCCTCGTAATCATGGATTATGCTACCCGTTACCCTGAAGCAGTTCCCCTACGTGCCGCGTCTGCTAAAAACATTGCCGAAGAACTGTTTATGGTGTTCAGTCGGGTTGGCATCCCGAAAGAAATCCTTACAGACCAGGGCACCCCGTTTATGTCGCGAATAACTAGGGAGCTCTGCAAGTTATTTAAGGTGACGCAGCTGCGAACCTCAGTGTATCATCCTCAAATGGATGGCTTAGTGGAACGCTTCAATAAGACGTTAAAGAGCATGTTAAAAAAGGTTGTGGACAAGGATGGGAAAAACTGGGACTTCCTGATACCATACTTGATGTTTGCCATCAGGGAAGTTCCCCAGTCCTCTACGGGGTACTCCCCATTTGAGTTGCTTTATGGGAGACACCCTCGGGGACTCTTAGACATTGCCAAAGAAACTTGGGAGGGAGAACAGACACCCCATAAAAGTGTCATTGAGCATATTGCCCAAATGCAGGAGAGGATTGCAGCGATCATGCCAGTGGTAAAAGAACACTTACTGCAGGCCCAGGTAGCCCAACAGAGAATATATAACAGGGGGGCACAACTCCGTGTTTTCTCACCTGGTGACAGGGTCCTGGTGTTAGTTCCCACTGTTGAGAGCAAGTTCCTGGCTAAGTGGCAGGGTCCCTTTGAAGTAATTGAGAGAGTGGGGGAGGTCAACTACAAGGTTTATCAACCAGGGAAAAGGAAGCCCGAACAGGTTTACCATATAAACCTGTTAAAACCCTGGAAGGATAGAATGGCGTTAACTGCGAGGCCTCTCCCAGTAACGCCTATGGGTACTGAGTCCCCTCTCATCCCTGAGGTCACGATTCCAGACACCCTCTCATATTCCTAAAAACAGGACATTAGAGAATTCCTGATAAGGAATAGAGAGAAGTTTTCAGAGTTACCTGGCACGACTTCAGCAGTTCAGCATGATATTGTTACTGAACCTGGGGTACGTGTCAAGCTCAAACCTTACCGAATTCCTGAAGCAAGGAGAAAGGACATCAGCAAGGAAGTTAAAAAAATGTTGGAGCTAGATGTCATTGAGGAATCCAATAGTGACTGGTCTAGCCCCATCGTGTTAGTCCCAAAACCGGATGGCACGTGGAGGTTCTGTAACGACTTCAGGAAACTTAATGCGGTGACAAAGTTTGACACATACCCAATGCCCAGAGTAGACGAACTTATAGACCGACTTGGCAAGGCTCGCTATCTTACCACTTTGGACTTGACAAAAGGGTATTGGCAAATACCCCTAACTGGTAGCGCCAAAGAGAAGACTGCGTTCGTGACCCCAGACGGTTCCTTTCAATATAAAAAAATGCCTTTTGGGTTGCAAAATGCCCCCGCGACATTTCAGAGGGCCATGGACAGGACCCTAAAACCCCACCGACGATACGCAGCAGCCTATCTAGATGACATAGTGGTACATAGTACTGATTGGGAGTCTCACTTGCCTCGTGTCCAGGCTGTTCTTGATTCCCTCTTCAAAGAAGGTTTTACGGCAAATCCAAAAAAATGTGCCATTGGTCTAGAGGAAGCCAAGTATTTGGGCTACACTATTGGCCGTGGTGTCATAAAACCACAAGTAAGTAAAATAGCAGCCATCCAGGAATGGCCACGCCCTGCAAACAAAAAGCAGGTCAGGGCCTTTCTTGGTATTGCGGGGTATTATAGAAGATTTATCCCAAATTTTGCAACTATAGCTGCCCCTCTGACAGACCTTACGAAAGGGAAAGACTCGGTAATGGTGAAATGGTCCCCAGTAGCAGAGGAGTCTTTCCAAGTCCTGAAGAAGGCTCTGTGTGCACAGCCAGTACTGTACTCTCCCGATTTCTCCAGAGAGTTTTTGGTTCAGACGGATGCGTCTGATGTTGGTATCGGGGCGGTACTGTCACAGGTATACAATGGGGAAGAACACCCTGTCGTGTACCTAAGTAGAAAGCTCAATGACCATGAGAAAAAGTATGCAGTCATTGAAAAAGAATGTTTAGCCATAAAATGGGCCGTGGACGCACTCAGATACTATTTGTTAGGGCGCCAGTTTGACTTAATAACTGACCATGCTCCCCTGAAATGGATGGCCCAAAAGAAGGAGACTAATAGACGGGTGAACCGGTGGTTTTTGGCTCTACAGAATTACTCCTTCATCGTAAAACACAGGCCAGGTGTGGAGATGGGAAATGTAGATGCCCTGTCCCGTGTTCACTCCTGTTGGGCCACAGGTGTTCCAACCCTGGAGTTGAAACAAGGGGGGAGGATATGTAGCAGAGCGTCCCAGAGAGAGCCAGGAGAAGTCCTGTTCGGGGTTTATACATCTCCCAGGCTCCTCTCATATACATTCAGAGGTCTCTGAGACATGATCCAGTTCGGATCTTAGTCCTCCTTTCCAGGCTAATTTAAGCTCACCTGAGCAAACAGCATTTGCTCTCTGCCTGGGACACACAAACAGGGATGGTTTGTGAGGAGCCAAAAGGTTGGTAAAACCCTTTAAAAACTCTTTACAGAAGCTGACAAGCGGTAGGCTTGCTCAGCTTGATAGTTAGAGACGGTGTATGTTATAGTTAGAGCCGAGACACGGCTAGGACTTTTGTTTGGTTATTTCTGTTTTGATGTGTTTTCTGGAAGACTGTGCAGCACCTGTGTATGGACTTGTATTTAAATCACTACCTCAAGTGGATTTGGTATCTGTGCCTTACTAAACAGCCCATCCAAGTGAGCTTTGTACCTGCTACCTGTCCCCCAGGTTACACCTGAAAGAATGGAAACATCTCCTCAAAGGTACCATTGTGTCAGGGAAATACCGTACTTCGGAAAATACCGTACTTCGGCGCCGGGTTCCAAGAATGCGCACGCGCGGTAGAGCGGCTCAGCAAACAGTACAGATACGCTGGGTAGCAGGTGCGCATGCGCGGGTCCACAGCGCTCGGGTATCTGATACAGCTCACCCAGTATGGCTCACTGCTATGCGCGGCGCTGACAGAGGACGGGTGCGCATGCGCACTCGTCCGGGTATCCCACCTGACCACTTACCTGGCCTATAAAAGGCCTTCCCTTTCCCTTCACAAATCGCTGGTTTGTTGTCTTTACTTCCTGAGTCTTGGCTCCAGTCCCTGTATCCAGTATCCTGTATCCAGTATCCAGTACCTTGTATCCAGTACCTTGTATCCTGTATCTGCCTGATTACCTGTGCCTGACCTGGAACCCGCTTGACCACCGCTGCTGTTACCTGTGTTTGACCCCTGGCTTGTTCCCCGGATACCTCTTCTACCTGATTACCTGTGCTTGACCCTCGGCCTGCTTGCTGGACATTCTCTGAGTTACTTACCTGTGTTTGACCCCTGGCCTGCTTCCTGGATACCTCTTCTGCCTGATTACCTGTGCTTGACCCTCGGCCTGCTTGCTGGATATTCTCTGAGTTACTTACCTGTGTTTGACCCCTGGCCTGCTTCCTGGATACCTCTTCTGCCTGATTACCTGTGCTTGACCCTCAGCCTGCTTGCTGGACATTCTCTGAGTTACTTACCTGTGTTTGACCCCTGGCCTGCTTCCTGGATACCTCTTCTGCCTGATTACCTGTGCTTGACCCTCGGCCTGCTTGCTGGACATTCTCCGAGTTACTTACCTGTGTTTGACCCCTGGCCTGCTTCCTGGATACCTCTTCTGTCTGATTACCTGTGTTTGACCCCCGGCCTGCATACTGGACATTCTCTGAGTTACCTACCTGTGTTTGACCCTCGGCTTGGTGTTTTGGACTCCCAGTTCTCACATGCACCTAAGGGTCCTCTTCCAGTACATGTTCTGGTACCTACACAGCCTCTGCCTCATCACGGTCCTGCCAGGTGTCTACTTCCAGTGCAGCATCAGCCTCTCCTGGTCTACGTCGCTACTGCACACCACCTGCAACACACCTGCTGGCAACCCGTGCATCTTTGTGCCCGGTGACCTCTGTACCCACTCCAGAGTCATCGTGCACCTAGTCGCAAGGGGAGCAGCTCTCAGCATTTCGGCCCGGGTGAGTACCTGTGACAGTACAAACCAGCCAATGCCCGAGGCCGACAGAGCTGGTTCACCCCTTGAGGCCCTATGCCAGCAGGTGACAGCCCTTACTCAGGCTGTACAACGCCTCCAGGATGGGTACTTCCAAATTGAGGGACGTCTCCAGCACTTGACCTTTTCTCCTAATCAAGCGGACCTGTCTCCTCCTGCAGCCAGCACCTCCACTTCCTCTCAAGCACCTGGAGGTGCCCTCCCTGCTTACGTCATGTCTAACCCAGATCCCAGGGTCCCCACACCGGAACGTTTCTCCGGGGACCGAAAGAAATTTCGCTCTTTTAAGAATGCTTGTTTACTGCACCTGGCCCTGCAACCCAGGACTTTTCAGTTGGAATCTACCAAGGTGGGTTTCATCATTTCCCTGCTCTCCGATGAACCTCAATCCTGGGCACACCACTTGATGGAACAAAAGAGTCCACAGCTGGATTCTGTAGAGTCTTTCCTCTCCGCCATGTCAGCACTTTACGAGGACTCTCAACACACAGGTACAGCAGAATCCACTCTGCACACCCTATCCCAGGGTAAAAGGCCCGTAGAGGACTATATAGTGGAATTTCGTAAATGGGCCGCAGACACAGAGTGGAATGAGTCCGCCCTAATGTACCAATTTCGTTTGGGACTCTCTGAGATGTTAAAGGACGAACTGGCCCGGGGGGAAGTCCCAACCACTTTGTCAGACCTCTACCAACTTGTCACTAAACTGGATCGTCGGTTGCGACGGGCAGAGAAGTTCCAAAGTCCCCGGCCCACCTGGATGTTGCCCCGGGTTCCCTTGGCACCTGCTTCTTCTCTGAACCCTCGCTTTCCCCCTCATGGGGAACCCATGCAGTTGGGCCTGGCTCAGTCCCCCTTGTCTCCTGAGGAAAGACTTTGTCGCCGGCAAGCTAACCTCTGTCTATACTGCGGTGGTACAGGACATTACCTACTGAAGTGCCCAGTGAGACCCAGTAAGTGCCCTCCTCGGTCCCTTCTGAGGTCCCACACTACCGGGTTCCTCGTTCTCATCTTATTGTTCCGCTCTCCCTACAGGTGGCGGGAGAAGCTTTCCAGCTGGGAGCCATCCTTGATTCAGGGGCATGCAGTTGCTTCATGGACTTGACCCTGGCACGGCACCTGAACCTCCCTTTGAAAACCAAGAAGCAACCTCTCCAAGTCCAGTTGGCCGATGGCTCTTCACCCTGCTCAGGACCTGTGACCCAGGAGACCGGCTCCATCCTGACCTACACCAATTTGGGGCACCATGAACTCTTACGTTTTGATATAATTCATTCCCCAATGTTCCCTATCATCCTGGGGTATCCTTGGTTACAGGCCCACAACCCTCAGATTGACTGGAATAGCAGGGAAGTAGTGTTTTCTTCCCCCTACTGTTTGCAGCACTGCTTCCCGGACATTACCTCAGAATCTCCCACCTGTCTTGCCATGCAACCCAGTCTCAAGGACCTGCAACATGTTCCAGCACCCTATCAGGACTTTATGGACATTTTTGACGAGAAGAAGGCTGAAGTTCTTCCCCCTCATCGGTCATACGACTGTCCAATCGATCTCCTGCCAGGGGCTGAGGTCCCCTTTGGAAGAATCTTTCCCTTATCAGAAACCGAACTAGAAGCCATGCGGGTTTATATCGATGAGAACCTCGCCAAGGGGTTCATTCAACCATCCTCTTCTCCAGCAGGGGCTGGGATCTTCTTTGTGGAGAAGAAAGACGGTTCCCTCAGGCCCTGTGTGGACTATAGGGAACTAAACAAAATCACAGTCAAGAACAGGTACCCACTACCACTCATCCCCAAACTTTTCCAGCGGCTCAGAACTGCCAAAATCTTCACCAAGCTTGATCTACGTGGGGCCTACAACTTGGTAAGAATACGCCTGGGGGATGAGTGGAAAACGGCCTTCCGATCAAGATTCGGTCACTTTGAGTATCTGGTCATGCCCTTCGGGCTCTGCAACGCCCCAGCTACCTTCCAGCATTTTGTTAACGACATTTTCCGTGAGTATCTGGATAACTTCCTCATTGTTTACCTTGACGATATTCTGATTTTCTCTGATTCACTAGAAACCCACCGTCAACATGTCCGGAAGGTCCTTCTCATCCTACGTAAGCATGGACTCTACGTCAAAGGGAAGAAATGCCAGTTCGAGACAGACACCATCCAGTTCCTGGGCTTCATCATCACCACCGGAGGAGTTCTGATGGATCCACAAAAGGTGAAAGCCATCCAGGAATGGCCTGCCCCCACGGACAAGAGGTCAGTTCAACGCTTTATTGGGTTTTCAAACTTCTATAGACGTTTCATTCAGGGTTTTTCTGCAATTGTGTCCCCGATTACCCAGCTTACCCGCCAGCAGACCAAATTTCAATGGACTCCCCAAGCGCAAGGCGCATTTGAAAAACTCAAGGAACTTTTTTCCTCCGCACCTATCCTTAAGCATCCTGACCCAGAACTCCCCTATGTGCTAGAGGTAGACGCCTCCGATTCTGCTACAGGAGAAATCCTGTCACAGAGAAGTGGCCCAAAGGCCTTGCTCCACCCGGTCGCCTTCGCCTCTCGAAAACTGAGTCCCCCGGAGAAGAATTATGAGGTTGGCGACCGGGAATTACTTGCGATCAAGTTTGCATTAGAAGAATGGAGATATCTGCTGGAGGGAGCCTCTCAACCCATTCTCATCTTTACGGATCATCGCAATTTGGAGTATCTCAGGGCAGCTAAACGCCTAAGACCTCAACAGGCCCGCTGGGCCTTGTTCTTTTCTCGATTTAATTTCCACATCACCTACCGTCCCGGCTACAAGAATGGCAAGGCTGATGCTCTGTCCCGCATGTTCCTGAATACAGAGTCCTCAAAGGAACCTGCCACCATTCTGTCTGCACATAACTTCCTCCATGCCATCCAACCTGACCTAACCGTAGCCCTTAAGCAAGCCTCCAATCAATTCTCTGTTCCCTCCTTACCTTTTTTTGAAAAAAGACAGGAATTACTTTGGGCCCATGGCCGAATATTTGTTCCCCCTCCAGTCAGGCTCCAAGTTCTGCAGGCCCTCCATGACCACAAGATGTCTGGCCACTTTGGAATGCAGAAGACGGCCGACTTGGTGAGTCGGTCCTACTGGTGGCCGGGCTGGAGAAAGGACTGCCAAAACTATGTACTTTCCTGTAACACCTGCCAGAGAAACAAGGGGTCCAACACCAAGTCCTGGGGTCTGTTGAGACCTCTACCCGTTCCTGAACGTCCATGGAAAGAAATTTCTATGGATTTTATTGTTGACTTGCCTCCCTCAGACTCCTATACCACTATCCTGGTTGTGATAGATCGCCTCTCAAAGATGGCCCATTTTTTGCCCATGAAGGGTACCCCTTCTGCCGCCTCCACCACAGACATTTTCATCAAGGAAATTGTAAGGCTACACGGGGTACCAGCCAACATCACCTCCGATCGGGGGGTACAGTTCACTTCCAAGTTTTGGAGAGACCTCTGTAGGGCTCTAGAGATTAAATCTTCCATGTCTTCAGCTTACCATCCGCAAACCAACGGCCAAACTGAGTGGACTAATCAGACCCTTGAGCAATATTTGAGATGTTTCTGTTCCTATTCCCAAGATGACTGGTCAGGCCTGTTACCCTACGCAGAGTTTGCTTACAATAACTCCCTACATTCTGCTATTATCCAAACGCCCTTTTGGGCAAACTACGGATATCACCCCTCTTTTCTTCCAGATTCCATTCCAGACGTCTCTACCCCAGCGGCACAGGAACTGGTCAAGCATATACAGGACAACTTCCTCCAAATCCAACAGGCCCTGAAAGAGGCGCAAAGAGGTTACGAGGTACAGTACAACCGGGGCAGGAAGGAGTGTCCGACGTTCAAGGTTGGTGAAAAAGTTTGGTTATCCACTGCTAATTTGAAACTACCCTGTCCATCCCGGAAACTCGGCCCCAGGTTCATCGGTCCTTTTGAGGTCAAGAGGGTGATCAACCCAGTCGCTTTGAAAAAGATTTACCCAGCTCCTATAAGATCCACCCAGTATTCCATGCTTCTTTACTGAAACCTGTAATTGCCAATTCTTTCCCTGGCAGGCAGATGGCACTTCCTCCACCCGTCACTATCCAAGGAGAGAAAGAATTTGAGGTCGAGAAGATCCTGGATTTCCGTAAGAGAAGAGGGCAGGCTCAGTACCTAGTCAAATGGAAGGGTTATCCCCCTGTAGACAGCTCCTGGGAACCATCTGAAAATATCCATGCCCCCCGATTAATACGAGAATACCACCAAAGACACCCTGGACTGGGCATCCGGAGGCTGCCCTTAGGGGGGGGGGCACTGTCAGGGAAATACCGTACTTCGGCGCCGGGTTCCAAGAATGCGCACGCGCGGTAGAGCGGCTCAGCAAACAGTACAGGTACGCCGGGTAGCAGGTGCGCATGTGCGGGTCCACGGTGCTCGGGTATCTGATACAGCCCACCCAGTACGGCTCACCGCTATGCGCGGCGCTGACAGAGGACGAGTGCGCATGCGCACTCGTCCGGGTATCCCACCTGACCACTTACCTGGCCTATAAAAGGCCTTCCCATCACAAATCGCTGGTTTGTTGTCTTTACTTCCTGAGTCTTGGCTCCAGTCCCTGTATCCAGTATCCTGTATCCAGTACCTTGTATCCAGTATCTTGTATCCTGTATCTGCCTGATTACCTGTGCCTGACCTGGAACCCGCTTGACCACCGCTGCTGTTACCTGTGTTTGACCCCTGGCTTGTTCCCCGGATACCTCTTCTACCTGATTACCTGTGCTTGACCCTCGGCCTGCTTGCTGGACATTCTCTGAGTTACTTACCTGTGTTTGACCCCTGGCCTGCTTCCTGGATACCTCTTCTGCCTGATTACCTGTGCTTGACCCTCGGCCTGCTTTCTGGACATTCTCTGTGTTACTTACCTGTGTTTGACCCCTGGCCTGCTTCCTGGATACCTCTTCTGCCTGATTACCTGTGCTTGATCCTCGGCCTGCTTGCTGGACATTCTCTGAGTTACTTACCTGTGTTTGACCCCTGGCCTGCTTCCTGGATACCTCTTCTGCCTGATTACCTGTGCTTGACCCTCGGCCTGCTTGCTGGACATTCTCTGAGTTACTTACCTGTGTTTGACCCCTGGCCTGCTTCCTGGATACCTCTTCTGTCTGATTACCTGTGTTTGACCCCCGGCCTGCATACTGGACATTCTCTGAGTTACCTACCTGTGTTTGACCCTCGGCCTTGTGTTTTAGACTCCCAGTTCTCACATGCACCTAAGGGTCCTCTTCCAGTACATGTTCTGGTACCTACACAGCCTCTGCCTCATCACGGTCCTGCCAGGTGTCTACTTCCAGTGCAGCATCAGCCTCTCCTGGTCTACGTCGCTACTGCACACCACCTGCAACACACCTGCTGGCAACCCGTGCATCTTTGTGCCCGGTGACCTCTGTACCCACTCCAGAGTCATCGTGCAGCTCTCAGCATTTCGGCCCGGGTGAGTACCTGTGACACATTGTGACAGTTCTCATTCTTACTGACCATAAGAATCTCACATTCTTGTCTGAGGCTAAACGCCTCTCTCCCAGAAGGGCGCTAGAGCTATTTTCTTGTCAAGTTTCAATTACATTGTCTCATTCTTACCCAGTACTAAGAATGTAAGGGCTGACACTTTGTCACAATAATTTTCCTACACTTCCAAGATGGAGTCGGTTCCGGTTCCTGTGATTCCTTCTGATCGTATTCTGGCTACGGTTCGCACCAGTCTCACTTCTCCTTTGGGTGACAAAATTCTTGCTGCTCAGGTCCATGCTCCTCCTGAGAAACCTTGTGACCGCTGCTTTGTCCCAGAGAGTCTCCGTACTGCCGTGCTCCAGACTGCTGGCCACCATTGGAAGAATCAACTCTTTTGGGCCATTTCCCAACTTCTGGTGGCCTAGTCTACTTGCTGATGTAACTGCCTGCCTTCGTAGCTGCCTGTTCCGTGTGTGCTCAGAGTAAGACTCCACGACACCTTCCAGTGAGTCTCCTACAGCCCATACCCAATGGAGAGAGGCCCTGGACCCACCTGTCTATGGATTTCATTGGGGAGTTATCCAACTCCCAGGGCAACACAGTTATCTTTATGGTGGTTGACCGGTTCTCAAAAATGTCTCATTGTATTCCACTTAAGAAGTTGCCCACTTCTAAGGAACTGGCTTTCATTTTTGCTCAGGAGATCTCTCGCTTACATGGGCTACCCAAAGTGATTGTCTCGGATGGGGTAGTCAGTTTGTCTCCCGTTTCTGGCGAGCCTTTTGTGCACAGTTGGGAATTCAGCTTGCTTTCTCCTCTGCGTATCACCCATAGTCTAATGGGGCCACAGAATGAGCCAATCAGTCCTTGGAGCAATTCCTACATTACTATATTTCTGACCATCATAACAACTGGTCAGACCTCTTACCATGGCAAGAGTTTGCTCACAATAGTGTCTTGAATTCTGCTTCCCAATTGTCCCCATTTATGGCGAATTATGGCTTCCAACCTTCCATGTTGCACAAGAAAAAAGAAAACCGTGAGCGCAAAGATATGTGTACCTCTATACATGCAGCAGACAATGTCTGTAAAGAACACAGTCACAGTTCATTAGTCCATATAATAAACTGAACAAATAGCAAGTCCTAAAAAGAATGGTGGTGGGCAGCAGCTATCCTTAAAGAGAAGCCAGCTCTGTAATGGGAAAACAAGGGAACAAGAAGGAAGCGCCACCTAAGTGCAATAAGTTAAGCAGGATTTTAATGACACAACAAATAATGCACTTACAGGAAGGTGAATAAAATCAGGCTCATCTGTGCTTTGGGCACAAGGTCCAGTCCGGTCGCTGGTTCATCCTATTCCACGGGGAGGCAATCGTGGGAGATGGGATGTACAGTCTTTACCTGCGGCCACCAGGAAGTCAGCCAGGTCCGGCGTGGAACGCAGTTGGAACACAGGAGATGACGCCACCAGAAAGCAGAACCAGGGGAAGCAACAAGGGAGAGGAATCTGGAGAGAACACACAGGCTAGGCGCTCAGAGTCAACTGCTCCTTCTACAGGCCTATGGGAGTACTGCCAGAGAGGGGCTATATATGTGCCAAGCTGCCTGTGGGACAACAGGCGCCAGCACACCATAATCCCACTATCAGCAACATATTTAAGAACAAAGAAATTGGATTATGAATTGATTGATAACTAAAGGATGTAATATATCAGAGAAATGTCATTAATATTAAAGAAAGTGTTATTTTTATTTTTGTGTTTATGTCATGATCTGACCAACGAGGGAACAGGACCAAGGGAAATGTTAAAAACGGTTAGAGCTAAAAAGAAAGTATGTCAAAATAGAAACTTATTAGACATGTGCACACTGAAATATTTTGTTTCGGAATTTCATTTTCATTCGAAAAATTTATTTATTTAGTTACTCCCAAAATTCTTTTTATTTATTTTGTTTCGTTAAAAAATGCATTTGTCCGAAAATCCGAAATAATTAAGGTCGAATCTGTCATTGAAGGCTTATGGTGTCTGTCGAATGTTCTAAGAAGTTTTGTCTGAGCAGCTAAACTGTATGACGCCGCAATCGTACATTTTCGGTTGAATGTTCCGCCTGCAAGCTATAGTAGCATTCTAATGTTGTATGACACTAGTAATAATTATATTTATTAAATATTATTACTAGTCAACCAACATTAGAATTCTTCTATAGCCTATGGGCAGAGCATTTGACCATAAATCGCTTGCGGCGACTGCTTTGTTAAATCTTCATGTTGAATCTTTTCTCTCTATGTCGAATAATCTTGGACTAATAGAGTTAGGTTAGGCACATTCAACCTTTTTTTGCTATTGTCTCTATAATGTCAAATCTTTTCTATCTATGTCGAATCTTTTCTCTCTATGTAGAATAATCTTGGACTAATAGAGCTAAGGTTAGGCACATTCGACCACAGGTTCGATGGACACAGATCGCTATTGTCAGCGTCATGTCGAATCTCCTATCTATAGCGAACTGTTGCAATGAAAACAAAAATAAAGCATTTGTTTATGTCGGATCTTTCGGTTTTCGGATTCTGCACGTTCATTATAGTTTGTTAAAACGCTAACAAAAATACCAGAATTTGGACGAAAATACATTTAGACGAAAATGAATAAAATGGGAGTTATATTAGAAAGATGCATAAACGCATGCACCTTCACCAAAGGGTTCACGTGTGTACCTGCATCTGTATGTAAAACGCATAGACCTGCATTAGATGTACAATGCATCAAAACATATATATACACACACAAGGAAAACACTAATAAGATACAATATTATATATGCATACATAAAACATCTAAAAAATCTAAAAATCCATCATTCGTATAAAATATATGTAAGAAAAATATATCTACACACACATGTATAAACAACAAATAGATAAAATAGTTTAAGCTAAAATCGTTATCGTTAAAATCGTAAAATCTGTGTGTGGAAGTGAGGTATGCATTGTCTAACAAAAGGGGGGGAGCATGATTAAAGGTATGTACGTGAACAGGGGTTAAAGAGCGTAAGAGCTATTGAGGCCCATACTGAATGAAATGTTACGTACAAGTAATAGTATTCTAAAGTAAGCACAAACACGTGTGTGGTGTGTACACATAAATGGTCTTGTATTCACACTGCATGGTGGTACTCTAAATAGGCAAGGCAATCATATGCTAAATGATACTGAAAATCTTCTGGTGTGATCATCAATGCTAAAATATTGTGTCCATTCTCTGGAGAGAGGTGTAATCGCTATCAATATCAATATCGCCTATGTGTACAGCATACTATAAGTAACAGTTACATGGGATGGTACTTACTATGTGAAGGATACCGAATGTGGAAAATGGACCATAAGGGTCAGATGTGAAAGAAAACAAAGTTTGGAAATGTTATGGGTAATTCCGTCAGGAGAGACAGTCTATAGTTACAAGAGGGTATGAACCTCAATTTCTTCATTTAACTCTCCAGGTGCCAAAGTCCCTAAATAATAAATCCAATAGGATTCCTGTTGGCAAAGGCGTCTAAACCGTTCAGCTCTAGGCAATGTCCCAGGAATAGATTCCAGGACCCAAACTTTCAGGCCCATCGTAGATTTTTTGTGTTGGCAAAGAAAATGCTTGGGGACACTATGATGGTCTCGTCCTTTCTCAATAAAATGCCTATGTTCTCTAAAACGTGCTCTAAGGGGCCTGATGGTCCTTCCTACGTATAGGAGCCCACAAGGGCACATGAGACAATAGATTACATATTCAGTGGAGCAATTGTAAAATTATTTAAACGTATATGTTTTGCCCTGGGCTATAAATGTCTTTTGTACATGCTGGACAAACTGGCAAGTCAGGCAGAGTGGTTTCTTACACTGGAACCTGCCAATTAAGGGAATTAGTACCAATGGAGTATTAGATTTGGTATGTTTAACTTTACTGGGGGCAATTTTGCTCTTGATATTGCAAGCTTTCCGATAGGCTACCTTAGGATGAATGGTTATGCCAGACTTGAGGTGAGGATCCTCAAGAAGCATGGACCAATGATTGAATAGAATTCTCTCCATCTGTTTGAACTTTGCATGAAATTGAGTAACAAAACGTGTGGGTGGTTTGGTATTAAAGGTATTAGAGGAAGAGGTTCTCTAACCTTCCATGTTGCCTGACTCTTTTGTCCCGCAGAGTATTCCTGCATTAGAGGAGCATGGTCTGTGGTCTGTGATCTGTGGTCTTCATCTACTTAGGCACAAGTCCAGGAGGCTGTGCAACATGCTATTGATAGGTACAGGCTCCATGCTGACAGCAGACGCATGCAGGCACCTTCCTACCCAGTTAGGGACAGGGTCTGGCTGTCATCTCGCAAGCTCCGACCTCATGTTCCCTCACTGAAATTCGCACCTCGGTTTATTGGGCCTTTCCGTATTCTTAACCCAGTGGTTTACGCATTAGACCTTCCTTCTAATATGCGTATCTCAAATGTATTTCATGTCTACTTATTAAAACCTTTGGTCTGCAATCACTTTACCACCTCAGTGCCACGTCCTCACCCTGTTCAGGTTAAGAACCATGAGGGGTATGAAGTACAGTCCATTGTTGACTCCTGTAGGTTCTGTGGGTGCGTACAGTACCTGGTGCATTGGAAAGGGTACGGTCTGGGGGAACGCTCTTGGGTCCCATCCTCAGACGTACATGTCCCTGTCCTCCTCTGTGATTTCCATAGACGTTTTCTCCTCAAGTGTGGTGGTCCTCCGAGGGGGGGGATCGTTGAGGAGGGGGTAATGTCAGGGCTGGGCCCAGCCCTTCCTTCTCTGAGCTGGCTGCTCACCTGTCAGAAATTGCCAGCTCCTATCTCTCCACAGTGACTCACCTGTTGATGATCCTGCTCGTTGTTCCTTCCTACTTAAGCCGTCCAGTCCAGATGATCTCTGCCTTCACCTTGGTCAAATCTCTAGAGACGCCTTCCTGTGTTCCTGTTAAAGACTTGCTTGGCTGACATTCCTTCTGGCTCCCTGACATTTTGGCTTGTCTGACTATCCGTTCCAGTTCCTGAACTTTGGCTATGTTTTGACTACGTTTACTTTGTTTAATAGCGGACATGGTCAATGGAGCGTCCCGCAACTCCAAAACCAAGTACAGAAACATCCGTGAGGCCCTGGCGTGGGGCGCAGCTAAGATGGTGCTGCTGACAGCTCCACACGCTGCTTCCCCACGACCACCCAGACTGAAGCCGACTACCAGCAGAGGAGAGGGAGAGTCAGACTCGGACTTCTCTGACACTCCACATTCCTCACATTCCAACCCTAGGCAGCCTGCTGAAGCAATTTGAGTGAATGCTACAGCGTGCCCTGAAGCAGACCTCAGATCAGATCACAGAATGCCTCTCCAGAGAAATCAGTGAACTAGGCCAATTTACATCTGACCTGGAGCAGATGGTAGACGATCTAGAAACCCTCTTTAGCAATCATACTGACAAGATAGAAGCTCTGTGTGAAGAAAACCAATCCCTCCAAACCCAGCTAAAAGATTATGAGAACAGGCCTAGACGATCCAATAAAAGGATCCATAGGATCCCTGAGACTGTCCTAGATCTCCAATCCTCGTCCACTGCCCTATTTCAGGAGCTATTCCCATCCATTCCCACCCTTCTCTCTGTCCTGGACCAATGAGCAGCAATTTCAGGACTAGTCGTGAATCCGCGGAAATCTAGAGCCCTTAAAATTTCACTACCCCAGCTGATTCTTTCACAAATTAAGCAGACCCTCCTTTTTTCCTGGGTGCCCCAATCTATTTCATACCTGGGCATTACTCTTGGTTCCTGGACTCCATGAGGAGAGCATCTCCTGTGCTGTATGTGTGTGTGGGATCGTTGCCAACCAAGGGGCATATACCTTACGACTCCAGCCCAGAGGAACAGATCACCCATGCGGGGCACTCTGCTACAGCTGGAGGACTGAGTGCCACTGCGACACACCCTGTATCATGGAGGATCGATCGTACTTCCAGGAGAGGACCGCGGACTGTGTACTGTATTGATTCTTTTAGCACATTATATCGATCTGGCTCTGTGAATCCTGTTGCCAACAACCTATTGATGAAAACTGGATCTGGTCTTGCTTTATCGCATCCATCAAGTCTTACCACCAACCTCTGGCATTATATGATAACATTGCTCATTTATCACATCTTTCTGGTAAGTAGATCGAGATCACATGAGTGTGGAGTGTTCTTTTTGTTTCGTGCACTGAACTTTGGTGGAAGATTTTTTCCATATCATCAATTATGTTGTCGTTTGTTTGATTGACGGACTTTCACTTTTTTTTGATCATTATTCACAGTATACCTTCATTTGTTTATAGCGCCACACTTTGGACTTTATATTTTACTAGTTTGCTTATCAACAGACTGTGTTGGCTGCCATTTCACCCCCCCCCCCTTTTTTTCTTTGTAATTAGCGCAGATATTTTGTTCACCCTGGTTTCACATGTATTTACACAAACCGCAAGGTGGCCTTGGTCTCCCACAAGGCCACCTTCCTAAAAAAGGGTGGGTATTCCCATGGCTGGAGCACTAGAAATGCATTTACAATCCATTCCTATGCTAATACCTGTCCATTTGCACTATTTGCACTTTAGCTGTGGATCTATTCTTGAACAGAGGCCCTAACAAAATAGGGACACATCTCAAAACATTAGCCATGATCTGGTGGTGACAGATACTAGGCTGTTGCAAAGTCTCACCAGAGGTAATGGAGAATTAAGTTGTTGGTGTGCAACTTATTTCTCCTCATGAGACCAGGTATGTCACAACTCCATGCTTGTAAACTGCATTCCCCTTTGTTAGTGATAGTTGAATAGTTACATTTTCATCAGCTGTTGCCAATTAGGCTAAAGTCTGGAAGATTAGCTAATGAGCCAGAAAGGTGTGCATTCTTTTGTTTAAATACACTTTAACAGAGGATTAATTGTAAGCCCCAGTGGTTGGTTTTTATGCCACTGCTTCAGGCCTGCATATGGTAAGTTGGCTGCTTATGGATTTAGTTAAGTGCATGAGATCAGGTTAGGGCTCAGACAAGGGTAATGATAGGGTTAGGAGTTAGTGGGTTAAGTGTTATGGTAAGAGTTTAGGAGGTTATATCTTAGGTTAAGCATTAAGGTAATGGTAAGGTTTAATGCAGGATTCTTGTCAAAAACATTTTTAGATTTTGATAGAGTTGCAAAGAGTTTGATAGTCTGTGAACTTTTATTGATATCTTTGTCTTTATTGGTGAGCTTACTCTTCACTCATTGTTTCTTTGCTGGGGCATGCAGCACAAAGAATCTCTTTAAAGTGGTAGTAAACACTGTTTTTTAACTTGTACCTACAGGTAAGCCTATGAGGCCTACCTGTAGGTACAGTGAATATCTCCTAAACTTGCAGTGTTTAGGAGATATTCACATTTGAAGCAACCAGTGATGTCACTGGCGCTTGTGCACTGTGCTCGGAAATGGCAGCACACTAAGTACGCATGCCCGGGTGTGACGTCATCATGGCCCGCCAACTCAAACAGCCAGAGCCTGCAAACCTTGAAGGAAGACCAGGTGAAGATAGCGATGTCGACAGCAGTGACAGCATGTAACTGGAGGGCTTTATTTAAAGGTAAGTCTGTCATAATGTGCTAGTATGCAGTGCATACTAGCACATTATGGCTTAAACTGTCAGTGGGGCCATTTATTGAAGCAGTTTACTACCGCTTTAACAAAGATAAAGACAACAATAGGCTTTATTTAGTAGAATTGGAGTAGTTGATTAGTTATCCTACAGCTTTAAGGATATGTTCTTACTTTTTACTGTGTCACCAGGACAGGAAGTGGTGGAAAATCTCTCCAAAAATGATAGCAATGGAAGCCTGATAAGAGTTATCATTTTAAGTGTTAAGGATTAAGGGTTAACATTAAGTGTTAAAGGGTAGGTAATAGGTAAAAGCTCATTACCCGGTCTTTTGATATGGTAAAGTGTTAAGGGTTATTTGATTAGGCCCTGCCAATGGTGTACCCCAGATACGGGGCCTCTTCTAACCCTATGGCACATGGCACATTTCTTTAGGTTTGCTGTTAGGCCGGCATTTCGAATGCAGTTCATTACATCCTGAACTTTAGGTAGGTGCCTTTCCCGGTCTATGCTAAAAATAATCACATCGTTTAGATATGCTGCTGAATAGCATTTATGTGGACTAAGAATCTCATCAGTCATCTGCTGGAATGTAGCAGGGCCCCATTTAACCCAAAGGGCATCAAGACATACTGCCACAAGCCCTCTGGGGTCACAAAAGCTGTCTTCTCTCTTGCTTTATCTGTCAAGGGAACCTGCCAACACCCTCCAGTGAGATCAAGGCTGGTTATGTACCTGCCGTGGCCCAACCTCTCAGCTAGATCGACCCTGGTCATGGGATAGGTGTCAAACTTTGACACTTTATTCAGATTCAGGAAGTCATTATAAAATCTTAAGAACCCATCTGTCTTGGGAACTAAGACTATAGGACTATCGGGGTGATTGAAAAGTCAAAAAGTGAATTGTGTATTCACCTGCTACTTCTTTAGCTACAGGCCTCTAGAATATGATATGGTTTAAGCTGCACCCTGACCTTGGGGTCAGTGACAATGTCATGTTTAATTACATTTGTACAGCCTGGGAACTCTGAGAAGAAATCTGTATTTTACTGTAGAAACTCTCTCACCTCCTTCCTGTTGTGATACAGACATGAATTAGGTACCCTAACCTTGCTTATGCCTTCCTCTTTCTTCAGGGGCTCATCACCCAGGTCTAGGAAAGCTCCCCTATCTTTCCATGCGTTCAATTTAGATCTGCTCTTTTTTTTCCGCTTGCCTAGTTGGTACACCTTATAGTTTACTTCCCCAACCTTTTCCAGTATTTCATAGGGCCCTTACCACTTAGCAACGAACTTACTTTCCAATGTCTGGAAAAGATTAAAGCTGTACTGATCTAGTGTACACTCGACTCTGCGCTTCCTGTGCTCGCTGCTTGTGTTTTTGGACAAGGGGCATTGCTGAGGTAATTCTATCCTGCATGCTATATGCTTCCCAGGTGGGGGTCTTTCAACAGGGGGTGACCTTCCAACCACTCTTGCTGGGCTCTCAGGACTTCCCCTTTTTAACGGCTTTACTGGGTTTGACTGAGTCTTTTGACAGTTAGGGATCTTAAAACTGCAGACCCTGTAACAAGGTCCTCTGCAGCAAAGTAGCATTCCACCAGCTCCTATAGATCATCCTTTTGAATTAGGATCAGCTTGCATCACCCACCTCTGAAACTCAGGAGGTAGAGCTCTCTGAAACCAGTCCATCACAACTCTTTTTGCTAGGGGCCCCTGTAAGTACTTCAAGCTGCAGCTACCTATTGACCAGGTTGAATAGGCCATACATTTGGGAGCAAAGGATCCATCTGCCTTGAAACTCCAGCTGTGTACTCTCTATGCTCTCACTGTTGTTGTAACCCGCAGGCACCACAAGATCTCAGCTTTTAGCTTGTCATAATCCTGGGAATCCTCAGCAGTCAAGTCAAAGTATTCTTTTGGGAGTCCCTTGCTAACAGTGGTGCCACAAACACAGCCCAGAGTTTCCTTAGGCCAGGCCTGTCCCACAACAGTTCTCTCAAAAGTACTTAAGAAGGCCTCCACATCATCCTGGGCTGTCATCTTTTGTAGAAGGTGACTCTTGGGGCCTTGCAGGGTGTCACCGGAGTATCCAATGGAAACATTTTGTCTGGGGTGGTAGCCGCTGTACCACTTCTGCTAAGGTCTGTTGGTCTTTCTCGGCTGCCTGAGCCAAAGCAGCCACTTGTTCCTCTGTTGTCTGAACCAGGGCAGTCACTTGAGCCTTCATGCTTGCCAGATAAGCCACCAATAGCCCGTTAGTTTCCTGTTGTGCAGAAGCTGCTTGCTGGTTGGTTTCTTGGGCTTGCTGCTGCTGGGCACTCTATGTGGTCATTCTTTTAAAATTAGTATTTAATACATTTACATTTTTATAATACTAGTTCTGGTTCATCCTGCAATAGTCTCTTTAAGTAACCGCTTTCTTGGTGGGGATCCCACTGCCCCGATTCTCTTTTTTCTTGTAGTTTGTGCTTTTGGTTACATGAGACTACACTAATTAAGTGTGTTCAGACACCAGACTTGCAACTGCTCCTTTAAGATTTATTGTTTTGCTCAAAGAAGATCTCCAGACTGTAGTGATGAGGATATGAATATATTTTATGATCAAACATCTGCAGGAAGAGGGATGTAGAAAAGAAGTGCATATTCCCAGAGTTTACAGTTAAATACTGTTCACTTTTCAATGTTATAACTTAAAACAATCAGCTGATACTTGTAATGATGAGTTATTTTAAATGAATGAACACTTATATGTTAGCTTTAATCAAATTTAGATTCATTAAAATAGCTGAAAGATGTTTATATCTGATTCGTTATGCAATTATTACCATAGCATTATACTGACACTATCTGCATGAACTGTGTATATTTCAGTCCTAACTGATGAGTAATATATTATAATGACTTGAATTTTCAGCATAATAATTGTGTATGTATTATATAAGTATTCCTTAAAATGTTGCATGTCCTTTATTTGCATCAGATTTGCACTTAAACTTATTTTGAAGTCTTGTTTTTTTCATCTCGCTGTTCCCTGAAATAGGTTTATAAACATTTAAATATGAAATCCAGTTTAGAGAAAGCAAGGGGTGAAAATGTCTTCCCCACAAGTACACAGGCACAATGTATTTTTGTGTTACAATTGTGAAAAATGGCAGGGGGTGGGTGAAGGAGTAGATTCTGCAGAGGAAGAAAGGGAGAAGACCCTTTTTTCAGTGGTCTGAGATCATAAAGAGGAACTTTAGTCTGCTCATATCATTTGTAATAAAAAAAATCATTCTGACGCTTCCCTCCAACCACTTTGCATATAATTTTATATATACTGTGATACTGTACTTGCCAAATATTCTTCAGAAATCTCTCTCCACCGAGTCTGGCTGCAATCATTTTAACTGTGGGCAGCTGAAGCTGTTGACTGTTCACTTTCTGGATTTATACAGACACACAGAGGCACACCTCCAGCTCTCCAGCTCTCATTGGTCCTCTTATGACTCATCCCCTCTCCCTTCCTGGCAAACTCTCACGAGAGGGAGAGCTGTGCATGATGTCATAAGCCTAGTCTTTTTTCCAGACAAGAAACAGGAAGTGGGCTTTATAAGGTATTTACTGGCAGAAGAAAAAAAATGTTTTACTATCCAAAGTTAAAACACCAAGGGCAGAAGATTTAATAGATGGGAAGTTGAAAAAATGACTGAAGTTCTGCTTTAAGGCTTAGAGGTGACAAATGGACAACACAAACTTGGTTTTAAATATATTTTCTGAAAATGCAAATGAATTGTCAATTACAATGTCAATTTCTAAAACTGCATAGTGTAAGACTAATCTACTGGTCTACTTTTAGATTGTAAGCTCTAACAACCAGGGCTCTCTGATTCCTCCTGTATTGAATTGTATTGTACTGTTTGCCCTAACCTTGTAAAGTGTTGCGCAAACTGTTGGTGCTATATAAATCCTGTATAACAATAGTGGAAAAAATATGTAATTTTCTTTGATGAGAAATGCAACATCTGCACCTAAATTCACTGAACTAAACCAACTAATTTGTTTCCAAAGCAGCTACATGCACGGTATGCATGATAACTGTTACACTTACTAGTGTTCTTATGTTAGCTTTCAATCAAACTGTCCAACCATGAAATGGTTGGTGTCAAAACTGATCACAAGTGCAGCATCATGGCAACTATAGATCAAACAGAAGCAAAGACAGGAGCTTGCTTGGTTGTAAAGTTTTCATTGGACAAACCATTTCTTTGTATGCAAACAAAGCAAACACCACAATTCTGCGTAGACTTTTTTATTTTAAATTATAGGGCACAGCAGAAGCAGTCAAATACTATAGGTTAAACTTTCAAAGGGTGGGCCCAAACAAAACTGGTCACAAACCCTGACTTTTTCATTGATGGCATCCAGCACAATATGCATATGCAGTTTCTACCGTGCCAATATTTTTCACAAAAATTACAGTATAATACCGATTAAAATGTGCAATTTTCAGAAAAGCCACCTACTGAATTTGCTGCTGCAGAGATACTAGTCATGTATGCCTTGGCAAAAAAATGCATTGGTGAATTTATTAATTTCTGCTTTAAAACTTACATTGAAAAAGCTATGAAAATGGTGTGATTATTATCCTATCTAGGAACATTTAGAAGTCCATAAACCTGTGATTTAGCTGTATGTGTGCGTATACGTGTCAATGGTGTAAGGGATGTATCGTACCTACATTAAATTATCTTAAAAAAAAAAGAAAATGAATGCACCAACCACATCTAAAGCCCCATACACACGGTCGGATTTTTGCATGGATTCTGTCCGATCGGACAATGTTGTTGAAAAATCAGACCGTGTGTATGCACCATCGGACAGTGTACGTCGGATTGTCCGACGGACAAAGTCCTATCTCCTGCTGGATAGATTTTCCGACAACACGGTCCGATCACACCAAATCCGATCGTGTGTACGGTTGTCCGACCGGACAAAGTGCTACGCATGCTCAGATCACATTACAAGACCAAAGCTATTGGCTACTAGCCTCTACGTAGTCCCGTCGTACGCAACAAACGTCACCACGTTCAGAATGATCGGATTTTCCAACAACTTTGTCCGACCGTGTGTACGCAAAACCAACATCAGACAAAGTATGACGGACCTGGTCCTCGGATAATCCGCGCGTGTGTATGGGGCTTTAGGACTGGTAAGCTACAGTATAGGCAGATGCTTTCTTTTTGTTTCTTAAATCTTTATTTTTAATCCTTTTGTTACTGCTAATTTTGTATGGGCTGAAAAGGAATAGGAGAAGGGAGGAGGTGTAAGGGATGTGGACCTTCCCACATCCACATTCTCATGAAATACTCTCAACATTTTCTTCAAAAGGTTATTTTTATGAACAATACTAACCTATATATAGTATATTTATGCCTGCATACCTATTGTGGAATTAAATAAAATCTTGTGAACATTTTAACACACCTAGGATGCAAATAAAAGTTCATATTCATTGCCTCATTTACATAGGCACTGAGGCATATAATCCTTGATGGGTCATGTGTTTATGTGGCATGAGCCGCCAGTTGCTGCACGCAAGCAGTCTATTTAACTCTATGCAGGCGAAGCTGCTTCATGGACACAGACACTCTTCCCAATTGGACAGGCATTCAGGGTGTGGGTGTGTGGCCCCAAACACACACTGTCTGCATTCATAGCAACCCAGCAACACCTGCACGCCTATCAAATTGGAATGAGTGGCTGTGTCAGTGCAGCCACTGTTTGTCTGTAGACTTGCATGAGCTGTCTGCACACAGCACCTGGTGGCATAAAGCTGCATAAAGATGAAGGTCTGCATAGCTTCACCTCCTTCACCAAGCTCTGGGGCAAATTATCTTGTGAACTGCAACTTGCTTTGCTTTGTGAACAGTCTATTGGCCTTAGTCAACCAACCCTAATGTCTCCTGTTCCTCCCGGTGATGTAACAACCTTATGTGCATCAACTGTTTCTCCCACAACTTGATAGCATGATATAAAAAGAAAAACTCCAAAGCACAACAAGAAACAAAAGTATGAGTAAAGGTAAGCTTCATGTAAAACATCTTCCATTTTTCAAAGCTTTCCTAAAACTAAACTTCAGGCATATATAAAAACACACCATTTTAACCAGATACTTACAGTATATACTAAAGATCATTAAATATTTACATAAAACTAGCATGCATACACTAGTTTTAAATAAAATGCATTTGCTTATTTTAATGAATCAACACCTGGGTTGATGGTGTATTTTATGCCTATCATTTATAATCCACTGCACAACAGCATGCAGATTTAGGGAGAGATGTCCAGTTCTCTAAGCTAATCAAGGCTCTAGAATTTTTTGCATAATGGCGTTAGGTAAACATCTGCTTATACTTACAGAAAGGGGGAGAGCAGAGAGATGAGTTTTTCAGTACATACTGCAGCATTGTCTGATATTTAACTAGGACTGGTCTAGGACCAGTCTGTATTGCTTAATTGTTGTGTGGTCTGCAAAGGACTCTAAGAAAGGACCAAAGGACCTGCAAAGGACCTTTCTGTCTGGTCTATTAGGGTGTACGAATCACAGGAGTAGTATAAAATAATTACAAATCTTTTGCCAAGTTAAACAGTTTTCTTTGACCACTACTAAGCTTCAGCTATAAAAATGTGGTGGTGCTTATTCAACCAAAAAAGGTACTCTAGGATATTGCTCCAGAACATTAAAAAAAATGTATTACACTCCATTCACAAAGCTTTAACCCAACCTGGAGTCTTGCGTGATTTCTGTTGAGGAGCCACACTAAGTAAAATATTCACACATTAAAAACCGTTGCTATTAAAAAAAGAAAGAAATTAGGTATTTAACCACTTGCCTACCAGGTACGAACACCCCCTTCCTGACCAAGCCATTTTTCAGCTTTCAGCACTGTGGCATTTTGAATGACAATTGCGCGGTCAAGGATGTACCCAAATAACATTTTTATCATTTTTTCCCCACAAATAGAGCTTTATTTTGGTGGTATTTGATCACCTCTGCGGTTTTTATTTCTTGCGCTATAAACAAATTAAGAGGGACAAGTTTGAAAAAACCCAATATTTTTTACTTTTTATTATAATAAATATCCAATTTTTTTTAAAAAAAAAAAAATTTTTTCCTCAGTTTAGACCGATTCGTATTCTTCTACATATTTTTTGGTAAAAAAAAAAATCGCAATAAGCATCTATTGATTGGTTTGCGCAAAAGTTATAGCGTCTACAAAATAGGGGATAGATTTATAGCATTTTTATTATTATTATTTTTTTACTAGTAATGGCGGCGATTTGCGATTTTTATCGTGACTGCGACATTGCGGCGGACCTATCGGACACTTTTGACACATTTTTGGGACCATTCACATTTATACAGCGATCCGTGCTATAAAAATGCATTGATTACTGTATAAATGTGACTGGCAGGGAAGGGGTTAACCACTAGGGGGCATTGCAGGGGTTAATATGTTCCCTATATGAGTGATTCTAACTGTGGGGGGAGGGGACTGACTGGGGGAGGGGACCGATCGGTGTCCCTATGTACAAGGGACACACCATTGGTCTCCTCTCCTCTGACAGGACGTGGATCTGTGTGTTTACACACACAGATCCACGTCCTGCTCAATTACCGGGCAATCGCGGGTGCCTGGCGCGCGCCCCCTAGTGGCCAAAAAGCGAGCGCCGTCATGACGGCGGCCCGCCACAAGAGCTGCACCGTCCCGCCGTCATTTGACAGTGGGCGGTCAGCAACAAGTTAATGCTTGATGTGACTAGGGATTAGCTGGTTCAGGTCAACCTTGGGTTTTTGTTTGAAACAGATGCTGTTCACCAGTGCAGCCAGAACTTTATACTCATACATTAAGTGTTGATAGTCATACATTTAGTGCCACTCTGAGCCACCCCTTTAGTCGTTGCATATTAGGAACTAGAGATGAGCGGAACACCCCCTGGTTCGCAGCAGAACATGCAAACAGGCAAAAAAATTGTTCAAACAAGCCAACACCGTTAAAGTCTTTGGGACACAAGCGTGAAAAATCTAAAGTGCTAATTTTAAAGGCTTATATGCAAGTTATTGCCATAAAAAAGTGTTTGGGTACCCGGGTCCTGCCCCGGGGGACATGTATCAATGCAAAAAAAAGTTTTAAAAACTGCAGTTTTTTTCGGCAGCAGTGATTTTAATAATGCTTAAAGTGAAACAATAAAAATGTAATATTCCTTTAACCACTTACCGACCGCCTCCTGTACATATACGTCGGCCCTTTGAAGAGGGCTATCTCGGTAACGGCAGCAGCTACTGCCACAACCAAGATATCCATTTTTACAGGAGGCGGTCATGTTTACGATAATGGTGGTCTCCGGGTTGGGTTCACCGCGAGATCACCTCTATCGGCGGCGGGAAAGGTGCCACCCCCCCTCTCGCTGCTCTCCCGCGCCCTCCGCCGCTTACCGGAGCCGTCGGTAGCGGCGGAGGCGATCGGGTCCTGTACACTGCTGGGTATGGAGACGAGTAAGGCTAAGATGGCCTCCACTCGTCTCTATACCATAGGAGGGCGGAAGCAACATCAAAACGTCACTTCCGCCCATACCTCTTAAACATTTTTTTCAATGTCATTTTTTCAAATGCAACCATGCAAAACATGCAACCTGTAGAATTTTTTAAATGTCGCTTATGGAGATCTTTGAGGGTAAAAGTTTGACGCCATTCCAAGAGCGGGCGCAATTTTGAAGCATGACACGTTCGGTATCAATTTACTCGGCGTAACATTATCTTTCACAATATAAAAAAAAATTTTTGGGTCTTATTTTTTTATTCAAAAAAGTGATATTTTTCCAAGAAAAGTGCGCTTTTAAGACCACTGCGCAAATATGGTGTAAAAAAAGTATTGCAATGACTGCCATTTTATTCTCTAGGGTGTTAGAAAAAAAAAAAACAATATATAATGTTTGGGGGTTCTAAGTAATTGTCTAGCAAAAAGAAATGTTTTAAACATGTAAACACAGAGTCTGAAAAAGAGGCCTGGTCCTTAAGTGGTTAAATATCGTGCCGGGGGGGGGGTCCTTTAGCAATCCTGTAAAGTAGCACATTTTCCCCCTGTTTAGAACAATACCACGGCAAAATTACATTTCTAAAGGGAAAAAAAAATAATTTAAAACTACTTGCGGCTGTAAAGTTTTTTTTTTTTTTTTATTGCATGGGGGTCCCCCAGGCACTATATACTCTGAACAGCAGTATATATACTATAAGGCCTGCCCTATATACTCTGCAGAAAATTGGGCCATAGGTGGTGTTGCTATCAGAACACTGTAAGCCCTCACAGTTACTCTTGGTGAGCTCAAAAACGGGCCCTGCTGTGAAATACTATATCAAAAATTGTAATTACGTGCCCCTGTTAAACAGGAGCAGAAAAATTGGGCCTTTGGTGGTGGTGGTGCCACAGCAATGCAAGCCCTCACAGATACTCTTGTGGGGCACAGGAACGGGCCCTGCTGTGAAATATTGAGCAATATATGAATGCTATCTGGATAAAGGGGGCCTTGAGAGGTAAGGAAGTACTCATCTTCCTCCCGCTGTCTGCCTCAAGTGCCCTGTCCATGATTCCACGAAGCGTGTGCTCCAACAGGAAGACTAGCCGCTGCAGCATTGCCAATGTGGAGTTCCACCTGGTGGGCATGTCACAAATGAGGCAGTTGGTGGGTAGGTTGCATTCCCCTTGAATGCTTATGGCGCACCGTTGGTTCAGAGGACAAATCTGCAGAAGAGACCATAGAAGAAGAAGAAGAGAAGGGGTGGAGGAGAGAGCTGTGGCAGAATCACCTCTAGCATTTTGGAGGCGTGGTGGTGGAACAAGCTTCAACAATAATGAACCCTGTCCTGCATCCTTCCCAGCTTCCAGCAGTTACCCATGGTGCTGTGAAGGAAAAGTAACGTCCCTGCCCATGCCTGCTGGAGTCAGCGGTAATATTCACCTTACTGCTGACTGCCCTGTCCAACAGGGCCAAAACATTGTCTTCCACAAGCCGGAATGGCCTTCCGTGAAAAGAAATGGCGTTTTTGAACCTGCCACTGAGGCACAGCACATCCCACAAATTTATGAAAGGGGGCAGAGTCTAGCAGCTGAAAAGGCAGCAGTTGCAGTGCTAGCAATTTGGCCAAGCTAGCATTTAGACGCTGAGCTTGTGGATGGCTGGGACCGAATTTCTTTTTACGGTTCAGCAACTGGGGTAGGGAAATTTGCCTGCTAAAATCAAATGGTGGTGTACTGGCTGCAATTACTTGGGACATTTATTGCTATACCTTCATTCCTCTCAGTGTAGATTTTTGAGAGGACTGGAGGTATAGTAGGGTTGGAGAACCCAGAGGAGGAGCAAGGAGAAGTCTGCCTTTTTCTTTGATGTGGGTCTTTCAAGTGATGTTGCCAACAGACTGCATGGCAGGTCCTCATATGTCTGGTCAAGCATGTGTTGCCCAAGCGGCTGCTGTTCTGGCCATGCTTGATCTGCTTCAGACATAGGTTGCAAACAGAAATGGTGCGATGTGCTGCACACGTATCGAAAAAGGGCCAAAGGAACTTTTAAAAGTCAGTGGGGAGTCAGCAGTGCCCTGCACCTGTGGAGCTCTGCAGTGTGATGCAATAGGGTGGCTGCCCTTAAGCTGCTCCCTAGAGGACATCCTGCCTCATTGGAGTTGTGCCTCCTCCTCCTCTCTTCTCTCAGGCACCCAAGTACAGTCAGTGACCTCATCATCCCCTCCCTCCTCATCACTGGAGCAAACTTGACAGTATTCTGCAGCTGGGGGAACATGACTGCCAGTTTCTTGTCCTTCTTGGGCACCCCCTTTTTCTAGGCTCACATTACTCCCTTCCTCAACCTTAGTCCCCCTGAGCCATGATTGGCCAAAGGCACCCTGCCTTTGACCAATTGTGGCTCTTAGCAGAGGGCACTGTGATTGGCCAAAGCATGCAGGCCGGATGCATGCTTTGGCCAATCGTTATACAGCAAAGCACTGCGATCTCTTATGGGGTGTTCCCCAGCGCTCAAATTTGAGCGCTGCGGAACACCCCATAACGTCCACTCTTCGACAAACGGGTGAACACCCGATGTTAGCGTCAAACTTATGTTCAACCCGAAACATCAAGCTCATCCCTATTAGGAACCAAAGATGTTTTGCCAGCTGCAAGTGCCATTGGTTGCTATAATGCAGGCAGCCACACAACATCAGTGGTTGCTATGATATAGTTAGCCACCTGTCAAAATGCCCTCCCCATATTGAGGTCACGTGGTTTCGTATCTTTCATAAGGGGAGCTCAGTGAATATGCTGCATGCTTGGATAAGGGTCTGGTATGAATTCTAGGAGACTCACAACATTTTGGTTCTTTGCGTAGGGTTTTCCCTTAAAATATGTATCAGACTCCCATTAAGTAAAAGGGCCTGGTATAGATTTTGGGGTGAGGACTGCATTTGTTTTTTTTCATTTGCTTTTTTACATAGGGTTGCCTCTTGCAATCCATGTTAGACCCTAATCAAGGAAACGAGTCAGATATTGATTACAAACAGAACAAGCAACCATAAATGTTATTTAGCTGCAAATGCTTTATTTTTCCTCAAAATTTTACTTTTTGGCATTAAAGTGTACAGTTATGTCATTTTCAGATTTAAGACATACCTAGGCTTGCTATTTAAAGTAATTATGTATTTTTAATGTTGCCTTTAAGCCTTATTTTAAAAAATTCTGCTCCTGTCCAAACTGTATATATTTTCTTCAGTTTTTGCATTGGTACATGTCTCCCGTGGCAGTGCCCTGTTTACAAAAAAGCTAGCAAATTGTTTCTGATAAAAGTCCAAAAAAAGTATCATGATTTGACTACTATAAACTTCAATGCAGCTTGACATAGGCTTCCAAACCGCTGGTAGGTGATCTCTTTGAAGCCTAATGGCCTATTGTCCTTTTTTTTTTTTAGAAAATACCGTATTTTTTTTTAAATTCAGTGATCTTTATTTATTTTCTTTACAAACATATAGAATACACATTCCAAATACATCCTAGATACACACTGTCCAGATACCATCAAAATCCCAAAACAAAAGCAAAAACAAAAATTCTCCTTCCTCCTCCCCCACTCCTCCCCCATCCCCTCATAACCAACAACCATAGTCCTAAACCTCTCCCCATTAATTCCAAAGAAAATACTGTATTTATCGGCGTACAACACGCACCTTTTCCCCTTGAAATCAGGGGGAAATCGTTGTTGCTTGTTATGCGCCTAACTGCTGCCTTGGAGGAGAAGGAGGGAAAGAGCGCTGCCAAAATAGACAGAGCCAAGGGTACTGTGGACTTGACTAGGCTCGGCTCCGTTTGCAGTCATGCCCAGTCCCGCCTCCCAGACCAGTCCCGCCATTGGACCGGTGTTGTGTCCATAATAGGAGCCGGGCCCAGGGGTGGGACAGGGGACATGACTGGGCAGGACTGCGAGATGAGCCAGAGGAGCTGAGTACACAGGACATCCGGCTCTGTCTATCTCGGCGGCGGTATCAGTAAAAATTTTAAACCGATCATGCTGCAATTTTGGGGAAGGCTGCAGATGGACACTATTGGGCAAGGCTGCAGATGGACACTGATCCTTCTACAATGATGGGCAAGGCTGCAGATGGACACTGATAAGGCGGCATGGGCATTTAAAATGTATTTTTTTTCCTTAAACTTCCCTCCTAAAAGTTTTTTTCCTTAAACTTCCCTCCTAAACTTGGGGTGCGTGTTATACACCGACGCATGTTATACGCCGATAAATAAGGTAGTTATTATTATTGCATAATAATTAAGAAACCAGACAGTCAGAATTTGAATTTAGGAAAACATTCAGCATTTTACAGATAGAATTACTATAATAACCAGTTTACTATTTTTTTACTTGCTGCTTGGATTTTCTTTTGAAATTGAATTCTAGGCACACAGCTAAATACACAGCTAAATACACAGCTCACATGCATTGATATTTACTGTTTTACCTGCCAAAGGCCACCTATGCTTTTAGCACTAAATAAAGTGTATTTAGAACTACTGCTTCCCGACAAAGATTTATTGCTTTCTAACTTGGATTTTTGCTCACTGAACAGAGGTGATAATTCAACTTCTAATGAGAAGGCTGGAAACAGAGAAGTGACACAGAAAGCAGTGCTGAAGATGAATTGCTTAAAAAAAAAAAAATCTCTGTCACCTGGCTGTGCAAGTGAAAAACATATGTAAATCACAATGTTAGTGGTATAGAATTGAAGATTCTAGGAATGTGCCTAGCGGTTTGACCAGAGTAGGGAGAGGCTCGGGCGTGTTCGCACACTCCACGTGAAGAGCCCGCCAGGAAGTTGGCACAGCACTGCGCTAATCACAGGCAGTGAGACATTTCCCGATCTCTGCAGCCGCACATCGGGAAAATGTTGTGAGTGAATTATTTGAGAGACAATAGACACAAATATTAGAAAAACTGGTTTGGGTTGCCCCAAGGGATTGTATGGGTAGAGATAATGGCAGGAAAATGAGGGTAAAGAGAGTAAATTATGTATAAAAGTAAAAAATATCTTTATTAACCACTTGCTTACTGGGCACTTAAACCCCCCTCCTATTTAATTAATTTTTTGTCCTTTTTTTCCCACAAATAGAGTTTTCTTTTGGTGGTATTTGATCACCTCTGGGTTTTTTATTTTTTGCGATATAAATGAAAAAAGACTGAAAATTTTGAAAAAAAAAACGCATTTTTCTTTGTTTCTCTGATAAAATTTAGGAAATTATTAATTTTTTCTTCATAAATTTTGGCCACAATTTATACTACCACATATCTTTAGTAAAAATAACCCAAATTAGTGGATATTATTTGGTCTTTGTGAAAGTTAGAGAGTCCACAAACCGTGGTGCGAATCATACAAAATTTATCACACATGTACTGGTGACCTATCTCATTTCTTGTGACACTAATGACAGATGGCACCGATACGTGGCATTGATGACAGGTGACACTGATAACAGATGGCACATGACACTGACAGGTGGCACTAATGACAGATGGCACTGATACATGGCACTGATGACAGATGGCACTAATATGTGGCACTGATGACACGTGACACTGATATGGCACTGATGACAGATGGCACTATGTGGCACTGATGACACGTGGCACTGATGTGGCACTGATGACAGATGGCACTTATACATGGCACTGGGGACAAATGGCACTGGGGACAGGTGGCACGGACAGATGGCACTGACAGATGGCACTGGGGACAGATGGCACTGGCAGATGGCACTGGGGACAGATGGCAGTGGTGGCAGTGGGGACAGATGGCAGTGGGGACAGATGGCAGTGGTGGCAGATGGCAGTGGGGGCAGATGGCACTTTATTTTTTTATACTTAGGGCCGCTGCAGCCGTTCATCTCTCCCTCCTCACACGCCGTCTCTGTGTGAGGAGGGAGTGCGGCGCTGAGAGTGCCATATTTGTTCAGATCACATCAAAACACCACACGGCTTGGGCAGAATATTCTCTCTCACATAGGGAACAGCAAAATCAGATCATACAAGGACTGCCAGAAAGTCAGCGGGCTCAAAAACAAAAAATGCCTGCCAAAGATAAAAAATACGAACTAAGTCTAACATAAAAAAAGGGGGAACATTGTTACATAAATGTTTAGATATGTGCAAACAGTGGTGTTTGAATAGCACATTGATGAATAGATAGAGGTACAGTCCCAACAGTTGGACACGCAGCAATTGCATTGTCCACTGTATGGTTGTGACCAAGTACAAGCCCAGCATACACACTAAAAGTATGTATAAAGTATCAAATAGCAGGAAAGTAGACTTACCTAGAGGCAAACCATTTCTCATATGAAGCCTGTGTCCTGGCTGTGCAGCAAACACTAGTTGCAGCTTGCCTGATTTAAATAGGGATGTCAGTGGGGGTGGTCAGAACAATGGGTGTATCAATTACTTCGGCTGAAATTGAAACAGCTGTGAGAGCAGGCTGAGCTGGGTGTCTCAGTTACTTAGGCTGAAATTGAAAAAAAAAATAGCCCGACGAGTAGGCAGTCCCCCGGCTCATGTGGTGCCCGGCGTCGCCGGATCACGTCCGATGACGTCGGGCATCAACAGAGTCGCCGACACAATACTGAGGGCAGCAACTACTGGCAAACGCCAGTGCGCATGCTCCGGAAAGGATTATTCGCCGGACACAGCACTAGAAGGTACCGCCCTCAGAGGGAATAATGCCCCCCCCTAATGGAAAGAACAGGGGAGGCCCCTGTGTGCTGGGATGAGCCGAAGTGCCATGGAGAAATGGAAGAGATCTGCTAGATACAAAAAATTATAATATTAATTGTAAATTTACAGCCGAAAAATCATAGTTGCTGATGTTTTAAAAATAGTTGAAAAAGTGTGTATTTAGACACAAATATTGTTCACTGGCTAGAAAGTGTGCAAACAGCTTAGGCTGCAAAAAAAAATATATGCAGCTGTGGAAACATTGTGTAACACATTGTGCAGCACCTCTACGGTGCTGGAGCACCAGTATAGGCAACAAACTTGAAGGCGCAATGTAGAATTGATGAAGAGGAGTGCAAGCTTTTTGCTGCTGACTTGTTTCAATGAGGTGCTGCTCTCAAAGGTTCTGTCATGAAGAAGATACATTAAAAAAGGGCTCACACTGCATAACTCTGTGAATTAGCAATCGTAGCACCAATACAGCCTGTATCAGAGCTGCCAGATGAATTAGGATCAAGAGCAGTTTGTGACGAGGCACAAATTTTAAGAGAGAGAGAACAAAGTCATTACTTGAGTCTGATGACTTGAATTTAGCAGCTTGCCACAAGATAGGGTCTCTTTTGGGAAGGAGGGTCACGTGAATAAAGAATCCCATGTGTAATGAGTCAATAAGAGAACCACACTAAAACCTTAAGAGTACTTCATTAGGGCTGAAGCACAAAAATCATCCCTCTTTACTGTTTTGACTCTCCCTTGGAATTTTCCCTTCAAATCCAATTAATGACACTCGTAGAAGGTCTGCCACCTCATCATTCACCCACTTCTCATCACTAGAGTATTTTTGGCAGTAAGATCCTGCTTCTGAAACATCACTGCCTTTGCTGCTCCCTGCCTCATGTCCCTTCCTTCTGAAGCTATCTTCCTCATTCTCAATATCTGAAATAAGGAATACTTGCACATGACCAAAAATATCCCCCTGAAGTCAATGATCAATTGATTAAATATTTATGTTGATTCTTTGTTGCCAGTTTGTGGGGCTTTAGGGCCCTTTCACACTTATACGACTTCTCACATGACTTGGGACTGCAAAGTAGCATGACAAGTAGGGATGGGCCCGGTGTTCGATTCAAACCCATGTTCGAGCCCAGAACTAGAGCCGCTCGCATCAAATTCGTGTGATGCGAGTGGCCCGCAATGCACTGCGCCAGTTGCAGTGCATTGCTGGCTGATGATTGGCCAAGCATGCGGGTCACAGTGCATGCTTAGGTCCGTTTGCGGGTTCTGGTGCGAGCCGAACTATCCCTAATGACAAGTCGTTCCCCATGATTTCCAATGACAGCCATTCATATTAGTACGACTTCAAGTCATTCCGACTTCAAAGTAGTCCCTGCACTACTTTGGTCCGATTTTGATGCCACTTACACAGGCATTCCTTCGTGGCAAAATCGCGGCAAAATCGCTGCAAAAATAGGGGGAAAATCGCGGAAAATCGCGCAACTTTGAAGTCGCACAAGGGGCCTTAGCAGGATTGGCAGAAGAGAATGGAATAGAAGAGGGAACATTAGCAGTGTTGACAATAAACTGGCTGCTCTGCACCTAGTAGGGGGAAGAAAAGAAAATCAAGAAGCATAGAAGGTGCAGATGTAATACAATGATGAATTTTAATACTAAATACAATATCATACACTTAAGCCCCATACACACGGTCGGACAATCCGCGGACCAGGTCGGTCGGATCCTGTCCGTCATACTTTGTCTGATGTTGGTTTTGCGTACACACGGTCGGACAAAGTTGTCGGAAAATCCGATCATTCTGAACGTGGTGACGTTTGTTGCCTACGACGGGACTACGTAGAGGCTAGTAGCCAATAGCTTTGGTCTTGTAATGTGATCTGAGCATGCGTAGCACTTTGTCCGGTCGGACAACCGTACACACGATCGGATTTGGTGTGATCGGACCGTGTTGTCGGCAAATCTTTCCAGCAGGAGATAAGACTTTGTCCGTCGGACAATCCGACGTACACTGTCCGATGGTGCATACACACGGTCTGATTTTTCAACAACATTGTCCGATCGGACAGAATCCATGAAAAAGTCCGACCGTGTGTATGGGGCTTTAGTGTATGTTGTAGCTGGAGCTGTATATTATCCACATAATATTCAGTCAAATTAACCAAGACAATCCAAACACAGGATGTTTCCAAAGAAGAGTAAGCACAGCCACTTGGGACTTCACTGCAGCTGTCAGGACTGAAATGGTGGCACTCTTGCACTAAAACATGCTATCAGAAGACACAACCTCCGATCGGCAGAAGCAGACTGCCTCTTAAAGGGGTTGTAAACCCTCATGTTTTCTTCACCTTACTGCATCCTATGCATTAAGGTGAAAAAAATACTGTCACTGACCGGCCCCCGAGCCCCCCCCCCCCCCCCGTTTTTACTCACCTGAGTCCTGTATTCCCCCGCCAGAGACACGGATAGATTACATGTGCTGTGACTGTATATCATGGCCCCTCTGAGATAGGAAAGGCAGATGTGCCCTGCCTCTAGATAGTGTGGCCATGCTCACTCCATTTGCTGAACCTTTGCCTCTCACTTCAAACCTGTCTGACATTTTTAATAAATGGGTTAGTTAATGCACATGCCACAAGTATGGGGTGTTGATGCAAGTATAGGGTGTTACTGTAAACAATGGGCATCTTCGAATATTTCGGCAAAAAGTCCACACCGCGGACCCCAAAATAAAAAAGGCACAGCAAAAGATTATAAAATAAAATATATCTTAATCCAAAAATAAGCCTTGAAAAACCCAGCATAAAATAATAAATCATGATTAAACATGCATTAAAAATCTACAGCAAAAAAAGTGTGTGTGTGTGGGGGAGGGGGGGGGGGGTTATCAGCAGGTAAACAGTAACTAAAGTTGGTGCTGACACACGGGGTAAACCTAAAACTACTCCAACTTGGACTAACAAACAGCCTCAAACAACCCACCCTATAAACGTGAAGGGGCTTCCACATAACAAAGCCCCGTTATTGACCCTAAGCACTCTGACCTAAGTTCATGGGTCAAGCAGCACATTATGGTTGCAAACAATTTTCCATATATTCACCAAAGGAATTGTCTTGAACCCATAGTAGCAGTGAACCCAAACCTCATTCACAATATTTAACTACTGTATGTTGTATTGTATTGTGTATTTAATAGGGTAGAATAATCACATACAGAGTAGTAAGCAGGTAAATCTGCATTTGTTGATAATCAATGCTGCATAACAAAACACTGTGCAGTGCTTCACATATTTCCAATGAAATCTTAAAAAAAAAAAATAAGTAGCGCCATTGACAGCTGAGTGACAGACAGACAATTTAAAAGATAAAAACAGAAACAACATGTATTTTATACAAATCTGCTGCTCTGGGTAATAGTGATTTATTTTCATGACATGTATGCTTCTTGAGAAAATGCTCTTATGTTTTCCTTTTCAACATCAGACTTCTCAGTTTTCTTGACAGTTATTTGTGCTGTATTAATCATGATGGGAACTGCGTAAAATGAATATAAACAAACATGCAACAGCTGTGAAGGCCAAAATTCTTCGATATCATTTTGCTTATTTTAAATCTGGGCTTAGAAATGTTAACGTGTGTCTCTGGTGAAAATGTAAAATTATACATTAATTTCGATATTGTATTTAAATTATTTCTAGCAATTTGTAATCCTAATTTATGAATATCCTCACACATTTACTTCCTTGAATTCTGTAACACATATTCACTATGTCCTGAGTGAGTAGACACTGTTGTGTCACACATTACACAGAGACTGCCTTCTGAACTACAGAGTTTCTGAGAGGAGGAGTTTCAGCAGGCAGTAAGAAAGTCCAAGTGTATGCTGTGACCTCAGAATGTCTTTAACCGCTTCCCGACCGCCTCACGCAGATATGCCTCACGCAGATATACTGCGGCAGAATGGCGCGGGCTGGCAAAAGCACGTACCTGTATGTGGCCCTTTAAATGCCTGCCCGTGGGTCGCGCGCGCCGCCAGCGGCGCGCTCGCGACCCGGTCGGGAGCTCCGTGACCCCGGCCACGGGACCAGTGGACCCGATCGCTGCTGGTGTCCCGCGACCGGGTCACAGAGCTGAAGAACGGGGAGAGGTTTGTGTAAACAAACCTCTCCCCGCACTTCCTACTCTGCCTGTCATTGATCGGCTGTTCCCGGTCATCGGGAAAGCCGATCAATGACGTCAGATGTCAGCCCCGCCCCCATGTGTAAAAACACACACACACGTCACAGCCCCTAACCCCCCCCCCCCCTCCCCCTAGTGGTTAACTCTTTCACTACAACCATCATTTATACAGGAATTAATGCATTTAAATAGCATTGATTGCTGTATAAATGACAATGGTCCCAAAAATGTGTCAAAAATGTCCGATGTGTCCACCATAATGTCGCAGTCGCAATAAAAAACACTGATCGCCGCCATTAAAAAAATTTATAAAAATGCTATAAAACTATCCCCTATTTTGTAAACGCTATAACTTTTGCGCAAACCAATAAATAATCGCTAATTGCGATTTTTTTTACCAAAAATATGTAGAAGAATACGTATCGGCCTAAACTGAGGAAAAAAAATGTTTTTTTATATATTTTTTGGGGATATTTATTATAGCAAAAAGTGAACAGGATTAAACTGAGTGATCATTAATACAGAAGTGCAGCAGATATCTTTAAGATGACCACTTTGCAATTTTCATCTATCAAGGACGTGTTCCAGTTAATTTTTATGTGCTTTGCTATGTTCCAGATCACGATTTACCTTCCTCTGAACATTTTAGATATCTCCAGATTCGGCACCTCTATCATAGCAAAGATACATTATCGTTCCGTATTCGCAGCACTCAGTTTGAGATTATTTATGAACACGCTTCTAGGGATAGAGGAGTAATCTCACGCAGGCTTAAGGCCTTAAGACCTTTCTTGACCAAAAAACTAAACCAATGACCAGTTGGAAGATGGAGACAGATCTCACTTTTTCACCTCCTGAACGGGAAGAGATGTTGGAAAATATTGTATATATATATATATATATATATATATATATATAATGTATAAAAACACAAGATCCTTGTCTACCCGTGAAACTGAAATTAAACTTTATACCGGATGGTACTTGGCGCCTGCCAAGCTCCATAACATATTTCTCGCTGTATCTCCCCATTGCTTTCGTGGCTGCCCTGAAACAGGTTCTTTTCTCCATATTTTTTGGAGTTGTAAACACCTTAAGCCTATTTGGCAACAGGCAGCCACAAGAGCATCCACGATAGCTGGTCACCTTCTTACATTGACAGTGCAGATGTGCATTTTTTACCTCTATCCCAGATGTTCCTGTTCCGTGTCAGAGATTGATTCACACTCTCTTTGTAGCCATTCATTGGGTAACAGCCCTGAATTGGCATTCCTCCTTTGTATCCTGGTCACACGTTTTGGCCAGGATGGAGATGATCAAATTATCTGAACAAATTCAAATTCATCACTCTCTATATGATACAATGCACCTCTTTGGCAGGAAATGGGAACACTTGGACTTCCCACTTTGATAAACTATTTTATCTCCAGATGTTAAAATGGCAGATGTACTGTGAATGTGCTACCCGGTTTGTTGAACGTCTCCCTGCTCTATATCTAACTAACTCTATTGCTTTTTTTGTGTATATTACACCATGTTAAATACATGATTAATTTGTGCTAATGACTCCCTTTTTATATGGAATATGTCTATGCTTTTAACTATTATGTTTGTATGCATATTACTTGCCTATCATTACTTGTATGTCTATTGATCTTCCAATAAAAAATGTTTTTAATCAAAAAAAAATATATATACATTCACATACTGTACTGTATTTCTGCAGGGAAAAAATGTGCATTTTTTTTTTTTTCATTGGCTCCAACAAAGTATTGTACCTGCAATCAGCTCAATCTCCTGCAGACTCTGCCTCTAGCTCACTGCCCTTACAGAGGTATGATCCTTTAGTTGCAGACCTAGAGGAAGCGTCAATGGACTATTAGTGTGATGATTGCCACATTTGTATTCTGTTGAGAATTACAATCTACCAAGGTGGCAGATGGAACTTGTAGTTTATTCATTTACAGATCTCTAAATGAATTATGCAGGCAGATAACATCATGATCTCCACTTTAGCCAAACAGAGGTAGCTTGTTATCATTGATAAAAAATGCCTAACTTCATTTTGTTCTGGAAGCAGATGGAAAGTCTCCCAAGATGCTGCTGGAATGTAGCGCTCCATGCTGTGTGTAGCTGATGATTGTAGATTGATGATGCAGCACTCACAGCAGTCATATCACTTATTAAATAGTTATTTTGGTCCAATCTCAGATATGCATAGCTCGGACATGGTGTCCTATTGCAGAAAGCAGCATCTTACCGCATGCCACTGGACTATATTTCCACTTTTGCTGTCAAATTAAAAAAAAAAAACCACTTTGTTATGTGTTCCCATGCACACATAATACCTAAAAAAACTAAAAAGTTAAAAAGTTTTACTTTTCTATATGTTTCTTTTGAATGCCTTGCAACATGCTGCAAGCTCTTCTGATCAATTTAAACACTTCCAGTCAGGGCAAATTCTGACATTCTTCTCCTGCATGTAAATAACATATTTTTTTTGCTAGAAAACTACTTAGAGCCCCCAAACATTATATATTGTTTTTCAAGCAGAGGAACTAAAAAATAAAATGTTGGGCCTTAATATATAATATATATATATATATATATATATATATACCGTATATACTCGAGTATAATCCGAGTTTTTCAGCACATTTTTTTGTGCTGAAAGTGCCCCCCTCGGCTTATACTCGAGTCAAGCACTTTTCTGCAGCAAAAAAAAATATTTCCGACCCGACTTTGGGGCCCCGTATCTCGGGGCCACTTGGGTCTAGGAGTCCCAAATTTGGTGTGCCAACCCAGTGTACCTAGAACTATAACATATCCAAATAAGCACTAAGTAGCCCCGAGATACAGGGCCCCAAAGTCGGTTCAGAAAATGTCATTCTCTGCTGCAGAAAAGTGCTTGACATTTTCTTGGCACAGTGAGGCTGCAAATGGGCATCGTTGACCCTCTTTTTCCACTTACAGTAGCTGCGCATTTCTCACCCTAGGCTTATACTCGAGTCAATAAGTTTTCCCAGTTGTTTGTGGTAAAATTAGGTGCCTCGGCTTATATTCGGGTCGGCCTATACTCGAGTATATACGGTATATAATATATTCAAACCCCAATTTTTTGGAAAAAAACATACTTTAAATAATTTTAATGCATAAAAAACAAATTGTTTGGTAAAATATAAAAGAGGATGCTACGCTAAGTAAATAGATAACAAACATGTCATGGTTTAAAATTGCGTCTGCCTGTGGAAGATTATTATTATCATTAGATTATTGTACCTAAAAATCTCCATAGGCCTCCAGAGGTCTGGTACTAAAATGATTTCTCTCTCTGGCGTTCGTGGTGATACCTCACATATGTGGTGCGGTCACAGTTTACATATGCATGAAGGCCCTACATTGAGTGTACAGTTTAAAAAAAATGTTTTTTTTTTATATATTTTTTACATTGTACCATTATTATTTATGTTTTCAATCAACTTTATTGCTATTACAAGGGATGAACAACATTCCTTGTAATAGCATGGGTCATAACAGGTCCTCTTTATGGAGAGATCTGAGGTCTATTAGACCCCAGATCTCTCCTCTGACCTCCAATGCAGTCGATCAGACACAGATCGGTCTGATTGGCCGCTTCACTGGTCTTTAATGGCCAGGTAAACAGAGAACAGAAACAGGAAGTGACAAAATCCTCGTCACTTTCTGTTTCTGATGTCAGACAGTGGGAGGAACAACATCCGTTCCTCTCACTATGTTCCCAGAGCCAGACTCATCCTTACCGGGTTCTCTGTTAGCACAGGAAAGCCCAGTAAATGAGGTGGAGAGAAGGGGGTGGGCCCCTCTTCCATGGCCTGCAAAAGTAATCCAGTAGCTCATTAGCCACAAGGATTTCTTTTAGTTTGTAGGGCATTTCCGGCCCAACAAAACTAAATGTCGATCATTGTTGAAGCGATGACTGAAATATCATCCTTCCTGTCCGAGGACGTTTATAAACCTACAATGGACTGGAAGTGGTTGAGGTTCCCCTCATTAGCATACATTGCAGCAAACAAGCCCTTAGACCTTTAACCCTTTGTTAGGACAATATTTCCCTCCATTCACACCCATACTGCCTACCTACATCCACCCTCACAGACACTTCTCAATGGCTGCCCCACAGCCCCACTAACAAACATCTCTTCCTAAACTGCTTCACACCCTGCTCATATGAGCTGCAGAAGTACCAGAGAAAAAGCAGAGGAAATCAGAGCAAGCAGAGGAAACCTTTAACCTTGGTTGCAGCCTGGCCCTCACACGGATAGTGCAGATGGACCAAAAGAAAGACAGAGGGAGGTGGTGGAGGAAAGCGTTAATGCCACTCAACCTTCCAAGCTTCAATGCTTCATATGAGTACATCACCCTGTAGTATATTATATCTAATATATATATATGTATACATATATATATATTATATATATACATATTTATTATATGTAGTGTTTTTATTTAGGCATTCTAAAGACAAGTTTATTCTAGGCATGCCACTTTGGTAGCTGTTATTATCTTAATCTAATCAGTATTCACACATGTCAAAGGGGGAATATGCAAGAATGTAAATTGGGGCAGCTTTATAATTACAACTATTCACAGTGTGGGGTTGTCTCCTGTCACATTGTCAACTTAAAATATAAGTTGACAATGTTATCTGTTACCCTTTGATGTGTAAATCTTATGCAAGTTGTGTGTGTGAGGGATAGCCTTTTAACCTAGTATTTACTGATGGTAATTAGAATTGAGGGGGGTATTCATGGTAAACATTTGGTTGACCCCCCCCCCCCAGTGTCAGATCAGTATATGAGAAGACAGGCAGGTTGTCAGCTAGTCTAGAAGATATGTCTATGAGAGAAGGGTCTGAAATCTCTCTCTAGGAGAAGATATTCCTTGTCATGTACTCTGTTGGATTTTGCCATCTGTAATAATGTTCTGTTTTGGAAGTCAATAAAATCTCTCTCTGGGAGAATCGGGTTTTGCTGCGGAGACAATACTTTTAATAACTATATTCCATCTACGAGGAAGGAACGATTATATTATATCACTACATTGGTGCCGTGACCCGGATATCTTCTCCTAGAGAGAGATTTCAGACCCTTCTCTCATAGACATATCTTCTAGACTAGCTGACAACCTGCCTGTCTTCTCATATACTGATCTGACACTGGGGGGGGGGGGGGTCAACCAAATGTTTACCATGAATACCCCCCTCAATTCTAATTACCATCAGTAAATACTAGGTTAAAAGGCTATCCCTCACACACACAACTTGCATAAGATTTACACATCAAAGGGTAACAGATAACATTGTCAACTTATATTCAACTCACCCTTATTTATTTTTAGCCTGAACCAGACTTTGCATAATGCCTTTTTATGACACTCTGCTGTACATATTGGTCACCATAATACCCTCTGTACACCTCTTCTGTCTGTACTGTCCATGGGCAAGCTTTCCACAATCCTCTTCTACAAATAATCACTGCCCAATGTCAGACCCTCTGCATTTCTTTTCTGAATGTGCAGTGCCCTCCATAGTACTTTGATTTACATGTTGTCAAACTTTCTGCATTCCTTTTTTGCACATTGAACACACTGATTGAACTCCCTGACACTGTTATTTTTAATGTGGGAAGCTGGATGTTACTCTTTGTGGTTTCACAGCCAGCTTCCCACTGCACATGTGCGAGCCGTGCTCTACTTTGTGAATGGCGCTGCAGCCTTCTGGGACCAGAAGGCTGTGGGGAAAGAGAGGGCAGTTTAACTCCTCCTCGGATTGTCTAGGCGATTTGAGTGATAGTGTTAGTGGGTACCTATCAAAACTAGGTACCAGCTCCCCAAAAAGTTTTTAATGTGACTAATTTGGTAGAGGAGGGAGGAGGAAGACATAAAGCAGAACTTTTCCTTTAGGCTGAAGTTCTGATTTTATTATAGTAAGCTGTGAAAGGGCGCATACAAATATTTTCTTAAAGTAGAACTATAGACAATTCCATTTCGTATAGAGTAAGGAATAGTAATAACCCCTCTCAGATATTATTTTTTATTTGCTTTGCGGAGATTTCCCTTCACTTTCTGTCCCATAAGCAAACAGGAAGTGAGTGAAAATACCTGAAAATTAAGGGTATACTTTGGGGACCCCCAAGTGAACCGAACAAGTGTTCCCATTGGAGGAGTACCCCTCTATTACTTTTCTAGGGACAACCCAACATTTGTGATTTTCTTTTACTTTCAATAATGGTAAACAGGACAAATAGAGAGACGGATCTCCTTAACGGGGCACAGACAGCAATACAAACTGGACTGGCATGTGTTATAATCCCTCTCCACTCTATCTAGAACTAGTTATACTTTAAGGAGAGGTTATTCTTTAATCATGAATTAAAACTTTGCTAGTAAGGTATTGTTTTTTTTTATTGAATTCGTTTGCTGTGCTTTGGAGCCCTGGTTTACTGCCCTTTTCTGGCAAGACCCTATCTGCCCTGAGAAGATATATATATATTTTTACTTTGCACGTTGTAGTCATGGTTTTATGACCATGGTCTTGGAATAGCAACTGTGAATTCCTCACGGAAAGACATCTATTCTGGTTTTTAAAATGCTTTGCATGGTCTTATCATATTTTAAATATTTAAATTACTAAGATTTATGTCCAGAGCCATTTTAATCTTCTTAACAGGCAGATGTCAAACTCCAAATAGCAAAATTCTTTGGACATTATGAAAAGGTCTATCTATTTAGCCACAGATAACATGTTTGACAATTAAATGTACTCTTGTCAATGCAGTTAAACGTGTATTAAAAGGCTTGCTGTTGTTAACCTTGTGAGGCCAATTAACATGACAGTTTTTGTCTCTAATGTCAGACTGAATCATTTATTCCTTTTTGGTGTTTTGTGAGATTCTATCATTGTATCCTGAAATTGTACAGTTGAAAAATTATACTGTGTGAGTTTTAGTTGATACAGTGCCTTGTAAAAGTATTCATAGCCCTTGACATTTTCCACATTTTGTCATGTTACAACCAAAAAACATAATTGTATTTTATTGGGATTTTATGTGATAGACCAACACAAAGTGGCACATAATTGTGAAGCAGAAGGAAAATGATAAATGGTTTTCAACATTTTTTACAAATAAATATGTGAAAAGTGTGTTGTGCATTTGTATTCTGCCCCCCCTTGAGTCAATACTTTGTAGAACCACCTTTCAATTACAGCTGCAAGTCTTTTTGGGGATTTCTCTACAATCTAGAGAGTGACATTTTTGCCCCTTCTTCTTTGCAGAATAGCTCAAGCTCTGTCAGATTGGATAGAGAGCGTCTGTGAACAGCAATTTTCAAGTCTTGCCACAGGTTCTCAATTGGATTTAGGTCTGGACTTTGACTGGGCCATTCTAACGCATGAATATGCTTTGAGCTAAACCACTCCATTGTAGCTCTGGCTGTATGGTTAGGGTCATTGTCCTGCTGGAAGGTGAACTTCCACCCCACTCTTAAGTCTTTTGCAGACTCTAACAGGTTTTCTTCTAAAATTGCCCTGTATTTGGTTCCATCCATCTTCCCATCAACTCTGAATAGCTTCCCTGTCCCTGCTGAAGAAAAGCATCCCTGTAACATTATGCTGCCACCACCATGTTTTACAGTGAGGATGGTGTGTCCAGGGTGATATGCAGTGTTAGTTTTCCACCACACATAGCATTTTGCATTTAGGCCAAAAAGTAAAATTTTGGTCTCATCTGACCAGAGCACCTTCTTCCACGTTTGCTGTGTCCCCACATGGCTTCTCGCAAACTGCAAACGGGACTACTTATGACTTTCTTTCAACAATGGCTTTCTTCTTGCCATTCTTCCATAAAGGCCAGATTTGGGGAGTGCATGATTAATAGTTATCCTGTGGACAGATTCTCCCACCTAGGCTGTGACTCTCTGCAGCTCCTCCTGAGTTACCATGGGCCTCTTGGCTGCTTCTCTGATTAATGCTTAACCTGTTAGTTTAAGTGGACAGCCATGTCTTGGTGAGATTTTCAAAACTTGGGATTTTGTTTATAACCTAACCCGGCTTTAAACTTCTCCACAACTTTATCCCTGACCTGTCTGGTGTGTTCATTGGCCTTCTTGATGCTGTTTTTTCAGTAAGGTTCTCTAACAAACCTCTGAGGGATTCACAGAACAGCTGTATTTATACTGAGATTAAATTACACACCGGTGGACTCTATTTACTAATTAGGTGACTTCTGAAGGCAATTGGTTCCAATATATTTTAGTTAGGGGTATCAGAGTAAAGGGGGGCTGAATACAAATGCACGACACACTTTTCACATATTTATTTGTAAAAAAAATTGCAAACCATTTATAATTTTCCTTCCACTTCACAATTATGCACCACTTTGTGTTGGTCTATCACATAAAATATGTTTACGTTTTTGGTTGTAAAATGACAAAATGTGGAAAATGTCAAGGGGTATGAGTACTTTTTCAAGACACTGTATAAGCAGGTAACTGGGATTTGCTAAAATAGGTATTTAATAAATGAAACATACAATTCTGTATGCTTTGTGACAGGAAGCCAGGAAAATCTATGGGTTGTGTCCAGGATGGAGATATATTTGTCCCAGGTTCATGCTGTACCCTGATTGCTTTTGTGTTTGTGTTGTGTAGTGAGCATGTTTGGGCTCAATGAGGGTTAACGAGCTCAGGTGTAACAGATAAAGTACTCAGGGCTCTCTATACAAATCCCAGGTTACTTCAACAAGGGGCTCCACCCTGAAACCAGATCTCTGTGCACGGCAGACTGGGGAGCAGCAATACCTCTGAATGGTGAGATTAAGTTTATGTGACTAAAAGCCTCTGTTTATTTCTGTGTGACCGCCAAGTGTCTGGGCAACGGTAGGCTGTGGCAGAACAAGAAGTCAGTTTCCTGTGTTTTTGTAGACACCCAAAGTGGCAAGGGTTTATTTGGTGGAGGATGCGGGCAGGTGAAGTAAGGTCAGCATGGAGGAGCTACTGAGACAGCTTGCTCTGGCAAATGCAAACCAACAGCAGACAAATGCAACTTTGCAACAGAGTGTTGCAGCCCAACAAAAGGCTCACCAACAGAGCCTTGCAATTCATCAGAAAACGCTGGAACAGCAGAACAGAAACACCAACAACAAATAGAGGCCATCATAAAACTGTTTCAGCAAAGGCAGCAGGCCGAGGCTGGGAGTGATTCCGGTAACATATCATCTTTTCGGGTAAACCACCTGTTGACAAAGATGACTGCAGATGATGACCCTGAGATGTTTCTCACCCCCTTTGAAAGAACAGCAGAAAAAGTAATTTGGCCTAAAGAACAATGGGCTGGACTAGTTGCCCCCCCCCCCCTACTATCTGGAGAATCCCAAAAAGCTTATTTTGACTTGGTGTCTGCGGATTCAAAAAACTATGATCGTTTGAAAGCAGAAATATTGGCATGACTGGGTGTAACCCTGGCTGTCCGTGCTCAGCATATCCACAGTTGAATTTATCAGATGAGAAAGCCACCCAGTCACAAATGTATGAAATTCTATCCAGACCAAAAATTGTGGAGCGGATGGTCATGGACGATTTTCTGCCTTCTCTCCCTACCACCTTGCATAAATGGGTTAGCCATTGAGATCCGGAAACAGCAGACAAACTTGTAGACCTTGTGTGAAGGTACCTAATGACTGAGAATCTGACGTCTTCCCTCAAAGACTAACAGACTTTTCACCCCAAAACCAGACCTTCCCCAGCTACGGGTAAGACTGCACCAAAGGATGGAGGTGGAGAGAGTGAAAATAGGGGAGCTAAAGGTATTTTTGGGACTGCTTATAATATCTGGAGAGAGTGGCCTAGAAGACAAATCCCACAGGAGGTGACTAGTAAGTTAATTTGTTACCGATGTAGCGGCAGTTTTCCCAGCTATTGATGAACCATTGCACTGTGACTTTCTTACAGAGAGACGGCAGTCTCTATTTACATGCACTGCAGTAAAGGAAAATCTGAAACCTTTATGCAAAATATGTTTATATGCTAAAAATTTTGTTGTATTGTTGGATTCAGGTAGCCTGGTTACCTTGGTAGAAACTTAACTGGCGGTGGGAAAAACCATGCACCCTCGTAAAATAGCGGTCATTTGTGTACATGGGGACACTCTAGAGTATCTGGTGACTACAGTATAATTTGAAACCTCCCTCAGTTACCTGTGTCACCAGATGGGCTTGGTTCCCCAACTACCACATGATGCCATTGTGGGAAGGGATTTCCCAAAATTCTGGGAGCTCTGTGATTGCCCAGATTCACCAATAAGTGGTTCTTTAGAGCCTGAAGATTCTACTAAGGTATCCTCTAAGTGTGAGGATTCTCCTGAGTTTCCCTTGTCAGTTTTAGCAGGGGGAACAACAGGGCCTAGGGAAGAGCCTGCAACCTCAGAAGAGGAACAGTAACCTCTAGTGTTTGATGATCTAAAGGAATACAGAGAAAGTTTTGCTGAACAATTGAAGCACCCCACATTACTAAGGGCCCAGGAGAATGTAGTGAAAATAGATGGGGAATTAGTTAACCCTGACGAGAGAAAATGGCCTCCTGTACTTCATCATGGAAAGGGACCTCTTATACCAGGTGTCACAGAGGGTAGAGGAAACCATTGAGCCCAAACCTTACCGCAAGTTTGTCTTAGAACTGGCCCATGGGCACATTCTTGGGGGACATTTAGGAGCTGAAAAGACCTGGGAAAGAATCACCCAGAGGTTCTATTGGCCTGGGATCACTAAAGAAGTGGAGATGTACTGTTCCTCCTGTCCAGTGTCAGATTTCACCATCAATTATTTTATTGTATGATTGCTTGATAGTACAACACTTTGCACATTGTTTATTTATTTATTTAGTATCACTTACACCATTGCAGTGCATGCAGCTGAAAAAATTGAGAATTGGTACACAGGTTTTCTTTGATTCAAGAAACAAAGCATAGAAGTACAGGGAACGGGTACAACAGAGCAAATGAATAAGAGAAGGGAAGGAAACACAGAAGATGGATGTATAACAATCCCATAAAGTAAAATTTACCAATCAAAAGACAATAAGGACAGGGAAGAAAAAAGAGGAGAAGCACCACCTGACCTGTTTGGAGGCAGTATAAAAAGGACAGGTGAGGAGGGCAAGCAACACCGGAACCATATCTGGAAAAAAATATACTAAAACTGGCCATACAGGGATCGAAATTCAGCCAGTCCAGCAGTGACCAGCTCAATTTTGTTCAGTGTATGGGCTACCCCACTTAACAGAAGTGGATTGTTTAATGGACTCCTGTTGAAGCCACTGATCTGTGTGTTCTAACAGCAGCATCCCCTGCACCTGACAATGTCCTCCAAACACCTTTATATAGTGTAAAACACCTGCACCACTACTTATATATAACTTCTATACACAAACATCAGTAGCCAGTTAACATTAATATTTACTTCACACATTAAAAATCAATAATAAACGATGACAGTGCAGCAATACTTTCATTTAAACACAATACATCAAATAAAATTAAGTCCAATATTGTATTCCAATGAAAGTTCAATCCCTTGTGTTAATATAAATCATTATAATCCAACTGTGTTGTCCAAAAAATAAACCAACCCCAGGTGCCACAGATCTTACATTCACTCTGTGCAGTATCTCTAGTGATTTACTTAACCCCCCCCCCCCTCCAACCCCCAAGAGTAGATGTGCTCTCACCTTAAAAGAATGACCTGTATATTATAAAGGCCATGTAAAAACTCCATCTGCCCCCTTCCCAGGGTCCAGATTTTGTAGGTACCGATCCATCATCACTCTAGGCAAACAAAAATATACCATATAGTGTGTACTGCTTAAAATCTTTATTTTTAATTTTTTAAAAGCTATAAAACTGCACACTTATATTAAAATGTGTACCTACTCTTCAGTACACACATGTAAACTGCATCATTATTATGACATTGCACTATACAGCATCTAGCCACATGAAAACCTGTAATCCTGGTTGATACACAATTATATCATTAAACCCCATCCAAACACCTCGTTTATGAAGATAGAGGAATCTGTTCATTTCTTTTTTTGTTTAACCAGCTGGCTAAATGAACAAAAACCTAACCATGTATGGCCAGCTTAAGACATGGAGGAGAACTAGTATAGTTTTAAATGGACAGGTAAGGCAGCAAAGATCGACTTTTACAGTAATTTATAGTATGTCATTATATTACCATCACTAATGCAGAAATTTGCAGAACAATTTTTAAATCAAATTTAATATTCCCAACAGTTTTAAAAGCAAATTTTAAAGTGCAATTATTTAGAAAACCAAAAGGTTTCTATTTATAACTATATGCATAAGCAAATACAGAGTTTGTTAGAAGTTGTATCATAAAAATGTCACATCATGTGAAATCTTCAGTTAAATGCAAAGCAAAGAGATGTAAAATTTGTCTCTGAAAACGGAGAACAGAATATATTTATTTGCAACCCTACAAATTCGAATGGGAGCCGTGTCGTCCTTGTTTAACATAGCTGGCTCTTCAAGACATAACATGGAAATCAAGACAAGGTTGGGACCTCAGTTGACTTGTACACATCACTCTTTTCACATTACAAGATGACCACAAACAAAAGAATCCAATCCAGATTATAGGGATGCTTGATCTAAAGGTAAACATAGGACATCTTCTTTCTATTACTTTCATCCCTCGGAGGAAGCAGAATATTTGCGTGCATTTGATTACATACTTGAGTGAGCTCATGTTTATGTTCCCGGAGGGGGCAATGCTTACATTTGGAAGGTTAATTGCTTCTTTTGGTTTATATTGATATTTATCTGTGTTATGAGAACTTATTAAAATTCTGTACTGCTATGTTTGAATAAGCACTTTATAAATGGGTGTGCAATCTTGCTTTATTAGAAAATATACTGTGGTACAAAAAACATTTACAACAATCTAATTTTTAGTAGATGCGAGAAATCTGGAGATAAAACAATAGTTATGTTTTTTTTTTTTTCAGGGACCCCCTTTGGTAATTTGGTTTGTTGCCCTGTATCATTTTGTGACTTCTAAGTGCCTGGAAGGATTGTGATATTGCCCTCCTGTTTTACCAAGTGTGACCTCCTTTCTGGATGTTTTTGCATGGTTTAGAAGAAAAAAAAACCTCACTGTGAGACTCTTTGCAGGAACTTTTGAAAGGAGGTATAGCATAACATCAGTGGCGTAACTAGAACCCTCAGGGCCCCGATGCAAGAAACCATGGAGGGCCCCTACCCCACCTCCAGACAAAGCTCTTTACTCCGAGCTCGATGTTGGAACACCAGGGCCCAGTCACAAGTGGGTGGCTGCATATAAAGGAACCGATATTTTCATTTTTATATAAAAACACACACATATACATACATACATATATATATATATATATATATATATATATATATATATATATATATATATACTTATATAAACCAGTGACAGCTGGTGCTCAAAATTTTTAGGTGGGGAGCAAGCAAACTGAAAAATTCAGAAATAAAAACATCAATTGCAGCCACTGTACCATCAAACGCCGCCACTGTGCCCATCAAATGCAGCTGCTGTACCATCAAATGCTGCCACTGTGCCCATCAAATGCTGCCACTGTGCCCATCAAACTCTGCTGCTGTGCCATCAAATGCTGCCACTGTGCCAAATGCCACCACTGTGCGCATCAAATCCCGCTGGTGTGCCCATTAAATGCTGCCGGTGTGCCAAATGCTGCCACTGTGAATCCCCACCGCCCGCTTGCACACCCACACACATGCATGCACACCCACACACATATGCATGCACACCCACACACATGCATGCATGCACCCCCCCCCCCACACACACACGCATGCACCCCCCCACACATACATGCATGCACCCCCCCACACATGCATGCACCCCCCCACACACACATGCATGCATGCACACCCCCACACACACATGCATGCACCCCCACACACACACATGCACACCCCCACACACACATGCATGCACCCCCCACACACACACGCACACCCCCACACACACACACGCACCCCCCCCACACACACCCCCACACACGCACCCCCCCCACACACCACACACACACACACATGCATTCACCCCCCCCACACACACACATGCATGCACCCCCCCACACACACACACACACACACATGCATGCATACACACACCCACACACATGCACCCCCCCCACACACACACACACACATGCATGCACACACATAAACACACATACAGTAGATAGTCTTTTAAAAAAAAAACGTCAGACATTTACAGTACCTTCTTCCTGCTGGGTACTGCACTGTAGGGGGAGACAAAGAGCACAGCACAGCACACACTGCTTTCACTTTAGGTATGTGAGGAGCTCCCTGCACCGATTACAGTTCGGCTGACGATCGGGGAGCTCCTCTCAGCCTCCCCTTCTATCAAAGAGTACAGGGGGGCCTCAAAGGCCCCCTGCAGCAAGGGGCCCGTTCGCCATGGCGATCTCGGCGACCCCTATAATTTCGCCACTGCATAACATGGTAGAGGAAAATATTGTGAGAAGAATATTAAAGCAAATTATGAAGAGAAAAATGTGTTTAGAAGTGGGAGACCTGTTTCATTCTGACAGATAAGCAATGGCAGCCCGTCAATAGGGGAAGCTACACTTCATTAAAAAAATAAAAATTGTCCCTTTAAGTGTGTGCGAGGCACTGGACACACAGCTGCTATGGGAAGCTTAATGTCATTGCAATCATGCGATTGTGGGTAAGATGATCTATTGGCAGGCCTTTAGGCTGCTCTGGGGGGGAAGGGCTCTTTGCCCTGAGCACTTCCATTCTATCATTAGGTTTCAGTAGTGGCTACTGATAGCCACTGTCTGGAAAGTTTCATTGCATCAGGTTTTCAGATAGTGATTGGTGCGGTACTAGGACATAGGGCAGCCAGCATTATATATTTTTATGCTCGTATTATCTGCTCAATTGTGAGTATTCTTTTATGCTTTGTTAAATCCAATATTTTTATACAGTATTATGCTATGGTCTTTTTTAATTTAATTTGCATGGCCTATGCTGTTACTGGCTGCTGAGCCTAAAGGCTTCCGTTCAATTGGAGAAGTGTGGCGCTGAGCAGCGGTTTTTATCTGTGAGAGGTTGTACCTTTATGAAGGCTGTTTACAAATTATCGTCCGGTAAGCGGCTTTGATAATCGGTGGTGGGATTCACTGATCTTGTCATTGTGCACAGCGGTGGTTTTGTGAAGATCTGGACGCATCATAGACTGTTCAATTTTAATCTGCATTACTATTATCTTTTGTTCTTATCAAAGAACTGTCAGAACTTTCAGAGAAAACGTTATACCAGCTTCCATTCAGTTCATTGGTAGATGCTGGACTGACATTGTTATTTATATTATTGTTATTTTAATTTTAATTAATTTAGTTTTTGTGGCACAGTTTTTCCTTATTATTTACTTTTATAGGAACCGCTGAGTCACTTCTGGTTTCTCGAGTGTGGTTTGAGGGCTGAGAAGAGGAGTCACTTGGTAATTACTAGCGGGAAGAGTGGATACTGGGTTTAGTTGCAGAGTTTAGCTGGTGGAGTTCACCTTCCAGACTGGTGTGTCATCCTGGACAGGGGCTATCAAATGTAAAAGTGGCTTATAACTAGTGTAGTGAGCCTCTGTCTGCTGCCCAGCCTGACGAACCTCTGTCTGCTGCCCAGCCTGACGAGCCTCTGTCTGCTGCCTAGCCTGATGAGCCACTGTCTGCTGCCCAGCCTGATGAGCCATTGTCTGCTACCCATCTTGATGTACCCGTGCCTGTTGCCCAGCTTGAAGTGCCCGTGCCTGCTGCCCAACTTGAAGTTCCCGTGCCTGCTGCCCAGCTCGATGACCCAGCGCCTGCTGCCCAGCTCGATGACCCGGAGCCTGTTGCCCAGTTCGATGACCCAGAGCCTGTTGCCCAGCTCAATGACCCGGAGCCTGCTGCCCAGCTCGATGACCCGGAGCCTGCTGCCCAGCTCGATGACCCGGAGCCTGCTGCTGCCCAGCTCGATGACCCGGAGCCTGCTGCCCAGCTCGATGACCCAGCTCGATGACCCGGAGTCTGCTGCCCAGCTCGATGACCCGGAGCCCGCTGCCCAGCTCGATGACCCGGAGTCCGCTGCCCAGCTCGATGACCCGGAGTCCGCTGCCCAGCTCGATGACCCGGAGTCAGCTGCCCAGCTCGATGACCCGGAGTCCGCTGCCCAGCTCGATGACCCGGATCCTGCTGTCTGCCTTGATGTGCCCGCTGTCTGCCTTGATGTGCCCGCTGCCCCACTTGATGTACCTCTATCCATGGTCTGGCTTGATATCATGGACTTTCCTCAGCAGCGGATTGTGGGAGCATTCGGAGGCCGCTCCTTTGAGAGGGGGTACTGTCAGGAAAGGTTCCACCCGCTGATGATACTGTCTGACATTTGGCGTACAGTGGTCAGCCAGCAGGTGTCTCCTGGCAGTCTAGAGCTGCCAGGGGAGCCTTCCCCTGTTGATGGTATTATGTGATCCTTGGGCTGTAGTACTGGCATCCACCAACGGGTGGTTGCTGGCAGTGTGGGGCCGACATCTCCTGCAATCAGGCATCACCACTCCACCATTGGCTGAAAGCGCTGATCGGGAGCTGTTCGGCTGCTGTCGGATTGGGTCACATACACACGGCCCGAATGACGGACGTTTCTGATTGAAACGGACAATGTCACCCAACCTTTCGGTCTGTGTGTATGGGGCGTTACTTTTAGGAAGAGATGCAACAGCACTCTCAAATTCCTCCAAGGTTAACAGGGTGTACAGTGAGCATTTATCCGACTGAGACAGAATGGAAAGATTAATATGATCTAAAAGGTGAGATAACTCATCGCTATTATAAGTTATCCTGGACATATAGAGCTCTTGGTAAAAGGACTTGAAGATTGCCAATACATCCTCGGTAGTACAGCATAACAACCCAGAAGCTGACAGTATAGTGCTAATATGGGAACTATTAGTTTGTGAGTAATAGCAGCCAAAAGCTTACAGGTCTGCTCCCTCTCTGCCCATGCTAGGCATTTTTGAAAGAACTGTATATCTTGCATTCTTTTCTTCACAAGAAGTCCAAACGGAGACTGTGCCTCTACTCAAGATAGATCATTTTTCGAGGTTGGCGATTTCAGTTGTGGTCACCTGGTCATTCGCTTGGTCATTCGCTTGGTCTACTTCCTATCTACTCAAAGTTTTGACAGCACAAATTTTCTTAATAAGGAGGCCTATAATATATGCCTTTATAGTATCCCATACAATAGAAAAAGAAGCAGTATTTAAGTTGGATTCTAAAAAAGAAGTGAGAGTCCCTTGTACAGAGTCATGGGTAGTAATTATCTAGAGCCAGGCTGGATTAAGCTTGCACTTAATATTCCATAAACACACCCAAGGGAAGCCAGCAAAGGGGAGTGGTCTGACATACCCCTGGTTAGAATATCAACAGAAACTATCAGATCTACCAAAATATTTCCCATAATAACCCAAAATCAAATCGATGTGTCAGGGACGTGCTGGCCATGGCATGACTGGTACCTTGGTGCCTATAAAGTCCATTCCATTTCCTATGTGCTTTTTGATTTAAAATTACTTTGAGGACGTGGCATTGCTTTACATTTAGACCCCCACAGTACCATCCTGTGATGGAGTCTCGTTATACTCGTTGATTCCTGAATTGAGACCAAGGTATCACTGGGGCATCTGCTGCAAAATGTCAGAATATCCCGGATCCTGGTTACAGAGGGGCTATGTTTGTTGTTGAACCTGGAGGCCAGGATGTCCACACCTGGTGTTCTCTACCTTTGACAAAGATTTTTGAAGGGTGTGGAGACCACTCCCCCTCAGTCTATGTTTTGGCAGCTTTGGAGGTTTACCTGCCAATTGTCCTCTGCAGGCATTTGGATGGCTAATAAAGCTGGCGTTTTGGCCTAGGAGAGCATTATACTTCTCTTAAGACAGCTTGACTTCTTGACATAGGCTTTTTGTACATATAGCATAATATGACTGCCAGCAGCGGAAAAACACATTCAGGAGAGGGAGGTTGAACCTCCCCTAACTGCAGCAGCTCCTAAAAGCCTAGGTGTACATGGACCCCTAGGCTTTTATGGTGTTAGGTTAAGTTAAAAAAAATGCCAAAAGCTCCTTAACTCAAGCTTAGGAGCTGTAATGTATATGAGCCATTATCCAGCTTCTTAGTGCCCATAGGGGCTTAGGTTGGCTGTGGGAAATCAGGTGCTGCTAGATAAAGACTAGTGAACACAAAAAGAATTAAGCCCACAGAAGACAGCATTTAGCAAGAAACTGTAGCCTGAGGCAAAAAAAATGCAACGGAAGGAAAATCCTCTGTGGCCACTGCTGCAAAATCAGGATTCTTAATTCTGTCTTCCATAACATCCTAAATTAAAGGATGTTTCACTGTGTCAGGGGGAATAGAGGATGTGTGGTGTTTTTGGCCTCTGGAAACCGAAGGTTCTAGAAACGTCTAAAATTTTGTGAAGAATTCAGGCTTGACAGAGAAAATGGAAAATTGTTACCAAATACTTACCGTAATTTTCCTTTGCTGGCTCGCCATCATGGCATCACTGCGGGTCAACTCCACCCCCTATAGGACCTTCTTGAATAGTATCATAAAAGGCAGGCAGTACATGGTGCAGGTGTTCTGGTAAAGAGCTTACGATGGACCAGGGAGGGAATGTGCTGGCATGATGTCGAGCCAGGAAAGGAAAATTACATAGCATTTGGTAACAATTTTCCGTTTTCTTGGCACTGCGTCATGCCATCACTGAGGGATTTAACTTGCCAATCCCAGGGAGGGAATAACAAAATATAAATACCAGGTGCTGCTACAGAAAAAATGTAATATCTTGACAGGGCATTAGACAATACAGAAGCTCCCACCTTAGCATATCAGGACGACACCACATCCAGCTTATAGTGCCTTATGAAAGTATTAGGTGACTTTTAGCTTGCCGCCTTACAAATTACGTCTGCCAAACTTTTGGACCAAGCTGCCCATGAGGATGAAACTGACCTTTTGGAGTGCACCTGGATTACCTGCAGCAAAAGGCAGCAATGTCCGAGACTCGCCTAGCCAAAACTGAGGCTTCAAACATACCGTCTTCAAGGTGAGATTCCATACTGAACTTTCTGCATCTGGGAAGAAGGGTGCCTTCAGTAACCCTCTCAAGACCAACGGCAAATCCCATTTTTGGAAAAAGGAGTGGATTGGTGGGTGGATCTTGATCACTGCTCTGAGGCTTTGGATCACTAAAGACTCTAATGACCATGAAGTATTCTTAAAGGCTAAAAGCGCTAACACTTGGACATTAAAGGTGTTGTAACTAAGTCCTGCACCAAGGTTGGACTGTAAGAAGTCCAGAACATTAGCCACTGTGGGGAATGGAAAGAAAACCCATGTTGAACCAAAAAAACCTTGAACTTCTGCCACACTGGGCGAAGATCTCTGCTAGGTATATTGGGTTCAACATACATTCTGTGTGGCTCGAGAACTTCCGGCTCAGTTGATCTGCCAGGGTGTTCTGAGGGCCCAGGAGATACGATGCAGACAGGTCCAGTAAATGGGTTTTGGCAAACGAGAAGATCTCTGCTGCCACCTGAGGAAGATGTAGACTCCTTGTGCTTCACAATGTACGAAACTGCCATTGTTTTCCATCATCATATTGACCCTTTTGCCCTGAATTACAGACAAAAAAGCTTTGAGCGCCTCCCTGGCCACCTTCAGCTCTAGGAGATTCGAGGAACATGGTAAATGATGGTTCCATGTCCCCTGGGCCCTCAGGCCGAGGCAATGAGCCCCCCAATCCTGAAGACTGGCATCCAAAGTAATCATGATCCAGTCTCCAGGATTGATGGGCCTGCCCAAGGAGGTTACTTTTTCTGGTTCACCACAGAAGGCTGTTGGAAATAAAGCAAGCAATTTGGAACTTCTGGTTCAGAGAATTGCAATGCTACTGATTTAGGAGGCATAACTGAAACCTGCTTGTGCCACTGTGCCCAAGCCACCGCCGGGATACATGCCGTTAAGAGGCTCAAAAAACTCATGGCCCATCGTACCTTGATCACACTTGAAGACATCACTTCTGCAGCTCCTGCACAAACGCAATTGACCTTGTCCTCTAGAGGGAAAGTGTACTGCATTGTATCGAAAGTCATACCCAGGTACATGATGTTCTGAGTTGGTGTGAGGTGGCTTTTTGGCAAGGTTCCATGAAGGCTTCGTTCCGATGCTTCACGACAAGAACTTTGGACTGTGCCCACACAAGGAGATCGACCAGATAGTGGAATATGCGAATACCCCTCTCACGAAGAAAGGCAATCACCGTCACCAAAACTTTTGAAAAGGTCCTTGGGTCAGAACCAAGGCCAAAGGGAAGGTATTTGAACTGAAAATAGAAAAGGAAACAAGGTGCAGTATCAGGAACAACTTTAATAGAAATATGTAAAAGTGGCCAAATGGCTACTCACAATTACTCAATAAGAGTTAGGCATGTAAACACAAAATCCGCAGCTGTATACAGTGGGGCGTCCCAGCAATGTAGGAAAACGGCTGTCCAGATAGTGATGGTAGAGCGGCCTGTGGTCTGTGGCTGGTGGAAGTGCTGCCATTGGGGGTACAAGGAGACCCAGGTGTCAGCAAAGGCTGCACGCAGTCCGTTTCAAAAGACCGGAACCGGAAGTAGACCAGCATGGAACGTACAACTCACTGCATCTTCTTCAGATCTAGAAAATCTGAAGATAGATAGAGCTGAAGAAAATTCGGATGCATTGAAACGCGTCATCTGACATGTCCAGACGTAATTTCCGCATCTCAGCCCCCAGTGAGTTGTGCGTTGGTGCTTATCATTTTTATCATCTTCATCAATTATCATATTTATTGCATTACCGGGACTCTCTTTTTATGTGTTCATGTGTATGTGTTTTTATATACACTACCAATATTCATCACGGTTTGTTGCTCTCAATGTTTGGTCGGTAGTTGCGCCATTTTCCCCTTTTTCTTATTTGAACTGAAAATAGTTGCCCTTGAAGTCTATAGAGATCATCCAATCATCTCTTTGTACTACTGTGGATATGGTCCTGAGCGATTCCATGCAGAGAGACTGCTGTTTGAGAAAAGCATTTAGATATTTGAGGTCCAAGACAGGGCGCCACTTGCCTGAAGACTTCTGAACTAGAAATAAAGGGGAATAGACACCTCCTGCCTTCTTCTGACCTCTGAACCGGAACTATGGCCTGCAGACTTATCAACTCTGAAATGTAGGATTCTAGCGACATTCGCTTCTCTGAAGACACAAGGACCTTTGTTGAGACAAATAAACTTGCTGGAGGTGGACTTTCAAAGTGAAGGCGAAGCCCCTTATGAACCACTGGTAGGACCTACGCATCCGATATTATTTCCACCCAGATGTTGCAAAAATGGGCCAGTCTTGCCCCTACTGGCAACATCTGGGGGGGCAACCTTTCAGAAAGACTTGGTAGCTGTCTTGGGAGGCTGACAGGCCTTGGACTTTGTTCGATCCCCGAAAGAGCCGTGTGGGTGCCCTGAAAAATGGTTAAATTCCCTACCCGGGTGGTAGGATCTTGCATCTCTGAACTGCTCCCGAGATCTTCCATTTGTGCGAAAGGACTGCGTATGATGCCTTCAATGGTGGGGGAGGAGGCCAGATTTCCCTTCAGTCACCCGACATATTGCATCTTCCAGAGTTTTCCCAAAGAGTGTTTCCCCTGAAAATGGGATAAAACATAGGCCTTGTTTTGAGGCCACAGACCAGTGCTTTAACTATAAGGCCCGTCTGGCCATGACAGAATGCCCCATAATCCGGCAAGCAAATCTGACAAGACCTACTGACGCTTATGCCGAGAAATCTGCAGCCAATTTGAGGCCCTGGAGGCTTGAAGAGATTACTTCCTTATCCCTATACAAACCGAGAGCCAAATCTATGTTTGAGGACCATACTCTAATGTAGGGATGGGCCGAACACCACCTGGTTTGGTTTGCACCAGAACCTGCGAACGGACCAAAAATTTGTGCAAACTTTAGAACCCCATTAAAGTCTATGGGACTCGAACGTTTAAAATCAAAAGTGCTAATTTTAAAGGCTAATATGCAAGTTATTGTCCTAAAAATGGGTTGGGGCCAGGCTTCTGCCCCAGGGGACATGGATTAATGCAATTTTTTTTTTAAAACGGACGTATTTTCTGGGAGCACTGATTTTAATGACGCTTAAAGTGAAAAAAAAGTTAAATATTCCTTTAAATATCGTGCCTGGGGGGTGTCTATAGTATGCCTGAGAAGTGGCACGTGTTTCCCGTGTTTAGAACAGTCCCTGCACAAAATTACATTTAACGGAAAAAAAGTCATGTAAAATTGCTTGCGGTTTTAATGTAATGTCTGGTTCCAGCATTATGGATGAAAATCATTGAGAAAAATGGCATGGGTAGCCCCCCCCCCCTGCCCATTACCAGCCCCTTTGGATCTTGTACGGATATTAAGGGGAACCCCGTACCCAAATTAAAAAAAGGAAAGGCATGGGGCCCCCAGGCCCTATATACTCAGAACAGTAGTATACAGGCGGGGCAAACAAGACAGGGTTTGTTGTGTTAAGTAAAATCCATTTGTAATTTTTAAAGTGTAGCTCCAGTCAAAAAATCTATTTTTAAGCTTTTTGGAAAACATAGGGTTATCATCCCAGTATAATTTTATTGTCCGTCCGTCTTTTTTCATCTCACTTCCTGTTATCTCCTTCCGTTTGCAAGTAGGAGATGTTTGAAAGTAGGGGCCTGTTCTATAGGCCCTAAGGTGCTGGTGCTGCCACAAGTCAACACTGTAAGCCCTCAAAGTGACTCTTGGTGGGCGCTGGAACGCCCTGCTGTGAACTATTATATCAAGAATTGTAATTACATGCCATTGTTGAACAGTGGTAGAAAAATTGGGCCTTTGGTGGTGGTGGTGCCACAACACTAAGTCCTCACAGTTACTCTCAGTGGGCGCTGGAACAGGCCCTGCTGTGAAATATTATATCAATAATTGTAATTACATGCACCTGTTAAACAGGGGCTGAAAAATTGGGTCTTTGGCACTGGTGCCACAACACTGCAACACCTCACAGGAACTCTAGTAGGAGTGCAGGAATGAGCCCTGCTGAAAAGCATTGCATCAAAAATTGTAATTACATGCCCCTGTTAAGCAGGGGCTGAAAAATTGTGCCTTAGGCACTGGTACCGGTGCCAAAACACTGTGACCTCTCCCAGATACTCTAGTTGGAGCGCAGGAATGAGCCCTGCTGCAAAGCATTGCATCAACACTTTTTATTACACGCCCCTGTTGAACAGGGGCTGAAAAATTGGGCCTCTCCTTGTTGGCCTTCCAGACATACTAATGGCCTGAACTGTAACTGCCTGTGGTATAGTGACAGAACAACTACAGAAATTTGGGGTAGCTTCAGGTGTATACTGTGCAGGGGGCACAATACACCCACTGTAACTGCCTGTGGTATAGCAACAGAACAACTACAGCAATTGGGGGCGGCGGTCACATAAATATAAGACGGACAGCGCAACGGCCTTGTGTAGTGTTTTGGCGTGCAGGGAGAGGGCAGGATAGGCAGGGACAGTGTCATCTTTGCTTTTCTTGTTAAACTTGCGCTGTTACAGTGGGTGTAGTGTGTTGGTGTGCAGGGAGAAAGCAGGATAGGCAGGGACAGTGTCAGCTTTGCTTTGCTTCTTAACCTAGCGCTGTTACAGTGGGTGTAGTGTGCCTCCTGCACAGTATACACCTGAAGCTACCTCTCATTGCTGGTGTTGTTCTATAGTTCTGTTGTGCAACACAGGCATCTGCAGCATTGTCAGTGGGTGTAGTGTGCCTCCTGCACAGTATACACCTGAAGCTACCCCTCATTGCTGGTGTTGTTCTGTATTTTAACTTGTACTTCACAAAAACACCTGATGTGTGTAATTAATCAGAAACCATGCATATTATACTGTGCACTTTTGTTGTCAGCAACAATGGCATTTGTACAGAATGTTCCACTGGTTTGTTTTTTACTATGATGCTGGGATCATGTAAGAATGTTTTAGACTTAAATATTTCAATACGGTTCGCACCAGAACCTGCAAACGGACCGAAAGTTTGCGCGGACAGAACCCTATTAAATACATTGTTCAAAATCTAAAGTGCTAATTATAATGGCTAATATGCATGTTATTGTCCTAAAAAGGGTTTGGGGACCCAGGTCCTGCCCCAGGGGACATGTATCAATGAAAAAAAAAGTTTTAAAACCATCCGTTTTTTCGGGAGCAGTCATTTTAATGATGCATGAAGTGAAAAAAAGTGAAATATTCCTTTAAATATGGTACCTGGGGGGTGTCTAAAGTATGCCTGTGAAGTGGCATGCGTTTCCCGTGTTTAGAACTGTCAATGCACAAAATTACATTTCTAAAGGAAAAAAAGCCATTTAAAACTGCTTGCGGCTTTAACGTAATGTCTGGTCCCGGCAATATGGATGAAAATCTTTGAGAAAAATGGCATGGCTACCCCATCACCCCATCCCCCCCCCCCCCCACCCGAGCCCATTACAAGCCCTTTTGGGTCTTGTATGGATATTAAGGGGAACCCTGCACCCAAAATAAAACCCAAAATTGGTATAAATCTTTTTTTTTTTTAAATAAAGCATAGGCACTAGGACACAGCTTTGTATCTGACAGAGGGGATAATATACAAATCAGTTCGTTTTGAAGCAGTGGGGAGAGGAGCAGATCAGCGATAGTGAGAGATGACAGGCAGGGAGGGGAGGGGAAAGAGGACAGAGGGAGACACAGGAGAGCTGCAGATAGCTGTGTATGACGGAGGCATGTACGCTGAGAACAGTGTCAGGGCTCAGCAGCCCTGATATATTGTGGTCAGCGGAGGGGAGGGTAGAAACTGTCAGGATCAGCCAGGTATTTTAGATGATACATGGGGACAAAATACACAGCACTGTGCTGTATAACATGCTTTAAAGGAACAGGTTCGTTATTTTTTTGGGGTCAACAAACCCTTTGACCACAAATGCAGATTACTCTTTGAAACTGGCAGGATCAGCCAGGTATTAGCTTGTTGACGGAGGCATGTACGCTGAGAACAGTGTCAGGGCTCAGCAGCCCTGATATATTGTGGTCATCGGAGGGGAGGGTAGAAACTGGCAGCACTGTGCTGTATAACATGCTTTAAAGGAACAGGTTCGTTATTTTTTTGGGGTCAACAAACCCTTTGACCACAAATGCAGATTACTCTTTGAAAAGCCTGACAAAATATAAAAATATAATTCTAAAAGAATGCACTTACTTTTCATCGTAAGTATTGAAATATTTAAGTCTAAAACATTCTTACATGATCTCAGCATTATAGTAAAAAACAAGCCAGTGGAACATTCTGTACAAATGCCATTGTTGCAGACAACAAAAGTGCACAGTATAATATGCATTGTTTCTCAGTAATTACACACATCAGGTGTTTTTGTGAAGTACAAGTTAAAATACAGTTCATTTAGCTACCATGGCGGTATTATCTGGATAAAATTCAACGGGCTCAGTTTAAAGGCATTTTAAAATGTGACAAAATGCATCTGTAGTTTAAAACAAAAAGGTACTAAAAAAAGTGTAATTGTTTATAATAAAACACACTTCTAGGCATTTTCTTTCAAAAGAAACAATATACTTATGGCTAGCAATTAAATTTGTTCAATTTAGGACACAAAAAAAACTCTTTATGTAGGACAGTTTTTCAGTGGTTAAAAAAAAAAAAAAAAAAAACATGTCTAGTTAGTAATCCTACTGCTAGAACTCAGTTTTGCAACTTTGGCATGTGTTAGTAATACTGTACACATCATCAACCACATAGTTTATTCACCTTTTTGGTTGAGGATACATTTTGCCTCCATTTGTGGTAAAAGTTTAAGAATACCTCCTGATTTTTATTTTAAAAGGATAACTGGCAAAAAATAGCAAAAAAATGTATATAAATTAGCTGCACATTACTTGCCATTACTATAACCCACCTAAAAAAAATATATTATATAGTGTGTATATATATATATATATATATATATATACTGTATGCGTACATTAATTGTTTGTAAGGGTCAAGAAACAATAGTGTGCATTTTGCTTTATTTATCCTAAATTACACTAAATAACCTCCCTGCTGAAGTGGTGGTCATCTGAATGCCATCTCTGAGTTTCTATTGCTAAAGTAAACAGGGGTGGGGGTAACATAGTGACATCATTGACCAAAGATAGTCAAGGCCATATTTGGTTAACCACTTGCTTACTGGGCACTTAAACCCCCCTCCTGTCCAGACCAATTTTCAGCTTTCAGCGCTGTCACACTTTGAATGACAATTGTGCGGTCATACAACGCTGTACCCAAATTAAATTTTTATCATTTTGTTCACACAAATGGAGCTTTCTTTTAGTGGGATTTAATCACCATTTGAGATTTTATTTTTTGCTAAACAAACAAAAAAATACATTTTTGGAAAAAAAAAAAAAACATGTTTTATAGTTTGTTATAAAATTTTGCAAATGGTTAATTTTTCTCCTTCATTGATATTCGCTGATGAGGCTGCACTGATGGGCACAGATAAGGCAACACTGATAGGCACAGATAAGACAACACTGATAAGATGGCACTGATGGGCCCTGATGGGTGGCACTGACAGATAGTACTGATGGGCAATGATAGGCGGCATTGGTAGGTGGTATTGATAAGCAGCACTGGTAATGACGCATGGATTCATTTATAGGTGGCACTGTGCGGTGACACTGTGGGCACTGATGGGTGGTACTGGTGGGCACTGGTATATGCCTTCATGATGGGGACTGATGTCCCTCTCACAGCCGCTGGTGATCTGCTTTTTTTCCTCCTCACGCTATCAGCGTGAGGAGGAAAAATAGCCGATTACTGACTTTGTTTACATCACATGATCAGCTGTCATTGGCTGACAGCTGATCACTTGGTAAGGGGTCGGGATCGACCCCTTACTCCGATCTGTGTCAGACTTGCTGATCACAATGCACGCCACACCACACGAGCACGGGAGGACGTCCAGGGGCGTCCGCGCTGTAGCCGTCTTTTGGCTATAGCGTGAGCATGAAGGGGTTAATTGTATCACTGAGGCGACCCTGCCCCTTTGTTTACTTTGGTGGCAGAGATCTGGAGATGTGATTCAGTACAAGGGAAATTACAGAATCAGGCAGCTCTTGGTGGCATCGGGTGTTTTTTTTTTTTTTTTTTTTCTTTTAATGCTAGTCATTCTTCTTGATTGACATGGACCTGCATCACTTGAGTACATGATTGATGATGGACGTACATTATGGGACTTTTTATTTAATTTTAATAAAAGTCTTGTCAAATGTTTGGGTATATTTATTTCTAGGATAGATATGAGAGAGAAAGAGAAAGAGAAAAAGAAAGAGAATCTCACAAAAGTGAGTACACCTCTCACATTTTTGTAAAAATTTTATTCTAACTTTTCATGCGGCAACACTGAATAAATTACACTTTGTTACAATGTAATGTAGTGAGTGTACAGCTTGTATAACAGTGTAAATTTGCTGTCCCCTCAATACAACTCAACACACAGCCATTAATGTCTAAACCACTGTAAACAAAAGTGAGTACACCCCTAAATGAAAATGTCAAAATTGGGCCCAATTAGCCATTTTCCCTCCCCGATGGCATGCGACTTGTTAGTGTTACAAGGTCTCAGGTGTGAATGAGGAGAAGGTGTGCTAAATTTGGCGTCATCGCTCTCACTCTCTCACACTGGTCACTGGAAGTTCAACATGGCACCTCATGGCAGAGAACTCTCTGAGGATCTGAAAAAGAGAATTCTTGCGCTACAAATTCTTATAGCCTAGGCCAGTGATGGTAAATCTTGGCACCCCAGATGTTTTGGAACTACATTTACCATGATGCTCAACTAGACCACAGAGTGCATGAGCATCATGGGGAATGTAGTTCTAAAACATCTGGGGTGTCAAGGTTCGCCATCACTGGCCTGGGCTAGAAGAAGATTGCAAAGACCCTGAAACTGAGCTGCAGCATGGTGGCCAAGACCATACAGCGGTATAACAGGACAGGTTCCACTCAGAACAGGCCTCGCCATGGTCGACCAAAGAAGTTGAGTGCATGTGCTCAGCGTCATATCCAGAGATTGTCTTTGGGAAATAGATGTATAAGTGCTGCCAGCATTGCTGCAGAGGTTGAAGGGGTTGGGGATCAGTCTGTCAGTGCTCAGACCATACACAGCACACTGCATAACATTGGTCTGCATGGCTGTCATCCCAGAAGGAAGCCTCTTCTAAAGATGGTGCACAAGAAAGCCCTCAAACAGTTTGCTGAAGACGAGCAGACTAAGGACATGGATTGCTGGAACCATGTCCTGTGATCTGATGAGACCAAGATAAACTTACTTGGTTCAGATGGTGTCAAGTGCATGTGGGGGCAACCAGGTGAGGAGTACAAAGACAAGTGTGTCTTGCCCACAGTCAAGCATGGTGGTGGGAGTGTCATGATCTGGATCTGCATGAGTTCTGCCGGCACTGGGGAGCTACAGTTCATTGAGGGAACCATGAATGCCAACATGTACTGTGACATACTGAAGCAGAGCATGATCCCCTCCCTTCAGAGACTGGGCCGCAGGGCAGTATTGTAACATGATAAGGACCCTAAACACACCTCCCAGATGACCACTGCCTTGCTAAAGAAGCTGAGGGTAAAGGTGATGCACTGGCCAAGCATGTCTCCAGACCTAAACCCTATTGAGCAACTGTGGGGCATCCTCAAATGGAAGGTGGAGGAGCGCAAGGTCTCCAACATCCACCAGCTCCATGATGTCATCATGGAGGAGTGGAAGAGGACTCCAGTGGAAACCTGTGAAGCTCTGGTGAACTCCATTCCCAAGAGGGTTAAGGCAGTGCTGGAAAATAATGGTGGCCACACAAAATATTGACACTTTGGGCCCAATTTGGACATTTGCAGTTAGGGGTGTACTCACTTTTGTTGCCAGTGGTTTAGACATTAATGGCTGTGGGTTTATTTTGAGGGGACAGCAAATTTACACTGTTATGCAAGCTGTACACTCACAACTTTACATTGTAGCAAAGTGTCATTTCTTCAGTATTGTCACATGAAAAAATATAATAAAATATTTACAAAAATGTGAGGGGTGTACTCACTTTTGTGAGATATGGTATCTATATATATATTTATAGATATATAGCTACATATCATTATTTTTTTTTTTACTTTTATTCTTATTTTTTCTGTTTAAAAAATGTATTGGCAGCAATCAATGAATAACAAATAATCAGTTGCGAGTAAAGAAAGATAATTACAGATTGCAAGGGTGTATTAGTAACAAAATACAGAGAAAATGTGATTGTTTCAGAGATTCAGAGTTACACAACTATGCAGTGATTAATTCCGGGTAGAACAAACCATTTAAAAACGAGAATCTACTGTAGTAGTAAATAAAAGATGCGAGTATTACTCCGTGGGATGAGAATGAGTCAACAGATAGATATATCAATTGACTGCGTCTCCAACGGTATAGGTAGGGTAAGAAAAGGGGAAAGAGAGGGGGGAAGAACAGATTAGTTGAGGCAGTAAGAGGGGGAAGGTGTACGTAAACAGGTGACCCGCCCCCTCTGAAACCACGGGGGAAGCCATAGGGAAGTCCCCGTGCGTCAGAGGGTGGGGTCCCTGGGTGGCCCGTCCTCAGTTATATAGGAGCTGTCATAAGAACAGAAGCGTCACACAGCGGGAACCCCCCCCATTGAGGCGGATCGTCCGGATGACAAAGCGGGGAAGAAGAAGCCAGGGGAAGATGCCAGAGGAGAAGACCAGAGGAAGAAGCAGAGGAAGATAGAGGAAGAAGCAGGGGAAGAACAAGATGGAGGATGAAGAAGAAAACTGAAGGAAGACCAGAAGAAGCAGGGAAAGAAGAAGACATTAATAAAGGAATTGTCAAAAACCGGCTATTGTCTAACATTTTTTACACTTTTTTGGTGAAATGGTAGGGGTACTTGTATCCTATTACCAATTCACACGGGGGGGCGGGATCTGGGGGTCCCCTTGTTAAAGAGGGCTTCCAGATTCCGATAAGCCCCCTGCCTGCAGACCCCCACAACCACTGGACAAGGGTTGTGGGGATGAGGCCCTTGTCCCCATAAACATGGGGACATCCTCCCCATGTTGAGGGCATGTGGCCTGGTACGGTTCAGGAGGGGAGGCGCTCTCTCATCCCCCCTCTTTTCCTGCGGCCTGCCAGATTGCATGCTCGGATAAGGGTATGGTATGGATTTTTGGGGGGGACCCTCACGCCATTTATTTTTTTAATTTTGGCGCAGAGTTCACCTTAAAATCCATACCAGACCTGAAGAGTCTGGTATGGATTTTGAGGGGGACCTCAACGCCATTTTTTATTTTGAGGTTCCCCTTAATATCCATACCAGACCTGAAGGGCCAAGCCAGACTATTTTGTTGACTCAGTTCTGTGTAAAGAAGCCGCAGTGGACAGATGTAGCATCGGTGCGATGCTGCATCCACCTAGGCAAGTATGATTATTCCAAAAACAAACATACCGTTGAATAAATATTGCAAAATTTAGCACACAAACATCCATTCATTTTTTAAAAACAGAACATTTTTAATATTATACTATATATATAAGAAATCTATCTAAAACAGAATTTTTTTTTTCTTCTAAATTTACAATTGTTCGTAAACCCTGGTTGGTACCCTGGTGCGCCAATTGTGGATGGAATTGGGGATGGGGACGGATAGGGGATTGGTGGATGGGCAGGATTCATCGCATTGCCATACTCAGAGTATGGATGGAAGCGAGGGGGATATTAGGGATGGGTTCTGGGTGGTGGAGGGTTTGGGTATGTATAGTAAGGACCGGATGGTGGTGGTCCAAACATGGGTGAGGAGGCAATTGATGGCTCATTGTGCATACTGGCTTCAAGGAGGTCCATCACAGCCTTCTTCACATCATGCTTCCACTCCTGGGAATTTTTTTTTAGCATTTTTGCAACCATTAGACCAAATCCGGGATCTTCAAATTCTTACCTATAAGAGTCATTTGTGGGGGCAAGTGTCACAAACAAATCCCACTAGATTAATTGGGCTCAAAGATTAAACCAAATTGCCCAAACACGAACATACAGCTCACTTAGCCAGATCTCTGATAAATGGTAAATACAGGCAATTACCCCTGAGGTAATCTGAGGGAAAAAACATACAGACACTAGCATAAATTACCAAATCCACACATTAGAAAACTTTGCCAAATTAATCCTCTGTGTATATACTCTTACCCAACCAAGCATTTAATTTGACCCCCCAGGCTCTCAACATGCCGATTTTCCGCAGCAAAGGGACTGCCACGATGTTTGACTATTTATATTCCTCCTATCTCCCAGAGTGTCATGCTGCTGGCGAGCTGCGGACACCTGTTGGGTGCCCATCACGTATGCGCAGACCCCCCTCCTAGGCCACGACAGACTCCTTAGCACTCCATCCGACTCTCCTGCTGTCATGGCTACACCATATCTAAACCCACAACAGTAAAATCTGTTTTATATGCAGTATAGCATGCTTGTTATACCTTCTGTGGAGCCAAAATGACTAATCCTCCACAACTGTGTAAAATGGCTGTTTGCTCCCGTCTTCTTTGATCCTCCCCTTCTTCCACAATCCCCAATCCACCTCCTGATAGCACAGAGCCTTGGGGTCAGTCTGCACATGCTCAGTTTGGTGTGTATTGCTGAAGCGTTTTTTTTTTTTTTTTTTGGGAGGGTGTGTGTGATCAGCACAGGGCCAATCAGCACTGTCCAGACAGAGGGTCAGGGGTCATGCAGCCTCATAGGACAGTCAGAGGAGAATGAAAACTCCTCCTACAAGCTTTAACCAGTGCTAGGCCGGACACTGATAGTCACAAGACTGCAATATACTGCTGATGAGAAAAGGTATTTAGCAGTTTATATCTACTAAAATAATTGCATTTCCATGTTCTGTGTACTGTAGGAGAGCAGATATAGTGAATGCAGGGTCCTGGGTTTAGTAACACTTTAAGGGCTGACTCAGCCACCCTGCCAGGACATTCTGCCTGGGGATTGGCAAGTTCCCTCAAGTACACAGATCAGCCCTCCTGGCGTCTGCCCACAAACTTCCAGATCCAGGGGGCGGTACCAGAGACCTGCCTCTGTGGAGCTATCCAGCCTGACCTGCAGTAACCCTGACCCAATTTCTGACTCGCAAACTAACCATGAGTCATGAATTTAATTTGCCTGCACTAACACTATTAGCACACTAGAGGCTGTTACACCAATTTTTATGGACTTCTTAGTGACTGGAATGGTACCAACTGATCAGTGAAAAGCCAAGGTGGTACCAATATTTTAAAAAGGGCCAAGATATTTATCTGGTAACTACAGGTCAGTCTGACATCAATAGTATGTAAGCTATAGGAGGAGCTAAGGGACTATATCCAAGAATTTGCTTTTGGTAAGATTTTTAATAGTAATCAGCATGGATTCATAGAACATTGTTCTTGCTAAACCAATATGCTACCATTCCATGAGGAAAGGAGCTGTCATCTCAATAAACTAAGGCCTGCGAATGTGGTGCTTTCAACAAAATGGTCTACAACAAAAGGTCTATTTATTTTAACCCACTTCAAACTGTGTAGCATAAGCTACAGTATAATACAGCATAAGCTACTGTATTTGTAGCTGCTGACCTCATTTTTTCTGAAGGAGCCTGGATCGCCACTTTAACATGATCCATTGTGGGACTAAAAGATGTAATTTGCAGCAAGTGTAGTACGGAATTGGCAGTTTAATTTTTTTTAGTCGTCGTCGTTCATGTGATAAATAGGTTGTTAAAATGTCTTCTTTTTTTGTTCCTTTGCCGTTAAATCCATACCAGACCTGAGGAGTTTGGTATGGAACTTGGGGGACCCCATGCTACTTTTTGTGGGGTCCCCTTTGACATCTGTACCAGACCATTATTGAAAATATGTCTATGTATTTTTATGGGGGAACTATAATTTTTTTTTGTGTGGTCCTGCTATTAACATCTATACCAGGCCCTCATCTAGCAAATGGGACTGGATAAGAAGTGGAGAAGACACCTCTAAATACAGTATTAAAACCGTATATTGGATAAACAAAGTAAATTGCACTTACAAGATACCAATGAAAACAGATCATCACATAGGGTTCCGTTCCTGTGGCTCTGACTCCTCTCACCGACCATCAACGAAAAGGGGGTAGATGTGGAAAGCCAACTGGGGGGGGGGGGGGGCTGTCATCCGAGGCCACGGTGGTACACAAGACTCATTCATGGACCCGCCTGGTCAACTTTGCTTACAAACAGAGGTAAATGCCATTTTGTTATTTGTAAATGTTCACTGTGTTGTAGTAAGTTGTATGAAATTGTGCAGATGATTCACACTTTACAAGAATGTTGAGGGCAACCCAAGACATGTTATTTAAAGGAATATGGTATGTTTAATGTTTGACTTTAAGCATTATTAAAATTGCTGCTCTAGGCCAAACAGGCCATTTTTTTTATTTTGCTTTTGTACATTTTCCCTAGGTCAGGGCACAGCCACCATGCCATTTGTTTGCCAATATCTTGATTAACAGCCTAAATAATAACCATTATTAGTTTTTAAAGCAGAGTTACACCCAGAAATTGAACTTCCACGGATCGGAATCCTCCTTTTCAGGGGGGAGGGGGGAGTGGATACCTGTCAAATCCAGGTATCTACTCCCACTTCTGGGGAAAGATTGCTGCAATCTTGTGTGGCAAAATATGCAATGTCCGGCCCCTCCTCCCCCTGTTGCATTTCGGGAGACACACAGGTCCCAGAAGACAGCAGGGACTATTTAGAAAGCATAGTGTGACTTGTGCATGTGCCGTAGGAAACAGGCTGTGAAGCCGTAAGGCTTCACTTCCTGTTTCCCTTAGTAAGGATTCCGGCACCTGCACCCAGAGCCGAGGGACGGGTCGGCTTCGGGTGCTGACATTGCGGGCTCACTGGACAGGAAAGTGTCCTTATATTAAAAGTCAGCAGCTGCAGTATTTGTAGCTGCTGACTTCTAATTTTTTTTACCCAGGCGGAACTCCGCTTTAAGTTTGGCTCCCAATGACTTCAATAAGGTTTGGATTCCGCACCCAGACTTTAGTAAGTTCAATTGATCCCTGGTCGTCAGCAGTGAATATTTTTACTATTGTCAATATTCCTTTAAGCACATATCATGCAGAAGAACACATGTAGAATAATGCACATGCAGTATATTACATTTAATATTTAATTTATTTTCACATTATTAGAATAATTGAATTATTTCTGTTATACTACATGTGATTAGGGTTTGTTTTCTTGCAATTTTTCTTAACAAGAGATGCACTATTTAATTAGTATGTGCTACAGTATATACATATGACCTGTGTAATACATGTTTAAGTGCCGTTCACATCAGTGCGTGGTGCGAGATTGCATGCGTTTCACACAGCATTGCAGTGCAAATCACGTGCGATGTCTGTGCAATGCGATTTCAGTCATACAGATAGCGTGGCTGAATTTGCATCGCATTCGGACCAAACTCGCACAGGACCCTTTTTTGGTCCGAACTATAATCGGATCGCATGGGTGTTCACACCCACGTGATCCGATTCATGTCCGAACTGTCAGTCCGCAGTGCGATATGCGAGCTGAAATGGGCGTGTCATTAACATTGTATCGATACTCCCTGTAATTCGCATATGGCAGTGTAAACTGCCTTGTGAGTCGGTTGCAATGCGGGAACTCGCAGTGGATTTGCAGGGTTCCCGCATCGCACAAGTGTGAACCGGCACTAAGGGCTGAGCATAGGGTTTTCTTTTGTCAGCTAGATATGTTTTGCCACATTTGGGCTGAAACTTTGTTTTCTGGGTTTGTTTATACTCTATGTATATGTTTAGGAGTAATACATGTGAGGGGTGGGGTGTTCATAGTCTTAGGCCCCTTTCACACGGACGGACCGTCTATCCGATTTTCTTCTATCCGTCGACGGACGACAATGCATTCCTATGGGCAGACGGATGAACATCCGTCACCATCAGTTAACATCCGCTTCCGTTTTTATCCGTTTTTTTTAAACGTACAAGGCTACGTTCAGATCCGTCAAAACGGATATTAACTGACGTTGACGGACGTCGTCCGTCAACGTCCGATCCGTTAAGATCCGTTTTGTGTTTATCTGTGAACTCAACCTCTTAAAGGCACAGGCACACATATAAACGGAACAAAACGTATACAAAAACGGATGAAAAAACGGATGTAAACGTGTGCATTTACAGATGTAAGCGGATGTTAACGGAACATAAGACGGATGAAAACGGACATTAACGGAACGGATGAAAACGGATGAGACAACGGATAAGAACTGATACGTTTTTGACGTGCCTAAACTGACTGCGTCCGTGTGAAAGGGGCCTTAGCCTCATAGTGGTTTTGTGATTTAAAAAAAAAAAAAATTTATTTACAGTATATTTTACCAATAAAGGGTTGATGTTGCTTATATTTATGCAGTGGCGTCGACATTTTTCCAGGGACCTTTGAGTCTGCAATACAATATATTTTAGGTCCGTAATCTATAACTAGATACCAACAAGGCAGTAAACCCAACACATTTGCATGGTTAAGCAATTTCTTATAAAATTAGAAAACCTGTACTTGTACAAGGATTAGGGTTCCCAAGACTGGATCAGTCTAGAAAAAGGTCATGTAATGCAGGTTAAGCTCAGATTGTGCGTAGGTAAAATAGTTAATATCTCACTTATGTTCTCAGAAGCTTACGATATACCAATCTCCACAGGCTGATGGTGTGCTTTGAGACTTTTTTTGTTTCTTCGACATACATTTTATATATTAGCGATAGGAATGGGACATTATCACCGCCTCTACCTTTTTGCGGCGATATTTATAAACATTCAGTTCTTTCTGATTCTATCTACCTGCAAATGATATACTCTCTAATGTTCAATGTGTATCTCTCTGAGTTGTCTACAATATGAATATAACTAACCAATGCTCTGTCATGCTTTGTTTACATTTATTTAACCTTGATTGATTGCATTTGGTCTGTTATCCAAACTCTTTAATACTCTGTACTCTGCTATAAAACTTAAATAAAAATTACAATTTAAAAAAAAAAAAAAAAAATCAACAATATAAAATAATTCTGTTTGTTAGGTTGCATTTATTTTAAGAAACACATTGTTTCACTTTTTAACATTTCAGTCTTTTAGCACAGTTCAAACATATAATGCACATCAAAAGCACCATGGTAAAAAAATACCATAATTAGTATTCTGTGAATGCAAAGAAATATTCACTGCACCATAAAGAGAGAAGCCGATAGTGGCATAACCAGAAATGTTATTTTAAGTAGTTATTTTCAGTGGAGGGGAGAGTATAGTAGATCTATACTATATATTTTGGCCAATACAATTCACAAACATGTATTACAGTTAGGGCTAAACTAACCCTATTAGAAATACACAGTTGGGTAATACGGTTTTCTAACATACAGTAAATAGCCAGGGATGGCCTGCCTGTCAGCAATTATATATCAAATTTATATCATAATGTACAAATGGATAACAATGGACGTATATGTGCATCTGACAGATCCAAGTGCTTCACCAAATAAAACAGCCAGACTGTATTTTTCATTTGTTGCTTTCTTGTGGCACTCAAGAGCATCTGGAAAATAGAGTTGGAGCTACTGTTCCATGTTTGGCGATTCATGCATTCCACTCGAACACAACGTGCGCAACCAGTAGATAACACATCCCGATCATTGTGGAGATAATCATCATGGGGAATCCCAACCTGTAATTTTTCCAAGTACAAAAATAAGGAAAATATGTAACTAGTTGCAAATAGAAGAACACAGTAACAATTACGTTTTTTCTTTGCTATTACAGATTGCCTTCTAAAAACGCCAATTGCCTGGCTGTTATGCCCCTACAATACTTTAGTTACTGGCCTAGAAAAAGTTTGCAGAACAGGAGCTCAGACTTCACTTTGACTTTCTAATCAACATGCATGTTTTATTAAACAGCGACTAAAAATTTAAGCCAGGGACATGCAAGCAGCTAGCAAGTGGACCCTTTATTGTGTCTTTACATTGGCCAAAAGAGAGCTTTACCTCTTAAGGGTATTAAATCCTCACAGACATACGGTGTACTACATGTCTTAATTGGTATGCATGGAGGTGTAATATTTTGATTGTTATTCACTAGTAGGCTAAGGGGAGTGGTATCAGTTTTACCATTACCATAGAGACTACTGATAGAGTAATTTGCCTTTAATGGGAACTGTAAAGCTTCATGGAAGTCCTTGTATTGGCCACAAAGAATGGGCTGAAATCAAGTTTATGACAGGACTGAAGCAGATCCTTAGGACTGGCTTGGGTAAGATTACCGTTAGGGATTGCGCTTTGCAGGGCAAAGTAACAGATCCATTTTATGCCTCTCCCTCTAGCAAAACATAGTTATTTCACTCATTATTATTTCAGTTATTTCACCCATTTTTCAGTTTAGTTACAGAGAGCAGGAGAAACCTCTCAATGTAATCCTTAGGTGCTCTAGGTGTAGTTTAAAAGGGCTATCCTCCCTTGTGTGACAGCAAGTTTTCTGAAAAATTACACTAAAATAAATTTTAGTGCAAACACAATACTCAATTTTTTGGTAAAATAAAAGATGACGTCATGTCGAGTAAATAGATACCAAACATGTTAAAAAAATTGCATGCAACCAAAAAATGGCGACAAACAGTACCTAAAATTTTCCATAGGTGACACTTTTAAAGCCTACAGGTCATCAATGTGGAGTTAATTGTGACTGATGGTCTAAGAATTATTGCTCACTCTGTTTACATATGTCTGTGTAACAGGGCTCAAGTCCTGCAGGAATGCATGGGAACGAAGTTCCTGTACTTTTTCCACAACAGGAACTCAGTTCCCGTTAGCAGCCGTGTCATGCAAGACTTTGAAGTATGCAAGCTGTGTGGCAGGTGCTACACCAGCAGCTGCCGACACAGCTCGCAATAGTGCCGCACACCTGACCATTCAGGCATTGCCAGTAGGGGGCCCCATGACAGCTTCCGCTTCGATCTACCTGTCAATCACAGCCAGCTGACAGGTAGATCAGGTCCCTGCTGCTAAGAGATTGTATTTAGTTAGACCTCTCGTGATGCACTCCTCCTCGCCGGCCCCTCCTGATTTTCTGTCTCCTCATCCCCCCCATTCTCCTGCATACTTGCTCTGTGTGTCCAGCTGAATCCCCCCCTCCTCTATCTTCAGTGCCATATGATGAGAGAACCCAGAGGAGGAGCACAGCTATTCTGCTCACAGGACATGCAGGGAGAGAGGTGATCTGAGGGAGGAACATCAGTTTGGGGTGGTAAGCTGAGCACAATACCTAGCAAAGTTTAATGCCAGGAGGGAAGTTTATGTGGAAATATGTGAAGGGTTGGAATAGCAGCGAGTGTGTGTTGGAGCCCTGCAGAGTTTTCAGCCCCCCCAAGCTAACATACATCTCCTAAGCAGGAACACATCACTATCTCCCCAAGCATTCTGTCCAGATAATGTGCAGTTCATTTATAACCTTTCCGTTTAACCCTGTGTTATGCAAACTCTGTTCAATGAAAAGTGTAAACTCACCACATAAACACTCTATATACAAAATAACATTCCCCAATAAAGATCAGAACATGATGTTCACATTTGCATGGAAGCACAATTGAATGAATGCTGATCATTCAGAGAATTAACGTATTTATGTTTATTGAGGATTGTTTTTTTTATGTACTAACAGTTAAGCTTTATACACACAATACGAAAATTGGATGAAAAATACCACTTTTGAAGCGTTCGTGCATATGAGCGTATCATTTTTTTTTTTTTGGTGGGCGAGTGGATCTTGGGTGGGAGTTCCCACACTTTTTTCCCCAGGACTTGACCCCTGCTGTGTAACATACTGTATGCACATGTGACTGTATGTGAAGGGTGCTTTTATATATATATTTTTTGATTTCATTCAATCTTTTTTTTTAGTAATTTTAATGTTACTACTATTACAAGGGGGCTAACAGACCCCCCCCCCCATTTTATAGTTTTGGGCAGTGACAGGTACTCCTCATGGAGATATCAGTGGTCTATTAGACCCCCAAAATCTCCCCTACCCTCCAGCCGATAAAGCACAGATCATGCAACAAAGGCAGCCACCACACCAAGGACTAGTAATCTGCAACATACTACATTTTTTGGTATTGGGTTTAGATATACTTTAACGTAAATCACCGACAATGTACCCATGTCCGATAGGTAAGCCTTGCAATACTTACTGGCACAAAATTCTAGTTTCCAACAACAGTTGCCAGGGGAAAATATTAGCTCTGGTTTACAAATAAGCTGCCTTTGATACTTACTGGCAATAGGGAAAATGTAATTAAGGTCTGGCCAGCTATTTCAAAGGATCTGTGAGAAATGTATTTCCTAAAATAACGGTTAGCAATAGAAATTTGTTTTGCAAAGACACAAATTATTATGATGTTGGTGTGAGCAGGTTCATAATCAAAAAATATTTTTTAAAACTAAATTATGTCTACAGTTTATCAGAAGTTAATATCTGTAGAGTAAGCATAAAAAGAAGGGTTATTCCTCCTACAATCAAAAGGGAGGAAGAGATGAATGAAAGGCAGAGGTGACCATGGCAAGGTGCTAGATTCTGTATTAAGGGCTGACAAACTCCACTGTCTTTCTTGTTCATATAAAAAGAACCAACTTCACTTCCTTTCTCCTTTATTCTCTAGCTGAACAAAACAAAAAGGTATTCTCCGTTATTGTCACAGACAAAAGCATCCAGACTTCAAAAACAGGTATCCACTGTATATAGGTTAATAGCATCTATCCCAGACAAGTGCAATGCCGAACATTTGTATCAGTGAAGCAGTCTTTCTTTTTAGGGACAGCTCATCTTGGTAGAGCTACGACATTTCCCTTGTGCCCCACATTTACTCTGCATAAATTAATTTCCATGAGCTAATTCTCAGTAGAAAATTGTGATTTACATGATAATGAACAAAACAAATACAAAGCAAGTAATTCCAGTAATAGTCTTCATTTGAAGGTCTTATAAAAAAAAAAAAAAAAATATGGCAAAAAACAAATGATTTAAAAAAAGAAAAAAACCAAACAATACAAAAAAACAAATCAGATATCACTATTTAATGTAGTTAAAATTTTCAATTTTTGTTGAGCTATCCAATAAAGCAGTGGTCTCAAAACTGTGGCCCTTTGCTTAACTGTATCTGGCCCTTGAGGCATTATTCCTGCCGCTAATACCAACAATGGGGCATTACTCCTGCCACTGACACCAACAATGGGGCACTATTCCTCCCACTGAAACCAACTAATTGTCCCCATAATACCAGAGGGGCATTTTCTACTCCCACTGGCCACAGCACGGCCCCCCTAAATTCTGAAGGACAGTAAACTGGCCCTTTGTTTAGAACGTTTGGAGACCACTGCAATAAAGTATCAAAACCTTAAGCAATAGTGGGTGAATTATAAATCATCCATACAAAAAGCAACATACTCTAACTATATACAGTGCCTTGAAAAAGTATTCATACCCCTTGACATTTTCCCCATTTTCTCACGTTACAACCAAAAACGTAAATGTATTTTAATTGGGATTTTATGTGCAAGACCAACCCAAAGTGGCACATAATTGTGAAGTGGAAGGAAAATGATAAATAGTTTTCAACAATTTTTACAAATAAATACGTGAAAAGTGTGGCTTGCATTTGTATTCAGCCCCCCCGAGTCAATACTTTGTAAAACCACCTTTCGCTGCAATTACAGCTGCAAGCCTTTTTGGGGATGTCTCTAGAGAGTGACATTTTTGCCCATTCTTATTTGCAAAATAGCTTAGTCTCTGTCAGATTGAATGGAGAGCATCTGTGAACAGCTATTTTCAAGTCTTGCCACAGATGTTTGATTGGATTTAGGTCTGGACTTTGACATTTGTCATTCCAACACATGGATACCAGTATATAGAGTGAGAATTTTGCCCATTCTTCTTTGCAAAATAGCTCAAGTTCTGTCAAATTGTATAGAGAGCGTCTGAACAGCAATTTTCAAGTCATGCCACAGATTCTCAATTGGATTTAGGTCTGGACTTTGACTGGGCCATTCTAATGCATGAATATGCTTTGATCTAAACCATTCCATTGTAACCCTGACTGTATGTTTAGGGTCATTGTCCTGCTGGAAGGTGAACATCCGCCCCAGTCTCAAATCTTTTGCAGACTAACAGGTTTTCATCTGAGATTGCCCTGTATTTGGCTCATCCATCTTCCCATCAAACTCTGACAATCTCCCCTGTCCCTACTAAGGAAAAGCATCCCCACAACATGATGCTGCCACCACCATGTGGCAAAATGTTTTGGTCTCATCTGACCAGAGCACCTTCTTCCACAGGTTTGCTGTGTCCCCCACATGGCTTCTCACAAACTGCAAACGGGACTTCTTATGGCTTTGTTTCAACAATGGCTTTCTTCTTGCCACTCTTCCATAAAGGCCAGATTTGTGGAGTGCAATAACTAATAGTTGTCCTGTGGACAGATTCTCCCACCTCAGCTGTGGATCTCTGCAGCTCCTCCAGAGTTGCCATGGGCATCTTCGCTGCTTCTCTGATTAATGGTCTAATTGCCCAGCTTGTCAGTTTAGGTGGACAGCCATGTCTTGGTTGGTTTTCAGTTGTGCCATACTCTTTCCATTTTGGGGTGATGGATTGAACAGTGCTCTATGAGATGTTCAAAGCTTGGAATATTTTTTTTTTATAACCTTACCCAGCTTTAAACTTTTTAACCCTGAACTGTCAGGTGTGTTCCTTGGACTCTTCATGATGCCGTTTGTTCACTAAGGTTCTCTAAAAAACCTCTGAGGGCTTCACAGAACAGCTGTATTTATACAAAGATTAAATTACACACAGGTGGACACTATTTACTAATTCAGTGACTTCTGAAGGCAATTGGTACCACTAGATTTTAGTTAGGGGTATCAGAATAAAGGGGGTTGAATACAAATGCACGGCACATTTTTCAGATATTTGTAAAACATTTTGAAAACCATTTTTCATTTTCCTTCCACTTCACAAATTAGGTGCCACTTTGTGTTGGTCTATCACATAAAATCCCAATGCGATACATTTACGTTTTTGGTTGTAACATGACAAAATGTGAAAAATTTCAAGGGGTATGAATACTTTTTTCAAGACACTGTAAAGTCTTATGGAAAATAAAAGGCCTGGTCAGAACATACAGCATACCATTGTGTGCATATTTTAAAGTTACGGTATGTTTGACTGGTAGAGCCATTTGCCTGGCCTATCATGCACATATTTAGTATTAAATGCCCACTGAGCTACTGGTCTAATGTGTATTTCCATTTTAGATTAGTGGTTTACGAATGTATTCAAGCTTTTAGAGTAATGGGACTGACAATATTGAGCACTTTCAAAAGGTGAGGTCAGCAACAATAGCCTATAATTCTTTAGGCAAAAAAATGAATACAAGAAATTATTGTATAATTTATACAGTTACTCTTTACACCTGCCCCTTAATCCATCAAAAACAAAATGACCATTTTGGGTTTCAATCTACTGGTTTAATAATCAACCAGTTTATCATCTCTAATAAGTAGAATTTTTACTCAGTTGTTTGTGTCTACACCCTCCTGCCACAAAATGAGTTAAGAAACTGTCACGAATATCAATTATTTGCCAATTCTACGCAATAGAAAATGCTGCTATAAGCCTTGTGTTCAGATTTTTTACTGGCTTTAAGTGTTCCACCCATGCTTAAGTGAATATCTCTGGGTGATTTGTTGGTTGCCTCCCTCAATACAAAAACATACTTGTAGGTTAACTGACTTTCATCCAAACTAACCCTATGGCATGTATGAGAGTGACTGGGACATAGGATTGTGAACTCCTACAGGAAACAGGGACTGATGTGCATGTTTGTACTCTATAAAGTGCTGCATAATGTCATCTCTATATAAACAAATCTATCGTAGTAATAGTTGTGGTCAGTCACTACTTAGGACTAGGAGCTCTGGTTGAAATAGATTGACACTTGTGTTCTCAAGATACAGAAGTAACTACAACATAGCTGTTCAATAAACCAAAAAAGAAACCATGAACATTTTTAATCATAAAAGTAGAACTATAGACAAAACTTTATTTTTTCTTCATTTTGAATGAAGGGAGGGTTATAACCCGTCAGATGATTTTTTTTTCACCATCTGTGTGCCATTGCGGAGATTTGCCTTCACTTCTGTCACACAGCCAAACAGGAAGTGAGAGGAAATCCCTGCAAATTAAGGGAATCTCTTAGGGACCCACAGCCCACCAGAACTAGTGTCCCCATTGTAATATGTCCTATTACTTTTCTGGTGACAACCCGAAATTTGGGGTTTTCTTTTACTTTCAATGATAATGGTAAACAGGACAAAGCGGGAGCAGTAATCTGCCTAACGGGGCCACGGACCGCAATAAAGAAACAGACCGGGGTTCTAATCCCTCTCCATTCCATCCAACACTGAACAAAAGTGTTGCCTGTAGTTATACTTTAACATTGAGAGCAGTTGGTCTTTCAATGGAATGAAGTGAAAGAGTTAAGAAAGCCTGAAAAATGAAAGCCAAATTAAAGACAGCCGCATTGCTACAAGCATGTTAATAGATAGTCCTGTAGGAGACATGTCACAGTGTTTATTGGAAAGCATGCAAAAACAGAAAGGCTTCCTCCAGTTTAGTGAAGTACCTTAATTGGATGACCATGTAATTCACAGTATTTTCCCCAGTGAAAACAAGCTGCTTTCATCTATCAGCTTGACAAGCTTCTCTTTCCAATCTACAACACAGTTTTCATTCTTTAACAAAGTCTCTCGAGAGAATCTAAAACAATGTTGTACAAGACCCTGTGCTGGGAAAACATGTATGCACCCCACAAGGAGCATTCTAGTTGCATCTAGAATTTGTTTCTAAAAATTTCTGCAACTTTAGCTTCAATACACATTTTAATTGTCGAAAAGGGTTTGGGTTTTGAAATTTATGAGAGCAACAGAACAAAAATTTCTCTCCAATAATGAGTAAAACCCTGCATGACTGTAGCATAAGACGTATGTTAATAACAGATTCTAAACAAGGTCAGTGTTTTTATTACTGGTAATGTATTAATGCTTTGGAAAAAAAAATGTTAAATACAGTTTTACAAATTTTAGTTTTGAAACATTGTGGTACAGAAGAAGTCATACGCCTATAAAACATTCTATATTAAAACACCCCCATAATTGCACTGTAAACAAGTGTTTTTTTTCTTTCAAGATGCAGAAAAGAAGTTAAAAAAAATTGTGTATTTCAGTTTTGGCTACATTATGGTGGATTGGCAGCTCATTCAAAATAATTGTACCAGCTTAACGCAATGCAAAATAACGCACATTCATTAATGCACTGTAAAGCAAAGCTACATTGTGAATTTTCCAAACTTATTTAAAACATTTTCTCAATTTACATATAATAGTATTTTAGGAATTAAGCCTACTACTTCTGCTCGCATTCATAAATAAACAGGGGGACGTGGCTGTCACACAACATGGTTCTCCTGATCTAATCAGTGGAACTCCATTGTAACCCATAGCTTGTTCACTGCATTCTGTTTACAACAGACAGCACCCCTGAAATAGCGCTGGGCCAGATATCAGGGTTTCAGCAGGTGCATTGAGAGAGCTGTGCACTATCAATGTAATTTTCAGGACTGAGCTGTCTGTTCGAGAGCCTCGTGCTTCAAAGTATAGTAGGGGGCTGGGAAAGGCAGTGGCAGGGGAGGCTCCACAGCACAGCCACTCCTTCCTTGGTCCAGCTCTGGCTACATGTCATGTCTCATGCTAAAGCCTATATGAGAGTAGTAGTTGGTTTTACATATACTTTAATCTCTGAGATGAAAAATAGTCCATGTCCTGTACTAGCCCTTTGCTACAATAATCTGTTAATCCTGCTTGTACCTAAAATGGACACACACTTAGAGTTGGGTGAAAAGTTCGGTCTGAACAGGAGTTCGGGCCAAACATTGGCTATTCGCCCATTCAACAAACACCCGAATTATCAGAGGGCTTGAACGTTTGTTCGCCCCCGGTAATGATTACAAAGCACTGCGCCGCAGCAACGTGTAGCGTGACCATCAGTTTTTACTTCAGTGTCAGTTTTTGTGAGTGTAGCGTGACCATTTTAACTTTAGTGTCAGTTTAATTTGATAGGGCAGGTTTCCTGCAATATATATTAGTGTGCTACTGCACATTTAACGCAGTATATATCAGTGCGTTACTGCACGCTTAGCGCAGTATACTTCAGTGTGTTACTGTGCGCTTAACGCAGTAAATTTCAGTGCGTTACTGCGTGCTTAGCGCGGTATATTTCAGTGCGTTAATGCACGTTTAACATAGTATATTGCAGTCAGTGTAGTTTTACTGCATTTTTTTGTGTGTCAGTGGAGTGTCTGTGCATTGAGTACTGATGTTAAAGTGCAAACACCACTTTTCATTGATTAAAGTGCATCCACTTACACATTTCCACATATTTATTACATTTTGTTAATAAGCACATGCCACCCCCCACCGTCATGTCTGGGAGGCAATAAGGAGAGGCAGACGTTCCCACGGCACTGTGAAGGGGCCAGCAGCGTATGTGTACACAGGCAAAGGTGGACATGGTCCGTGCTCAGGCAGGGCATCATTTCCTCTGTTTAGTGATGTTGCCCGTGCCATTCAGCCACAGCATGCTGATTAAGTGCTTTCTGTATCTTGAATCTCTGAAAGACTGTCTAGGCTGCCTAGTTTTGTGGGTGTTGATTTTATCTGTAAGAATTTTTTTGATGTAGGTTTCATGGGCACAACACCCAAGGACCAATTTTTTTGCACCTGTTTGACAGGTGCATATCATTGCAACATGGCAGAGCTGGCAGGCGTGCAGCATGGCAGAGCCAGTAGCCAGCATGAGAGAGCATAGAAATTACATCTCTCACCGCCTGCCCTGCATCACCGCTGTTCTGCCCTCACTGTGCAGCTGCAGACAGCAGAAAGATTACATCATCTCTCACTGCCCGCCCTCTTTCTGGGACCCAGCCAATGCACATCTGGATTTGCATCTGGTGGCAGGGGACATGGCAGGTGACAAGCTGCATCTGGTGGCAGGTGACGTGGCAAGTGACAAGCTGCATCTGGTGGCATGTGACGTGGCAAGTGACAAGCTGCATCTGGTGGCAGGTGACGTGGCAAGCTGCATCTGGTGGCAGGTGAGGTAGCAGGTGACCAACTGCATCTGGTGGTAGGCGACGGTGGCAAGTGACACACTCAGGGCTCCCACCGATCCTGAATTATGGTGAGTTTAACTATTTCACTTTATATTACAATGTAATAGAAATAATGCGCTTCAATCCTCCTGATACCATATCAACCATGGTGCCATGATGATTGAAGCGCCAACACCAGCCATTGCCCTGAAAAATTACCCGTGAAAACCTGCATCGACCCCCCGGGCCTTGACATTTTCTTCCATGCAGCCGGTGCCAAAAAGTTTGGGGACCGCTGCTCTATAGGGTTATGGTGTGAAGGCACCACCGACTCCCAGAGACCAATTTTTCTGCAACTGTTTGAGCGGGGCACCAAATTTAAATTTGACAGCAAGGCCAGTTCTTGCTTTCATTAAGAGTACTTGTATAGGGTTACGGTGTGAAGGCACCAACACCACCCAAAGACCAATTTCTCCACCCCAGTTGCATATTATTAAAATTTTTGACAGCAAGGCCGATTCTTCCTTTCATCAAGAGTACCTCTATAACATGGGTCTTCAAACTATGGCCCTCCAGTTGTTCAGGAACTACAATTACCATCATGCCTAGTCATGTCTGTGAATGTCAGAGTTTTACAATGCCTCATGGGAGGTGTAGTTTTGCAACAGCTGAAGGGTCGTAGTTTGAGGATCCCTGCTCTATAGGGTTATGGTGTGAAGACACCACCAACACCCAAAGCCTGATTTTTCCACACCTGTTACTTCAAATCCAAAGTCAGCAAAAGAGAGACCAGAATTGATCTCTAATCTTGCTCTTAGTGCACTAAATTGTGGCCTCATCATACAGACTGGCCCCTCAAGCCGCTGTTTATAAAATAAAGAAAGCTTGAATAGAATTTTTTTTTTTATTTTTTTTTATAAATGTCATTATTGCTTCAGTAGGCTCTATACATGGTACAAATTTCTAATGTTGATGGTTTCACTTAAGCATCATTAAATCACTGCTCGTTTAAAAATGTTTTTACAAACTTTTTTTTTTCATTGATACATGTTCCTCAAGGCAGTACCCAGACCCACATAACCATTGTATGCCCAATTACTTGCAAATAACCCTTCAAAATAGTCACTTGATTTTTCCAGTTTGGGTCCCATAGACTGCAGTTATGTGTGTTGTGTTTTGTAAGCGACAGTGATCAATTGATACTGCACTTGGTTGGGCGGAGAGGCTAAATGCAGGCACTATCAGGTATATGGGCTCATCCCGCCAACACTGAATTTTTGGGAACCCTAAACTACTGGGGACGCTAATATAGATCTGATCAGATCAAAAGATATTGATCCGTTCAGACACTATACTACTAAGAGGTGTATGGTGCGTGGGTGTTAGCGCTACTGGCACTAATCTGACACTGCCTGGAGTTGATGCAGTCCCTGAGGCTAAAACCCAACTGATGTCACCTGCCGGGTAATCGGGGGTTAAACCTTTATTCGGTAATATACGGCGGGTACCGACACTATAAAAAAAAAAAAAAAAAAAACACAAAAACTAACCATCGTCACCCGTGACACTAATACGGTGATTACTGGTGACAGGGTGATCAAGGGGTGTTACCTACTACTAACTGCCCTAACGCTGATTAGTGTCACAAATGACACCAGTACAGTGATCAGTGAAAAATCTGAAAACTGCACTGACACTGACAGGGAGTGAAGGGGTTAATGGGGGGGGGGCGATCTCGGGGTGACAAGGGTGCCTAGGTGTACTAGTGTTAGTGTAGTGTTGTGCAACTCACACTAAGACATCATCTCTCTGGAACCAAAAAGAGTTCCACAAGGGGAGATGACATCACTTCCCCTGTCTGTGTTTACACTTACAGGCAGGGGAAACATTTCATTTGTCAAGACAAATGAATCAAAAAAAAATAAAAAATCAAAAGCAGGTCCAGGCCAGAAATCATTGGCCTGGACCTGAAGATTGATCGGTTCTGAAACAAATCCGATCATTGCGGGCATAGCGGGGGTGAGCGCCGTACGGGTACGGCGATTTGCGTAGTGGTGCCATTCCGCTGCCGTATATCAGCGGGAACCAGGTAAAAACATTGCATTGTCACAACCCAGTCATTTTTGTGAATATTCACTTTGTTAAAGTTGTTGTGTATACAATATGGAATGTTCAGCTTTGCACAATGAACCAAATTACAAATTCTCTATGGTTTTTCCTAAATCATGTTTTTTTTTTCTCAAACCGCTATAGTGGAAGAAAAAAAAAATGGCTAAACTGAGTATCAATTGCCTTCAAAAATTATCTTTGGTTGCAAAACGAGAACATGAATCTGTCACTTAATTTCACTTTGCCTACATAAATATTTAAAAAGTACAAGCCACAGTATAGACATGAATAAAGCAAGTAAGATGTAACTGGTTATAAGAAGCCAAGTGACACTGACAAGGGGAACCAAAAGAAATCCATCCCAATAAACACACTGCAGTTTGCTCTTTTACTGTATTACTGAAACCTGCATCGGATCTGATTCAGCATTGTTTAAGTATTTGGTGAACCAGACTTCTGATTGCTTATCAAAGAGCACACAGCTGAATTCATGAAAATTCATAAGTAATGTTGAATAATGATAACATATCTTGTTTATGGATTATTGCATTTTGAATGATCACTATGAACACAACACACCATGGAATTTTGAGCTGATAGTTTGCATCTCTAATGTACATAATATAAATGTTCTTCCTGACAAACAGTAAAATAGGATATGAGCTTTGACCAGCATTGTTACAAGTTACAGGGTTTTAATATCTGGAAATAAATGTTATTAAAGAAACTATGTAATAGTTTATATGGCTAAAGTTGTGTAAAGGTAAGTAAACTGCATGGACATTGTTGATTCTTTTCAACATATTTTGAATTGGCAAACCTTAGATTTTCATTTGTTCCCTACAGATAAAAGATATATACTTAAATACAAGGTAAATTTGCTTTTTATTTATCCATTCAACAAACATATCAACAGACAGAATAGTGTACTGTGGAAAAAGTTAGTATACTTTTGTCCTTAGAAGCTGGTAAGCCCCTCTTAAAATAATTTACTTTACACACTTCACTTTTGTACTGTCTGTGCAGTTGTCCCAAGATTCCGATCTTTTGGTACCAAAGAGCAACTTATATTATAATTATCACTAACATTGGAGGTTAATCTATTAATGTTATTAAGTGATGAAAGTCAACCAGCGGCGGTGCGTCCATAAAGGGAGCAAGAGCGCCGCCCCCCCTCTCCTGTCACTCACTATACACCATAGATAGATTCATGCATTGCAGGAGCGCCGCCCCCCTCTCCTGTCACTCACTATACACTATAGATAGATTCATGCATTGCACAGCAGCAGTATGTTTTTTTGGAAACACCTGATTAGCGCCGTAGGCAAGCGGGCACAACGCTGTGCGTTCCTTGTCACTCAGGAGTATGTTAGCAAACCGAAGGAATTCGGTTTGCTAACATTGTACGGCCCCTTAGCCAATCAGGAGCACAGGTCTGTGTTACCTGTGCCCTGATTGGCTGAAACGACAGGCGCTGTGATTGGGCGCCTATCAGGCGTCCAATCATAGCAGAGGATGAGAGGAGGAGCAGGCAGGAGAGGAAATGGAGGACACCGATGCCGCTGTCACCCGAGACAAGGTAAGTGCAGGGGTGGGGGGGCACAGTGGCAGCTTCTTTGCAGAAGCCTTCTTTGCAGGGACAGCTTTATGGCAAAGTGGCTGTGTATGATGGCAAAGTGGCTGCGTTTGATGTCCAATGGGCACAGTGGCTGCGTTTGATGTCCAATGGGCACAGTGGCTGCGTTTTATGGGCACAGTGGCTGCGTTTTAATGGGCACAGTGGCTGCGTTTTAATGGGCACAGTGGCTGCGTTTTAATGGGCACAGTGGCTGCGTTTTAATGGGCACAGTGGCTGCGTTTTAATGGGCACAGTGGCTGCATTTTAATGGGCACAGTGGCTGCATTTTAATGGGCACAGTGGCTGCATTTTAATGGGCACAGTGGCTGCATTTTAATGGGCACAGTGGCTGCATTTTAATGGCACAGTGGCTGCATTTTAATGGGCACAGTGGCTGCATTTTAATGGCACAGTGGCTGCATTTGATGGGCTTTTTTTTTCAGAATTTTTCAGTTTATTTACGCCCCCCCAAAAATTTTGAGCACCAGCCGCCACTGAAGTCATCCTACCCATTCATTACAGCAAAATAGGTAATGAATCCACATCTATCCCTTGGCAGCCATAAATAATATCATGGAGGTATGACTGTCCCCCATAAATCCTGCAATAATCCTACAATCAGTGTTACTCAAGATTTAAATAGTTTGTTACTCAAAAAAAAACAAAAAAAACATGGATCCCGTTCCTTTAACCACTTCAATACAAGCCACTCATACACCCTTCTTACCCAGACCAATTTTCCGTGCTCTCACACTTTGAATGCCAATTACTCAGTCATGCAACACTGTACCTAAACAAATTTTTTATAATTTTTTCGCACAAATAGAGCTTTCTTTTGGTGGTATTTAATCACCACTGGGTTATTTTTTGTGACACAAGTGAAAAAAGTGAAAATTTTAAAACAATGCTTTTTTAGTTTCTATGAAGATTATTTGCAAATAAGTAATTTTTGTTCATAAATTTGGGCCAAAATTTACACTGCAACATATCTTTGGTAAAAAGAACCCAAATAAGTTTATATTATTTGGTCTGTGTGAAAGTTCGAGTCTTCAAGCTATGGTGCAAATCATTGAAAATTGATCACACCTGGTGTACTGATGGCCTATAATTTATTGAGGCCCGGAAATGTCAGAAAAGTACAAATACTCCCCAAATGACCCCTTTTTGAAAAGTAGACAGTCCAAGGTATTTAGTAAGAGGCATGGTGAGTTTTTTTTTTTTGAAGTTGTAATTTTTTTTCCCACAAATCTTGGGAAAATTAAGAGAGATTTTTTTTCTTAATTTATTTTATACAAAATCATAAGTTATTTCTCACACACACAGCATATGCATACTTCTAATTACACCCCAAAATACATTCTGCTACTCGTCCCGAGTATGGCAATATCACGTGCAAGACTTTTTCACAGCCTGGCCACAGAGAGGCCCAACATGCAGGGAGCACCATCAGGTGTTCTAGGAGCATAAAACGACCTATCACACTTTTGAAGGCCCTGGAGCACCAGGACAGTGGAATTACCCAAAAGATTACCCAATTTTGGAAAGCAAACACCCCAACATATATTCTATGAGGCATATTGAGTCTTATGACTGGCTCATTTTTTTCCAAAAATCTTTGAAAAACGTGGAAAGAAAATTAAAACTTATTTTTTATACACAAAGTGGTAAATTTATAAAGATATTTCTAACACATAGCATGTACAGGGCACAATTTACACCCCAAAATATATTCTGCTACTCATCCCGAGTATGGCAATATCACGTGTGAGACGTTTACACAGCCTGGCCATATAGAGAGGCCCAACGTGAAGGGAGCACAATCAGGCGTTCTAGGAGCATAAATTACACATTTCGTTTCCTGACGACCTATCAAACTTTTGAAGGTCCTGGAGCACTAGGACAATGAAATTGCCCACAAAATAACCCCATTGTGAACAGAAAACACCCCAACTGGTGACATGTACTCGGGTACTCTGATGGGCTGGTGACAGGTACTCAGGTGGGCTGGCCACAGGTACTCCTGATGGGCTGTGACATGTCCATTTTATTTGATGGCCAATTGGGCACATCCCTGCACTTTTTCATCCAGGTCGCCTCACACACTGAGCAGGAAAACCCAGAAACAGCACTACAGCAGTTTGTTGACATTTCTGACCAGCTGTTATGGGACACAGCTGGTCACGTGGTAAAGAGCCAATTTCATTGGCTCTTTACCCTGATCGGAGATAGGCTGTGTCCGAGGGACACGTCTCATTCCCGATCGCCGCACTGCGTGCCCCCATGGGCATACACGAGCGGCGATCATGAGCAGAATACATGTGACTGGCTGTTATTGGACACAGCCGGTCACGTGGTAAAGAGCCACTTTACCACTGATTGGGGAGGGGCTGTGTCCCGAGGGACACGCCTGATCCCCGACCGCTGCACCCGGGATGGCAGGGTGTTTTGCGGACGTCATTTGACAATGGCCTGATAGGGAAGTGGTTAAAGCATGTTCTACAGCACAGTGCCCGTGTTGTGTAATTTGGCCCCCTGTATCACCTGAAATACCTAGCTGATCTTGCCTGGTTATGCCCTCCCCTCTGTAAACTGACCACAGTTTATCATGACCTGGAAAGGGTATGTGTGCCGCTCAGGCTCAGTAGAGAGGAGGTATGTATAGCTCCGGGGGGCGGTGTGAAACGTGTTGGGGGCATGGCCTGGTTGGAGTCCAGGCTGAGGTTGCCACTCCACTCACCTCTCTAGGACATCTTAGATGTGTGACTTCCAGGGGCAACCCCCTTTTTTCTTGAACATGGTTTTTCATGGCTGCTGAGCCCTGACAACGTGGTCAGTTTATGTGCCTCCGTCATCTGCAGCTTTCCTCTCTACTCCCCCTGCCTGTCAGCTAGTGACAGTGTCCGCCCCCTCCACTCCTGCGACTAAAATAACATTTACATTTTTATATAATCCTGTTTCCTAATCCTGTTTCCTAATCCTGTGTGCCCCTGTGTGTGCGTTTTATTAAAAAAATTGCTGTCTATACCTGATTTCAAAACACCGCTCGGCGCTCACGTGATCAGCCTCCTCTCAACTGACATTAGCCGGGGGATTTTCAGCCCCTCCCACTGCAGCTATTTTATATAAATCTGTTTCCTAATCCTATGTGCCCCTGTGTGCGTTTTATTTAAATAAATGCCATCTATACTGGATTTATACTGGTTTTCTTTTTTCGGTTTAACTCTCTACTAACTCTGAATTTAGCTAAAACCTCCATTTAGAGACTGGAGAAATATTGCATCTACGTAATTTATATTTTTACCTTATGGTTTTTATTTTTTAGGTGTTGGATATAGTTTCAATATAGGAAAAAAGTCAGCCAAATATGGTAGACTTATATAAGCAGCTACTTTAAAGGACTTCTAAGATTCTACTTATACAAATACACTAAATGCATTTAGTGTGGGAGAGAGCATCAATCTAATCTTGTAATGGCACAGCGTATGCACATGTATTATATACAGTACACTGTTAAAGGCTGCATCGATGGGCTTTGGTTCCCTTCAAGCGGGTTTTGCATTCCTATTAGCATCAATGGCAAAACACACTTGGAGGTAGAACTCAGTTTGGAAGGTTGTCAAATGCACCTGTCACTGTATTCTAAATGATCTCAGATGCATCTAAAAATTATGCCAAACATGCCATCAACACAAGGTGGTTCTGGCCAGCTCAGTAGATTGCTTTAAGAAAGGCCTGGATTATTTCCTAAATGTACATAATATAACTGGGTACTAACATTTATAGGTAAAGTTGATCCGGGGTAAATCCGATTGCCTCTCGGGGGATCAGGAAGGAATTTTTTTCCCTGCTTTAGCAAATTGTATCATGCTCTGCTGGGGATTTTGCCTTCCTCTGGATCAACTGGGTATAGAATTGGGTATATGGGATTGTATGATAATTTTATTTTTATTTATTTTTTTGTAGTTGAACTGGATGGACTTTTGTCTTTTTTCAACCCGACTATGTTACAAGACCTAAGCCTTTTAACAAACGCTCTTAGTTTTCTTGTTATGGCATCCTACATCTCTAATCATACTCCTGATCAAGTCTTTCTTTACACACATAAGCTGTGGAATGGTAAATGGATTCCATGAAAAATTAATTAGAATGCCAGCACCCAATTTGCATGTACTATGTTCTTTGTTAACATCACCATCTGTATGTATGCTAGACACGTTTTAATTGCACTAATTGCACATTATTTCCAAAAAGTAAACTGAAACGAAGCAGTTAAAGCAGTTGGAATTCAAGGTTCCATCAACAAATATTGAGAAGCCAAGAGTAACTATTTTATGGTCTTCTATGCAAATTTTAAATGACAATATTGCATATAATTTCATAATATAAATTAAATGAACCACAAGGTTTTTTTTTTTTTTTTTTTTTTTAGCAGCCAAGCTTAAATGAGTCCACTGTGAACACAGCCTTCCATATTGGTCTCTGCTGAGAAAAGCATACCGTTCTAAGATTAATGAGTACTAATACAATATTTAATCAAACTTTTTTCCCGTGGATGTCTTTTGCTAGAATTTAGAAACCCCACAGTTCATAGCAGGCACTTTAAACTTCTTTATGAATCAGGCAGCTTCAGATTTGTTCTGTTCGATCATCCAGAATTATTGACATAAAATCAGCAATATAAATACAAGAAAATGTTTCTCTTAACCATTGGGGGACACAATATTTAAAATTCTTAGGGATCTTGCACATGGGCACCCTAAGCCTACCAGTGTAATTTCTGGCCTATTTCCACCTCCTGGGAAGCCCTCCAGGTGATGTGTACAGCCACCTATGGACATGAATGACCAGGAGCATTTTATTAGATCAATAAGCCTGTGTGCAAGATCATAAGTTGGGCCCCATTGCTTGATTACAAAAAAAATGCAGTGTGCTTAGTGCATCACAGTAAAGAGGGAGCATGGTTTTCCTTGTGCCAGGGGCATCGCTAGGATTGTAGAAGACCTGGGGCACACCAAGTAGAAGAGCAATGCGATGTGCGTAGCGAACAGTGGGTGTGGCCAAATTGTGTCAGTGGGAGGGGCTTAAGGGGCATGGTTAAATAGATGATGCAGATAAATTCCTTGATGAACATCCAGTAATGTGAATAATGGATGTGTTTTGATCACCCAAGTGCACCTCCACTGATATTGCCTCCTTACCAGAGGTCTAGACTCCAAATTATAATAGTCTAGACAGGCGTGATATGAAAGTATAGAAGATCCAATCAGCTCCCTCTATTATATTGCAGGTGGTGGTACAGTCATGGCTGATGGTAAAGTTTATTCCATAGAAAGGCCCATGAAGGAAAGATAGAACAACCACATAGTGTAAAACTGCTTAACAGTTTATTAAAAGAAATCTGTGCTAAACACTTACAGAAATCCAGTAAAAACAAGCATTAATAGATCCAAGACATCCTAGAAGTTGATCGACCAGTATACAGGATTGGCTCGTGTGGTACCTCACTGACATGGACTCCAACCGATGCGTTTTGTTAGACTTAACATCCTGTGGGGCATGGAGTCCATGTCCTACACCACGCAAATATATATTCTCCAAAAATAGGCAGGATACAGCCATCCCCACTGCTCTAATCAAAAGGTATGGCCATGTTGGTAATAATGTAGATGTCCAAGCATCGATTTGGAACCAATATGGCCACTGGAAAGCATTCAAGCCTCGCTCTGGATGCGAGTCAAGCCTCATTTTAGAGTCAAGCCTTGCTGGCTCTAGGTGCAATTCAATCCTCATTTTGAAATGGGACAATTAACCAATAAATGTCCAATCTCGCACCAAAAAGGAGGCTCGTACATCTCTGGTTAACACACATTTAAATACACACCAGCATTGTAAACGACATTCTACCGAGTTGATGCAAAAGAATGTCCCAAATCTATGAAGCCACAGACTGGTGGAATGTAGTATGCCAATGGTTATAAATTAAAATAACATTTTTCAAAGTTGTATGTTTTTTTTTTTAAAGAAATAACCAAAAAAAAAAAAAAAACAATACGGCCATCCCCTGACTACAGTGGAACACATTACATGAAGCAAGTCTTAAAACAATGGATAAAATATAAAGAATAAGATACCTGCAAAGAACCTGTAAATTGCCTAAGCTACCTCATTAGTGCATTCAAAAATGTCCCTCTAGACTTATGGAATGTGACGACAGGAGACTGGGTGGGTCAAGCGTTATTAATAAAGGCATTAATGTCCCAGTCCACATTCATACTGTGGGGGACAAAGAATTTTAATTCAGAAATCCACTTAAGCTCCAGTTGGGATACACCCCTTTTAGTGAACCTCCTCTCCAAGGTGGTGTATATCTATCAATAGCTATAAAGGCGGTCCCCTCAGGGTTCCTGTCATGGCATCTTTTAAAATGTTTGGGTACTGTATGATCTTTGGTGTCCTTTCTGATGTTATTAACGTGTTTGTTTACACGTATTGCAAAGGTTTGAGTGATTCTCCCTATATATTGTTTGCCACAAGGGCAGATAATAAGGGTACACAATGTTCTTAGTTGTGCATGTAATGACATTTTTGATGGAATATGATTTACCTGTAACAGTTGAAGCAAGAGATTCTTTTTTGCCATTGGTATTAACCTGGCAAACTGCACATTTTTTACAAGGATAATATAATTATTTTTCAATTTAATTTATAACTAGGGATGAGCCGAACACACCCCCCCCCCCCGGTTCACTTCGCACAGAACTTGCGAACAGGCAAAACATTTACATGAGCATGTGAACACCGTTAAAGTCTGTGGGACGCGAACATGAAAAATCATAAGTACTCATTTTAAAGGCCCTTTGGGTCTGGTATGGATATTCAGGGGAACCCTGCACCCAAATTTAAAAAAAAAAAAATGCATGGCCCCCCCCCCCCCCCAAAAAATCCATACCAGGCCCTTCAGGTCTGGTATGGATTTTAAGAGGAACCCGAGCCAAAATAAAAAAAAAAATGGTGTAGGTGTCCCTGCCAAAATTCATACCAGACCCTTATCTGAGCACTCAATCTGAACCATACCAGGCCACATGCCCTCTATATGGGAAGGAGACTTTGAGGGTCACCCCCAAAGCACCTTGTCCCCATGTTGATGGGGACAAGGGCCTCATCCCCACAACCCTGCAATGTCCATTCATTTTCGATCACATCGCCCGGTGACCCTATTAAAAAAAAACTCTGCCTCCAAGGGAGGCTCCCGCTGACTGAAGCCTCTTTGCAATAACAGCGGTTATATAGCTGACGGTGGGGCCACCCAGTGACGTAAACAGGTGATCGCGCCCCATCTCACGTTGTGACGTCACATAACAGAGGGGGCGGGGTCACCTGTTTATGTCACTGGGTGGCCCCACACTCAGCTATATAACAGCTGTCATCGCAAAGAGGCTTCAGTCAGGGGAAGCCTCCCACGAGGCTGAGTTTTTTATTTTTTATCGGGTCGTCGGACGCTGTGATCGAAGACAAATGGACATCGGACAGTTTTTTTTTTTAATAAAGGAAACATTTTGACACATTTTTGGTGAATGTGTAGGGGTACAATGTACCCCATTCACATAGGGAGAGGGATCTGGGGTCCCCTTGTTAAAGGGGGCTTCCAGATTCTGATAATCCCCCCCGTCCGCAGACCCCCACAACCACCGGGCAAGGGTTATGGGGATGAGGCCCTTGTCCCCATCAACATGGGGACAAGGTGCTTTGGGGGTGACCCCAAAGCACCCTCCCTATGTTGAGGGCATGTGGCCTGGTACAGTTCAGGAGGGGGGGCGCTCTCTTGTCCCCCCTCTTTTCCTGCAACCTGCCAGGTTGCGTGCTCGAATAAGGGTCTGGTATGGATTTTGGGGGGACCACTACGTTATTTTTCATTTTGGCTCAGGGTTCCCCTTAAAATCCATACCAGACCTGAAGGGCCTGGTATTGATTTTGGGGGGGGCCCCAGGCCATTTTTTATTTTGATGCAGGGTTCCCCTTAATATCCATACCAGACCTGAAGGGCCTGGTATTGATTTTGGGCGGACCCCCACGCAATTTTTTTTTATTTGGGTGTGGGGTTCCCCTTAATATCCATACCAGATCCAAAAGGCCTGATAATGGACTGGGGGGGTAACCCATGCTGTTTTTTCAATGATTTTCATCTATATTTCCGGGATCCGACAATACATTACAGCCACAAGCAGTTTTAAATTAAATTGTTTCCTTTACAAATGTAATTTTGCTGCTCTCATTCATAAAACAATGTACGGCTGCTGTGTAAGCAGCCTTACATAGTGTGGGGCATGGACTCCTGAGCCATGATTGGCCAAAGGCACCCTGCATTTGGCCAATCATGGCTCTCACAGCAGAGCGCATTGGCCAAAGCATGCAGGTCAGGTGCATGCTTTGGCCAATCAGCAGCCGTCAAAGCACCGCAATCTCGCCGTTCATTAAGGCTGCTTTCCGCGGGTGCTCGAATTTCCCGCAAATGCCCCATGCGGGCTCATTCCTATTTATAACCATTGGCATACTAAATTTCACCAGTCTGTTGCTTCATATATTTGAGTTGACATTCTTTTGCCTTAACTCGGTAGAATGTAGTCGTTTACAATGCTGGTGTGTATTTGAATGTGTTTTAATCAGATGTACAAGCCTCCTTTTTGGTTAAATCTCCCATTTCAAAATGAGGCTTGAATTGCACCCAGAACCAGCAAGGCTCGACTCTAAAACGAGGCTCGACTCACATCCAGAGTGAGGCTTGAATGCTCTCCAGTGGCCATCGTGGTTCCAAATCGAGGCTTGGACATCTACACTATTACCAACATGGCCATATCTTTGGGTGGGTGTATCCTGCCTATTTTTAGACAGTATATATTTGCGTGGTGTAGAACATGGACCCCTGCACCAGAGGAATTCTAACGAAACGCGCCGGCTGGAGTCCATGTCCATGAGGTACCACGCACGCCAATCCTGTATACTGGTCGATCAACTTCTAAGATCTATTAATGCTTGTTTTTACCAGATTTCTGTAAATGCTTAGCACTGATTTATTTTAATAAACTGTAAAGCAGTTTAATAATATGTGGCCGTTTCATCTTTCCTTCATGGGCCCTATTATGGAGTAAACGTTACCATCAGCCATGATAGTACCCCCATCTGCAATATAATAGAGGCAGCTGATTAGATCTTTGATACTTGCATATCACGCCTGGTCTGGTAAGGAGGCATTTTATATCAATATCGGTGGAGGTTCACTTGGGTCATCAAAACGCACATCAATTATACGCGCTATTACTGGATGTTCATCAAAGAATTCATCTGCACTATTTAAAACAGCACCAGTTCACACTTAATGGACACTTGTTTATTCAATATGTAGGTTTAGGGCGGCAACATTTATTGTTTCAAGTTTATTACGACGATTGGTCCTGTTGTGTTGTTGCCAGCAGCTTGCACATTTATAATTAGTCTGTATACCTGCACAATATATATATATATATATATATATATATATATATATATATATATATATATATATTTTTTTTTTTTTTTTTATGCATGGTTAAATAAAAAACAAAGGCCTTCCCGTACCCATAAAATATGCATAGATTGCCGGCCACAAGCAAGAGTCTCACAGACATGGTTAACTATCAGCCCAATCATGAAAAAAAAAAAAAAAAGGATTTTGTCTGATTTTGTTACACTGAAAATAGAGAGCTAACATTTTGTCTGCGCTAACCTTAAAGAAGAACTTCAAAAAAATAGTCAGGAACTACTTAATTACCAACAAATTAACACTTTGGTCAGACATGTGTAATGTACAATATAGGGTATATATAGTAGTTACATATGGTACAAGGGGGGTAACTAATGCGCTCAACCAATATAGATAGAAATATTAAAAATAATAAATATAAAGGGAAAAGCAGCCAACATATAAGTGGTCTCACACTGCAGTAATCAATAAAAATGGGGGGTATGTGGCGCTAAACCCCAATAAACAATAGAATAGCCTAAGGGACGTGATCCCTAGTGATGGGTAACCTTTAAGAGGGGGGTGTAATACATTGACAAAAAATGCTGACATCATAAATAAATACATATATAATACAATAAAGTGAATGTGCATGATAAAAGTGACCAAGTGTTGAGGTAGCAGATGGCAGTAAAAATAATAGTCATATGAAATAAATCCGAATAATAATAACGATAAAAATGTGCAGGATAAAATAAATGAGACAGGGAATGCCTCCTGTGAATCAAATAAATCCAAAGTGCACAGTGCAAAGTGCCAAGACGTGAGGATAAAAAGACCAAGCTGAGGTCTGAATGTGCAGAAAAGTCAATCTATAAGGTGCTTCTATGATCAACAATTGCTTCAATGATCAAAAAGATAACTAAAAAGGAATAATCATAGGATATTCAAAACATAGATCAGAACCAAGCGGAGGTCTGAGTGTGTAAGACAGTGAGTGACAGTGCATTGGAAAAAAATGCATTCATCAAGAAACAGATAATAACTGAAACATCAGATCACCAAAAAGGCATAAAGGAGGAGATGCCTGACAGTATGGAATAAATGGACTCCAAAGTAAAGGAGACAACAAAGATATGTCACCTGGTGCACTACTAGTCCCAGTGTATAATGAAGGTTGTACAGGGGCAGCAAAAAAAAAAAAAAATCGCATTAATAACGCTCAGTATGAAATAAATTTCCTAAAATTATATATATATATATATATATATATATATGAGAAAGTTCCAGATGATTTAAATAGAAAAGTTCTGTGTGACTTCCGTGCGGATAGAAACTATAATCAAGTGCTCCGCTGTGTTTTTTCAGGGATGCGCCCCCGTGTTTCCCCCAGCCTCTCACCTCAAAGGATGGCCCCAATAGGCCTAGTAAAGCAGAGGAATCTGTAGATGGTAGCCCTGGTGTCTGGTCCCCTCGCCTTCCTAAGGGTTTCTGTGCGTTTTTCCTGCCTCACAATCCGGTCCCCAAAGAGGTTCCAAACGTCACTCCAGGTGGAAGCAATCGCTCCCAATACGAATCAGCATATAGGGTGGGGGATACAGAGAAAAACGGCGCTACAATGTGTAGTAAAATAGCGGTAATATTTATTAAAAGAACATATCCACTTGCATAGCAGTTTGAATGAAGCCGCTTAGAGATACAGGAACTTCTGGTCTTGGCCGATAACCAGGAAGTGAAATAGGCACCTGACTTCCTCCCTCACATGTATCGTCACAACACACGCGACTTACTCATAGGGTGTGTGGGTAACCTCTTTAAGGTTACCCATCACTAGGGATCACGTCCCTTAGGCTATTCTATTGTTATTTATTGGGGTTTAGCGCCACATACCCCCCATTTTTATAGTAGTTACATCTGGTTGATAGTTATATTATGCACATTAAGGAAAGACCTTAAGCCTTTTTATATATATATATATATATATAGTGCTGGAGTCTAATGTACAATATAGTGCTTAAGCATGTAACATACAAAATATACAGTATATAGAGCAGTGTGAACAGAGTGTGTAATGTGCCATATAGTGTATATATAGTGCAGGAGTGTCATGTACAATATAGTGTAGGAGTATGTGATGAACAATATAGTGTATATGATGCAGGAGTCCATAGAAAGCCAGCAGGTTCCACCAACCACACAAATTACCAATTCCTCTTCACCCCCCCCCCCCCAAGGTCTGTTCTCCAGTATAATTCTTCCCCCCAGATCAACCTGTCCCCAAGAATAATCTCCCTTAAGTCAGTCTGAACCCCAGTATAATACCCCCAGGTCAGTCTGTCCCCCATTACAATTCCCCAGGTCAATTTGGCCTTGGTACCATACCCCCACATCAGTCAGATTGACAGACCGATTGCCACAACAGTTGATCCATTGACACACTTAAACACAACATACCATAAAAAATGACTCTTAAATTCCCACTAAGGCCTTATTCACATGGGGTGACCCAAAGTGTATGCCCATATGAGGGCTGTGTGTGCATGCACGGGGGATGCACAGGTGTTGCCTGTATCCTTATGCAGTTAATTCCATTCATGTCAATTAGGACACAGTCGCTGCTATCAATTTGACATTCATGTGGGTGCGCGGCCCCAAACGCAGAAAATGCGAGTTCAGGGACACACACCCACACAAATGTTAAATTGAGAGCAGCGGCTGTAACTGGTCACAACCGCTGCTTTCCAATTTACGTCAATGGGTCCGCCTGCATGGGGATGCTCAAAACACCTGTGCATCCCCATATGATTAAACACGGCCTTGCATGAGTACACGTTGTAGAATTCCCTGGGGTACCCACCTGCATTTCTTTGAACTTTGACACTCTAACATGGACACTTACACTGCCACTGACACTCACTAAACTACATCAAGCCCTGATCTGCTTAATATATATTTTTTTTCAATAGAACTTTTTTGTACAGACTTGTGTGCTCACTAGATAAGTCTTTATCCTCTTCACAGAGAAAAAACACAGGGATGGGCTAAAAAGTGACTGATCGCTGATAGCCAATCACAGGCTATCACAGTAATCATGTGAACGAGAGTCAGTTCTTCTGGTTTCTGATTAGTAAAAGACCTGGAGCTGTCACCAACAGCTTGGGCTCAGTTTTGGAAGTGTGGGATTGAGCACGATTCCAGTACATACAATGCTGTGAAGTAGTATTTGCCCCTTTCAGATTTTTTGGCATATTTGTCACACTTAAATGACTCAGATCATCATAAAAAATAATGATTACACAAAGGTAACTTGAGAAAATAAAAAATGCAGTTTTTAAATGATAGTTTAATTTATTAAGGCAAAAAAGCTGCCCAAACTTGCCTGGCTTTATGTGAAAAAGTAATTGCCCCCTAAACCTAATAACTGGTTGTGCCACCCTTGGTGGCAACAACTGCAATCAAGCGTTTGCGATAACTGGCAATGCGTCTTTCACATTGCTGTGGAGCAATTTTAGCCCACTCTTTGCAGAATTGTTTTAATTCAGCCACATTGAAGGGTTTTCCAGCATGAACAGCCTGTGTAAGCTTAGGATACAGCATCTCAATTGGATTTAAGTCTGGGTTTTGACTAGGCCACTCCAAAACCAAAATTTTGCTTTGTTTGAACCATTTGGAGGTGGACTTGCTGTTGTGTTTCGGATCATTGTCCTGCTGCATAACCCAAGTGCACTTGAGCTCACAAACTTATAGTCAGACATTCTCCTTTAGGATTTTCTGGTAGAGTTCAGAATTCATGGTTCCATCAATTATGGCAAGTCGTCCAGGTTCTGAAGCTGTAAAGCAGCCCCAGACCATCACGCTACCACCATGTCTGTTGGTATGATGTTCTTGTTAGTTGTCAGTTAATGCTGTATTACTTTTATGCCAGATGTAACGGTATGTACACCTTCCAAAAAGTAAAATTTTTGTCTCATCAGTCCACAGAATATTTGCCTAAAAAAGTCTTGGGGATAATTGAGATGTTTTTTGGTAAATGTGAGATGAGCCTTTGTGTTCTTTTTGGTCAGCAGTGGCTTTGGCCTTGGAACTCTCCCATGGATGCCATTTTTGCCCAGTCTCTGTTATTGTTGAATCATAAACATTGATCTTACCTGAGGCAAGTGAGGCCTGCAGTTATTTAGATGTTGTTCTGCATCCTTTTATGACCTCCTGGATGAGTCGTCATGCTCTTGGAGTAATTTTTGTAGGCCGACCACTCCTAGGAAGGCGCACCACTGTTCCACGTTATCTCTATTTGTGGATAATGACTCTTCTCGTGGTTCACTGGAGTTCCAAAGCCTTAGAAATGGCTTTGAAACCCTTCCTAGACCAATACATGTTTGTTTCCAATCTGTTCTTGAATTTTTTTTAGACTGTGGCGTGATGTGTAGCTTTTTTTGTCCTGCTGTATTGAATCCTTTAACCTCTTGACATCCGCGCTATAGTCGAATGACGGCCACAGCGCAGACCTGAATTTCCGGGAGGCCGTCATATGTGCACGCCCCCTGTGCATGCCCCCTGGGCGTGCTGTGATCACAGAGTACCAGCCCCTTTACCATGTGATCAGCTGTCAGCCAATGACAGCTGATCACATGATCAAAACAAAAGCTTGGTGAAAAAAAGCCGATCACCGGCTCATCTGCAAGGGACATCGGTCCCGAAGAGGAAGAGGCAATTATGCCTCATCTGTGCCACCTGCCATTGCCACCTGACAGTGCCCACCAGTGCCACCTATCAATGCCCATGAGTACCACCTATCAATACTCACCAGTGGTGCCAACCAGTGCCACCTAGCAGTGCTGCCAGTGTAACCAATCAGTGCCCATCACTGCCACCTATCGGTGCCCATCAGTGCTGCCTCATCAGCGCACATCAATGAAGAAGAATTACCGGTTTTAACATTTTATAACAAAATATATAAAAAAAATATAAGAAAAATGAAATTCGGTCTTTTTACATTTAACAAAAAATAAAAACTGTAGAGGTGATCAAATACCAAAAGAAATCTCTATTTGTGGGAAAAAAATTATAAAAATGTAATTGGTTCAGAGCCAACTCTGTGTCCCACAGCTGCCTTCTGTAAGCACTGCATGTTTGGCATACACAGCTTAAGCACTTACCCACTGGGCACTTAAACCCCCTTCCTAACCAGACCAATTTTCAGCTTTTGGTGCTCTCACACTTTGAATGACAATTACTCAGTCATGCAACACTGTACCCTAATGAATTTTGTGTCCTTTTTTTCACACAAATAGAGCTTTCTTTTGGTGGTATTTAATCACCGCTGGGTTTTTTAATTTTTGCGCTAGAAATCAAAATATACTGAAAATTCGGTAAAAAAAATAAATAAAAATTCTTTGTTTCTATTAAAATTTATTGCAGAGTATTGGCAGAGTATTGGCTAGTATTGGCTAGTATTGGCTAGTATTGGCTAGTATTGGCTAGTATTGGCAGAGTATTGCAGTGTTGCACAGTGGTGGCAGAGCATTGCACAGTGGTGGTGGCAGAGCATTGCACAGTGGTTGGTGGCAGAGCATTGCACAGTGGTTGGTGGCAGAGCATTGCACAGTGGTTGGTGGCAGAGCATTGCACAGTGGTGGCAGAGCGTTGCACAGTGGTGGGCAGAGCGTTGCACAGTGGTGACAGAGCGTTGCACAGTGGTGGCAGAGCGTTGCACAGTGGTGGCAGAGCGTTGCACAGTGGTGGCAGAGCATTGCACAGTGGGGGCAGAGCTTTGCACAGTGGTGGCAGAGCTTTGCACAGTGGGGGCAGAGCTTTGCACAGTGGGGGCAGAGCTTTGCACAGTGGGGGCAGAGCTTTGCACAGTGGGGGCAGAGCTTTGCACAGTGGGGGCAGAGCTTTGCACAGTGGGGGCAGAGCTTTGCACAGTGGGGGCAGAGCGTTGCACAGTGGGGGCAGAGCGTTGCACAGTGGGGCAGAGCGTTGCACAGTGGGGGCAGAGCGTTGCACAGTGGGGGCAGAGCGTTGCACAGTGGGGGCAGAGCATTGCACAGTGGTTGCAGAGCATTGCACAGTGGGGGCAGAGCATTGCACAGTGGTTGGTGGCAGAGCATTGCACAGTGGTTGGTGGCAGAGCATTGCACAGTGGTGGTGGCAGAGCATTGCACAGTGGTGGCAGAGCATTGCACAGTGGTGGCAGAGCATTGCACAGTGGCTGCAGAGCATTGCACAGTGGTGGCAGTGTATTGACCAGCGCTGTGGGCACTACACATCCAGCCCACAGCGTTGGTCCCGTCTCTCCCCCTCTCCGCTTCTCTCCTCTCTGTACTGATCGGTACAGAGAGGAGAGGGAGGAACCGGCGTCATGGCGTGACGCGGGTTTGTGTACATGTGATCGCTCCGTCATTTGACGGAGCGATCGCGTGGTAAACGGCCGCTATCAGCGGCCGTTTACCGTGATCCGTGATGCACCGGGTCCTCGGGACCCAACGGTCACGGATGTTCCCGAGTGTGCCCCAGGGGGCGTGCGGGAGCAAGTTTCTGGGAGGACGTCCGTAGGACGTCCTCCCAGGATAAGCCGACCGCGCTGTAGCCGTCTTTTGACTATAGCGAGGTCGGCATGTGGTTAATTAAAGCTGGATGTGCGCCAGAACGTTCTGTGCATGCATGCGTGCGTATGCACGTGCGTGGTCCCTGGGGGAACGAGCGTGGCTGTATTTGCTTACGACGCGAATTTTCATGCACCCAGATAAAGGCTACGTCGCATTTGCGGCAAAGCCACGTGCACCATGGCCACCAAACCAACTGCCAAGCACAGCGGTGCTTTTGCGAATGCACGTGCGCCATGGCGAACAAAGGCAAAATGGCACAACTTCGTGCTTTATCAAACAGGTAAAAAACAGCCAGACACAAGCAAAAAAGGTACACTTTGCAAACACCCACAGCTAGCCCAAAACTCCCCTGTATGGTCACCACACACAGGTGTCTAGCCTCTAGCTAGTTTGACTGATTGTTACAATCACTGGGACACCCCACAATAAGTAATTAAAAGGGGTTTCACTTACTCAGCCAGGTGCAGAGCAGCTTAGTAATCTAAGAGCCCAATCTTCACCCATCATGGTGAGTTCCTGTCACTTGAGGACCTTGAAGGACTGGGTACCCTTTTCATGTTTAGGGTCCACTCCCTTGGACCTGTACAACACCCTGCAGGAATGCCTTAGCGCTGTGGTGTCCAGGATTTCACTTAGCAGGGTCCAGCGCCTGGAGGCCACATTACAGGCAAAACCTCGCAGGATCTTGAGTCTTCTTTGCGAGGCTCGGGTACCATTTATCTTAGCATATAGAGTCTGTGTCAAATGGATCCGATTGGTCAATCCCTTGATTCATTTAAGAACTGGGACTAGAGACCTGGAGCTCAAACAACCGTGCCATCCACCTTGCAGACACTGGTAAAAAACGGAAGTACTTCCTGTATGGGAGGAGTTATATAGGGGATCACTTCCTGTCTAAAGACCTTTGGTCTAGCAGTGTCCATTCACCTGGAGATGAAGTATAACCCAGTAGATAATGAATATTAGCCTAACTCTGTGTTCCATGATGTAAGAAAAAGAAAAAAAGTTTTTGGCTTGAGATACAAATTAAACCAAAAAGGTATTGCTCCCTAAACATATCCAAACAACAAACATTTTAAATATAACTTTGCCATTTTTCAGTATTTTTATTTAATCTACCAAGGTGATGTTAAAATCATACAAAAGAAAATGTAAGTGCATTATTGACATTTTTATTTGATACTTTAGTCATTTGTTTGTTCCCAGTTCGTTGCAATATTTTTACACATACTAATGGATGCTATTAAGTGTTTGTTTTGTTCTTAAGTCAACTTCTAAAAGGTTTGTGGATTCCCATGTGTAATATTTCACACATTTTATGTATGGTATAAGCTATCTGATAAAACAACAGTGGGATATCCCATTAATTCTGGCAAGTGGGATTGCCAGGACCAACTAAAAGCATTGCTTTGCATGCTTTATTGGTCACCATTCACAAAAAAGGGATAAATTGAACTTCCTACTGTGAACAATTTTGTTGAAAAGCATGTGTCACAAAATTTCAGCAACTGAAACAATCTGTCGTTTTTGAGATAACAGAGTGTACATTTTAAAAGGCACATATTAATACACCTTGAATTACATATAAAGACGCTGATGGGATTCAAATTATAACTTGCCTAGAATGGTTTCCGTGAACATTTTGTTTCCCTGAATATCAATCAAAGCGTGTGGCATATAACTAAACAAAGACATCCAGCCGATACTGCAATTCCCTGCAGATACTACCAATGCTTCATTATATGCCAGTTTGGGAGGAAAAGAAAAGCACTTTTGAACTTCAAATAGAATCATTGTTCATGTCATTTTATATTTTAATAAAAAATTGTTGGATATTAGAGGTTCCTAAAGCAGAGCCAGAACACTATTCACACCGTGTTCATTTTTTTGAGACACCAGTAAAATAACCAATTAAAAGCTTAGTTTGCCCAGCTAAAAGGTAGAAATCTCTGAATAGTATCAGCTATTAGTTGTATAATCTGCTAAGTATCTTTTAATAATACATCTAGGACACTGTTGCTTTAGATTATTCTGTATTAAAGCAGTGGTGTGACTGAATCATTTCTTCAACAAACAAATTATCTGGGCAAGCTGACAACAGGGTCACAAAGATATGTGCCTTTAATGATAGCTGAAATGCAGTGGAACTGATGTTCAGAAGCTTTAAATCTGAGGACATGGCATTCCACCTGAAAGAGTGAAATGCTCAGTTTCAACAAATGGAAAAACGCTTGCTTTTATGAGGAATAAAAGGGACATCAGGATCATATTCATGAGTGATGGAAAGTAGACAGAACAAAAACCGTGACAAGTTGGTTTTAAGATACTGAAGTGGGAAAGCAAAGAGCCTCTATCGGCAGACAGCACTAACAAAATAATCATTGGCTTAATACTTTGTTGATGACCTTGAACAGGTATGCAGGTCAGGAAAGTCAGGGAAAAGGCATACCGTATATACTCGCGTATAAGCCGATCCGAATATAAGCTGAGGCACCTAATTTTACCACAAAAAAATGGGAAAACTCATTGACTCGAGTATAAGCCTAAAGTGAGAAATGTGCAGCTACTGTAAGTGGAAAAGAGGGTCAACAATGCCCATTTGCAGCCTCACTGTGCCCATTTGCATGCCTCACTGTGCCCATTTGCAGCCATAGGTCCCCCGAACTTCAAACTTGAGAGTTAAGGGTTCCTAAATGCCCCCTAGCTGCAGCCAAAGGGTCCCGAAATTACATTGCTGCAGATGGACACAATTGACCGAATTGGGGCCCCATATCTCGGGGTCACTAGGTGCTAGGAACCCCAAATTTGGTGTGCAAACCCAGTGGAACTATCACTACAACATAAACAAAGAAGGGGTTGCTAGCACCAAGTGGCCCCGAGATACGGGGCCCCAAAGTCGGTTTGGAAAACGTCAAGCACTTTTCTGCAGCAGAGAATGTAATTCTCTGCTGCAGAAAAGTGCTCGACTCAGCCGAGGGGGGCATTTTCAGCACAAAAAAAATGTGCTGAAAAACTTGGCTTATACTCAAGTATATACAGTAAGTCCTTATCTGCATATTTGTTCCAGGTCATTGACTCAAACTATTAAAGAGCAAGAGGGTCAGCCTGACAACCAGACAACTAGGATTATATCAGAGGTGGTCAGCAATAGTAGCTCTCATGTTTCTTAGAAAACCGGTTTCTTTTAACTTCTGTTCATTCTTTTAGAGAATAGCATGCTTCTAGCCTGTTCTAGAGACATCGTATGGCTTTAAAAACGGATTGATGCCAAGTGTCTGGAAATAGATTTCTGCATTAAACAGACTTCTGCTGGTCTGTCAGGAGAGTGGAAAAGGTGACTAGAAAGGAAATAAAATTGCTCACAGGGAGCCGTCGTTCAGTGTGGTGTACTGGAAACAAGACAGCGTAGAAGAGTGCACAAATCTGGTGTAGTAATCTGGATAGAATATTGAATAGATAAACTCACAAATGGAAAGAAAAGCTAAACGTGCTTATCTATGGCCCAGAGTGTTCCCCGTGTCCATTCTAGGAAACCTCCAGCCATGGCCAGTGGCGAAGGCTAAGCTGAAAAGTGTCCAGACACTGGGATCAACTCAGCAGGACCTGCTATTAAGGATGAGCTTCACGTCAAACATGAGTTTGACTCAAACATTGATTTTTATATATAAAAATAGATGCTGGGGGTCCAGTTGGGGCCTAGAGTAAATAATTTAAGATTGTGCCACCTAGGGACAATAATTTCTTGGGCTTTTTTTTTTGCAAATAAGTGACACTGCAATGTTGATTTCTAGATTTTAAAATAAATGTAGGGGGTTTCAAAATGACACTTTGTGAAAATAAATTACAAACGGGACTGTTTTTCCTGTGAATAAACAATCTAGTGTTAATTTCTAGATTTTAAAATGGATGTTGGGGTTCCTGTGGGGGCAATTGCAAAAAAAATTAAACTGTGCACATAGGCACTCCAATATTTTGGGGGCATTATTATGTGAATAAATCTAGATTTTAAAATGGCTGTTGGGTGTCCCCTTAATTAAGGCCTAGTGCAAATAATGTAATGTTGAAAGATACATTATTTTGGGGGGCTTTTTCTTGCAAACGTCACTTTGCTTACATCTACATTTTAAATTGCTAGTGAAGATCTATTTTAAAATGAGGCCTAGTACAAACAGCTATTAGGGGCCATTTCTGTATATGAAAAAAAAAAAAAATGGGCCAAAAGTATCTTCAGTGTGAAGAGTGGATCCTTCGGATAGGGTGAAAAACTCTGCGCCACACTAAGAAACGAAAGAATATTTAAAAATAATTGACTGCTGCTCTTCTCAAAAAGAGTGATGTACTCCTATTATGTGAAAAAAATGGGTGTAGGGGGCGCTGTAGTAAATAATGATCATTATCTGATACTTATTTTCATATTAAAGCAATATAAATCATATAAAAAGTCCAATATATAAGTGTTGATTCAAAACATCCACCTGGACGGAAAATGGTGAATAAATATAGTCCCAACAAAGTGACAAATATATAAAAAAACAAAACAAATCAGTGGAAAAAATTCTTCATGAAAAAAAACACAGAGAAAAGTTTATATGGAAATGACCTCAATCTTCCAAAAATAACAGTATCTTCCGACAAAGATTAGTGATCCTTCACCAGATTTAGGTAAACATGAACACCCAAACGTAAAATGAATAAATGATCTGCTTACCAGACCAATTTGACTTCTTTCCTAAGAAAGACAGTCAAACTGCAATTTTGCAAGATAGTGCCTGCTCACATGTGATGGAATATGGGGATACAAAGAAAGCAAAGAATGTCCATAGCAGAATACCGCTTTATTAATAAAATCGAATAATATAAAAAGTGGCCAAATGGCTCCTTTATTAAAAAGTGCCTATCCCGGCACTGGGGCTGCTGGCTTGTCAAATAGACTGCTGTATGGAGTCACCTCTGTTCCCACATCCGTGTGATGGCGTGTGTTACACCAGTTCAGACAGACAACCAGCCAGACCGGAAGTTGCGTAGGCAGATAAAAAACGTGACCAGGTACAGCCTTGACGTACGTTTCGTTAGTTTACATCCTCAGGAAGCACTTCCCAAAAGGAAATCCACCAGGTAACACTGTATAGACTTACCAGATTGATATGACCCCCTTTATTTTAGAAAGGTCAAGCCACGTTTATAACATCAGATAACATGCGGGTCTCCTCTTTCAATGTAGTCATCAGCAAGTGATGGGTGCCAAAACCATCTCAGGAAGACATACAATGGATCTCCTTAATCACATAGGCATTCAAAAAAAAAAAAAAGCAAGAAGCTCTTCAGTGTAAACTAGTTAAAACTGTTCTTTTATTAAAAGGTGAAAAAACCTACTCCAGCGTAACAGCAAAATGGCTTCCTGCTAACTTCTGTTTTGCACAATGACATCACAGCAGGCTCTGCCCTATGCTTTTTGTCACAACTGACGTCTTCCGGTGTACCTGCTGTGACATCATTGCGCAAACCGGAAATTGGCGGGAGGCAATTTTGCGTTTACTCTGAAGTTTGTTTACAAGCGTTTTTTATCTTCATAAATGTGAGTGTTTTTTCACCTTTTAATAAAACAAGTTTTAACAGGTGTACACTATGAGGAGCTTCTTGTTTTGTCTATGATAAGTCAAAAATCTGGATGCATATGTGATTGAGGAGATCCGTTGGGTGTCCCCTGAGATGGTTTTGGCACCTGTTAATGACTACATTGAAGGCGACCCGTATGTTGTCTGATGTTATAAGCGTGCTTTGACCCTTCTGTAATAAAGAGGGTCATTTTGATCTGGTAAGCCTATACGGTGTTACCCGGTGGAGGAATTTACACAAATTTTTGGATTTCTTTCTCAATCAGTGGATTTTGTGACCATTTTTTCTGATGTATACCTGTTGCATATATTTTTTTTTTTTTGGGACTCAATTACTACAATTTTATTTTCACTTGTGGACTTTGATATCTCCATTTCAGACTTTCCTATTCAATGCCGCACTTTTTATGTTTGAGAGTTAGCGCAACATTTTTTGTATTAATAAAACCACCTGCCCGGTCTCTACCTTACAAAATGTAGTATAAAAAAAGTCACCAATATAATGTGCATTTTAACATGGTTGGTGGGGTTCTCTTTATATTTTCAAATTTGTGAAATATTAATCATTTGTTCTAGGCCCATTTTTAATCTTTTGAAATATTTTTCCGCAAATTACACTCTTATGTTGATTTCTTTGTCTAATGGCTACTGGGTGTCCTGTTCAAACTGGGACCTAGTGCAAATGATTAAAGGGTTTGCAAAAAGAAAACATTTTTCGAGTCCGAACAATTTTTGTGGCTCTTTTCTTGGAATTAACACAATCTAATTTTAATTCTTTGATTTAAAGCAGCCTGCTGAAAATTGTCAGATTGCCTGTGAAACTGCAGCACAGTAACGCAACTTACATTATGTGTATGTATTTTTGGCTTTCACAGTAAATGTAATGCAGTGCTTCCACAATAGTAAAACAATAATTGACAAACATAAAAACGAATTATGCAAAACTAACAAAAGTCCAAGTTACTCTAACTTAACTGTAAAATAACACCTATGTGCTTTAGCACAATTGTGTAGCAGTGATCTTTACGTGTAAGTCCATCACCAACAATTAGAAGGCCTACCAGAGTAAAAACTTCACATACAGAGGTATATTGCATTCAGCACGTATTAGCCTGAGGCCGCATCAAGATTCTTCTCCTCTTTTATAAGCCAGAACACAAATGGAGGAATAGCATCTAAGTGCATCCCACAAGCACAAATTTACACAAATAAATGTTGATATTTTCTACACTGAGAGTTTTCGATTTCCCCTTATGATGTGAATTATATTTGGGGATGTCTAATACAGATGAGAGGATCAGGGGTGTTGTAGTCAAAATATGCTGGTGCTTGTGAGATCCACTTGTTAGACGCTATTCTGCGTCCCAGCTGGTAAACGAAGAGAAGTACCTTGATGCAGCCCCAGGCTATTACATGCTGAGTGCAATATACCTCTGTAGGTGACATTTATACTCTGGTAAGCCATTGTTGTGGTGATGGACTTGCTGAATGCCAGCTGCTGTTATGTACTGTAGTTATATAAGAATAATATAAAATAAGACTACAATTTTGCTTCTTTTAAGTGGAGTTCCAAAATGAAAGTCAGCAAATACTGTAACTGCTGCCTTTGAATACAAGGACACTTACCTGTCCAGGGATCCCAGGATGTTGGCACCCCTAGCCAATTCATCAATCGGCTTTGAGTGCAGGCTCCGACATCTGTAGCTCTCTTCACAGCCTGTTTTCCTACTGTGCATGCGCGAGTCGCACTGCACTTTCTAAGTGTGTGTCCCAGAGGTCAGCAGGGGGAGGAAGAAGTGCCAGAAATGTCTTAGATTGTAGAGCAGCGACCTTACCCGGAAGTGGGAGCAGGTACCTATTAAAACCAGGTACCTGCTCCCCCCAAAAAGTGCCAAATGTGGCAGTGGAGGGGGAGGTGGGTGCAAACAAGCAGAGCTTTCCCTTTTGGGTGGAGCTCCGTTTTAATTACAAACCCACCTGATTGATTTTGTTTTAATTACAAACCCACCATTGATCCCCCTTACAGCATTCTGTATGTTGTCTCAATCAATGCACATGTAGATACTCCTTCAGTTCCTCCAAAACTGAACACCCTCAACCCAGGTTATTAAAATGCAACTTCTCAGTCACAATTTCATCCCACTACAGTGAAGGCCCTCTCTGGCATAGCACATGCAGCCGGTGTGGATGAGAACCGATGAGGCGTGGATGAGAACCGATGAGGCACGGATAAGCACCGATGAGGCACGGATAAGCACCGATGTGGCACGGATAAGCACCGATGAGGCACGGATAAGCACCGATGAGGCACGGATAAGCACCGATGTGGCACGGATAAGCACCGATGTGGCACGGATAAGCACCGATGTGGCACGGATAAGCACCGATGTGGCACGGATAAGCACCGATGTGGCACGGATGTGGCACGGATAAGCACCGATGTGGCACGGATAAGCACCGATGTGGCACGGATAAGCACCGATGTGGCACGGATAAGCACCGATGTGGCACGGATAAGCACCGATGTGGCACGGCTTAGCGAGGATGGGGCATGGATGGGCACAGATGAGGTATAGCTTAGCACTGATGGGCACGGAGGAGGAATGGAGGGGCACGGAGGAGGAATGGAGGGGCACAGAGGAGGAATGGAGGGGCACGGAGGAGGAATGGAGGGGCACGGAGGAGGAATGGAGGGGCACGGATGAGGAATGGAGGGGCACGGATGAGGAATGGAGGGGCACGGATGAGGAATGGAGGGGCACGGATGAGGAATGGATGGGCACGGATGAGGAATGGAGGGGCACGGAGGAGGAATGGATGGGCACGGATGAGGAATGGATGGGCACGGATGAGGAATGGAGGGGCACAGATGAGCACAGATTAGGCATGGATGAGGAATGGAGGGGCACGGATGAGGAATGGAGGGGCACGGATGAGGAATGGAGGGGCACGGATGAGGAATGGAGGGGCACGGATGAGGAATGGAGGGGCACGGATGAGGAATGGAGGGGCACGGATGAGGAATGGAGGGGCACGGATGAGGAATGGAGGGGCACGGATGAGGAATGGAGGGGCACGGATGAGGAATGGAGGGGCACAGATTAGGCATGGATGGGCACAGATAAGCACAGATAAGCATGGAGGGGCACAGATGAGGCACAGATGAGGCGCTGTTGGCACTTCATATCCAGCCCACCCGTGCGCTGCTGCACTGGCTCCCTCCTCTCCTCACGCTGTACAGATCACATGTGAGGGGAGAGAGCTGAACCGGACATGCGCTGGTTTGTTGACAAGTGATCGCTCCAATATTGGACAGAGCGATCACGTGGGAAAAGGCCGCTGTCTTCGTCCCCTCACCCCAATCCTTGATGCACCAGGTTTCAAGAAGCCGGTGATCACGGACACTTCCGGGTGCACGAAGGAAGCACGAGTTTGGGAGGACGTCATAGTACGCCGACCGTGCTGTAGCTAAGGCCCTGTTGTCAAAGTGGTTAAGCATGTGGCACTTAAATAGTTGGTACCAGTGTTGCAAACTGCCCGTATATTCACGGGCAGCTCGTGAATTTCATCCCATTTTCGGAGCGCCCGTGAATGTCCGTTACGGGCAGCCGGTGCCCGTAAAAAATATGGCTGCGGGCTGGCCATGCAACTACGCATGCGCCGTTCCGAAGCCTGCAGGACTCAGGAAAGATCGTACAAGCTCGGCTGGGCGGAGCATGGGCAGTAAAGTAATATCGCCGTCTGGTGCCATTTTTAAATGGAGGCCGCCACTCATTCTGGGCGGTTCAGCACAGGGCAACAGTGCACAGAGGAGCCATCTTCTGCCCGCAGCCTCTCTGACCATATCCTGTACCATGTCCGCAGCCTCTGACCATCTCCTGTAACATGTCCGCAGCCTCTGACCATCTCCTGTTCCTGTCTGCAGCCTCTGACCATCTCCTGTTCCTGTCTGCAGCCTCTGACCATCTCCTGTTCCTGTCCGCAGCCTCTGACTATTTCCTGTACCATGTCTGCAGCCTCTATTTCCTACATCATGTCTGCGATCTCTGAGGGGGGGAGTCCGGAGAGGAGTCATGAGTGGGAGCGCCGCCGGGATCATGGGGGTTACGGGAGAAGTCAGACGTGTGTGGACTGTGGAGAGGAGACCATTAGGAAAACCAGAGCCGCCAAGCTGGAGCCATCTGGCTGAGCCCTGCACAATGCACCTGAGGGGAGGCCAGTGACAGCGTCGCCAGACCAGTCTGGGGGGGTTGCTGATGTAAGGGGAGTGAATACAATAATGTAGGGGGCACTATTATAAAGGTTCCCCTCCATATTAGTGACTCCCCTTACCTTAGTGTATTCACTTTGTGGAAGGTGGTCTCTAGTCACCAGAGTGCCCCCCACATCAGAGTTTCTGGCATTCCCCTTTACATCAGAGTCTGCACCATGTCCGCAGCCTCTGACTATTTCCTACATCATGTCTGCAGTCTTTGAGGGGGAGACCGGAGAGGAGTCATGAGTGGGAGCGCCGACGGGATCATGGGGGTCACGGGAGAAGTCAGACGTGTGTGGACTGTGGAGAGGAAACCATTAGGAAGACTGCCTCTTTGACCATCTCTTGCCCGCAGGTGTAACATATGGGTGTAACAGGGTGTAAATGATAGCTATAGCCTTGAGAACCAGTGACGTTTTGACCTCGGATGTAAATTTTATAACCTTAGGTTTTATCTTTAAGCATCACTCTTGTATTACAACATATGTTTTTTTTTTTTATACACTGCCGCCCCCCCCCCCCCCCAGTGTATAAGAAAAAAATCTGTTTAGTCGAACTGGTGCACACAGAATCTGGTGCAGCTGTACATAGTAACCAATCAGTTTCTAGGTTGTATTGCCAAAGCTTAATTGAACAAATTAGAAGCCGATTGGTTAATATGTACATCTGCACCAGATTCTGTGTTCATCAGCTTTAGTAAATCTCCCCTACGGTTTTATATATTATTATTAGACGAGCAGAGCAGTGTTTTTTTTTTTTTTTATTATCACAAATAAAATGCTACCTGAAAAATTCCATGAAGGAAAACCCATAGCCATGTTGTTCTGCTATTCCAGCACATACAACGTTTGCCGATGCCCCGATCAATGTTCCATTTCCTAAATAGAAAAAGAAACAAAAAAAAACACAAGAATATGCATTAAGAGTGCTTCTGGTTTGTATGCAGAAGGACAATGCCCCCCCCCCCCCCCAGAGGTATCCATTGTTGCCAGGTTTCTTTTTATGTCTAAGAGTCCATTAGAGATATTTTACATTACTTTACCCAGTGAATCTGTACGAAATATGCATGATGCGATTGTCACAAGCACTAAAAGAACAGGCAGCAATAAAAAAAAAATTTGCAGAAGTTCAAACACTTTCACACTTTATTTTTGTTTTTCGCTGTGTTCAGTTGGACAAAATTTCCATTGCTTACTGTCTGACAGATGCAATGATAACAAGGTCTGAAGACATAACTGAACAGAGAGAATGGGGAAGTCACAATGCCACCTTTATTTTCCCCAAAAAAGCCGGTAACAGAACAATCAGACCCAAACAAAATCTGTAAGACAGGTTTACATTGAGAAAATAAAAGTCCAGTTAGGGCCTTTCACACTGACAGACCGATTGGGTCCGCTTGTCAGTTTTTTGGACCATCCATTGCTCTCTATGGAGTGGCGGGTGTCAGCAGACATGTGTCTGCTGACAACAGCCGACATCCGATCCTGTCTGCGAAAAACAGACAGATGGGGATTCCCAGCCGCCTGGCAGATTGGATGACAGTCGAATGGAAAGGACAGGCAGTCTGTTTCTAGCCAACAGCCCCATAAAGAACAACTGGTTGTGTCCGTGTCTGCTCTGCATTAACGGAGCAGACATGGACCAGTCATCCACCTGCTGAGTAAGCAGATCTGCTGGTGGACTCTGGCCGTGTGAAAGAAGCCTAAAACACATTAACATAACAGATCTTTCAGATAGCATGCAGGTGGGGAATAAAACCTCCACTTAACCACTTCCCGACCGCCCCATGTAGATATACGTCGTCAGAATGGCACGTACAGGCAGAACCACGTACCTGTACGTGCCATTCTTCAGGCGGTTGGGGGGTCCGATCGGACCCCCCTCCGCCGGCGGGGACGGTCGGGATCGTGTCAGGAGCGATCCGGGACGAGGGGACGGCCAGTGGTTTCTGGCCACCCCTCGCGATCGCTCCTGGCCAATGAAAAGCTTCCCCTTCCTGTCTATTGTATAGACAGGAAGGCGGAAGTGATGTCACGCTCGGTGCGCCGGTCTATGTGACCGGAGACGCCGAGCGGCGAACATGTAAAGGTTAGTGCACAACAGTACACTGACACCAGTACAGTTAGGCACATATTCCACCCCCCTGTCACCCCCTGATCACCCCCCAGATCACCCCCTCCCCCCCCAGTCACAGTGTCACTAATTGCAGTGATCATTTTTTTACTGATCACTGCATTTAGTGTCAGTGTGACTGTAATAACTGTCAGGGCAGTTAGTTTTAGGTCCAAGGTAGCCCCCTACCCCCCCTAATAAAGGTTTAACCCCTTGATTGCCCCCCAGGTAACCCTTTCACCCCCTTTTGCCAGTGTCACTAAGCGATCGTTTTTCTGATCGCTGTATTAGTGTCACTGCTGTCGCTAGGTAACCATTTTTTTTTTTTTAGGTAACCGCCATGTTTATATAGGTTCATAAATAGTTTTATAGGTCAGGTACCCCATATTACAACCTAAATAAAGGTTTTAACCCCTTGATTGCCCCTAGAGTTAACCCTTTCACCAGTGATCACTGTATAACTGTCACTGGTGACGCTGGTTAGCCAGTTAGTTATTTCGTTATTTAGGTTCCCCGTCAGGTTTTTATATAGCGTCAGGTACCCCCATATATTACCTAATAAAGGTTTTAACCCCCTGATTGCCCCTAGTTAACCCTTTCACCCCCTTTTGCCAGTGTCACTAAGCGATCGTTTTTCTGATCGCTGCATTAGTGTCGCTAGGTAACCATTTTTTTTTTTTAGGTAACCGCCATGTTTATATAGGTTCATAAATAGGTTTATAGGTCAGGTACCCCCATATTACAACCTAAATAAAGGTTTTAACCCCCTGATTGCCCCTAGAGTTAACCCTTTCACCAGTGATCACTGTATAACTGTCACTGGTGACGCTGGTTAGCCAGTTAGTTATTTCGTTATTTAGGTTCCCCGTCAGGTTTTTATATAGCGTCAGGTACCCCCATATATTACCTAATAAAGGTTTAACCCCCTGATTGCCCCTAGTTAACCCTTTCACCCCCTTTTGCCAGTGTCACTAAGCGATCGTTTTTCTGATCGCTGCATTAGTGTCGCTAGGTAACCAGTTTTTTTTTGTATTACTGTTACGGGTGACGCTGGTTAGTTAGCTTGTTTTTTATACTGTCAGGGCACCCGCCATTTATTACCCAATAACGGTTTAACCCCCTGATCGCCCGGCGGGTGATATCAATTAGGTTTTAGGGTCAAATAAGGTCTGCGTCGCCCCAGGTTAGTGCCAGTACCGCAAACACCCACGCACAAAGCATACACCTCCCTTAGTGGCACAGTATCTGAACAGATCAATATCTGATCAGATCTATACTAGCGTCCCAGCAGTTTAGGGTTCCAAAAAAAACCGCATTGTTAGCGGGATCAGCCCAGATACCTGCTAGCACCTGCGTTTTCCCCCTCCGCCCAGCCCAGCCCACCCAAGTGCAGTATCGATCGATCACTGTCACTTACAAAACACTAAGCACACATAACTGCAGCGTTCGCAGAGTCAGGCCTGATCCCTGCGATCGCTAACAGTTTTTTTGTGGTAGCGTTTTGATTCAGTCGCTTCAGTCAGGAGCTTTTTTACCTGTGAATCTCAAAAAAAATAAAAAAAAATAAAATAGTTGTCGTTTTATTGTTCTCTCTCTCACTCTATTCTCTCTCTATTGTTGCTCTTTTTTTACTCCATTCTATTCTGCAATGTTTTATTATGTTTTATCATGTTTTATCATGCTTGCTTTTCAGGTATGTAATTTTGTTTACTGTGTTTTAGTGTTAAGCATTTTTTTGTTTTCAGGTGCGCCATTCAGTTGCAACGCGGATTTATTTATCTTGACAGCAACAGCGTTTGCTCCCACGATACATAAAGCCGCGACTCCAACGCTGTAGGAGGTGATTTCACCACCACAGTTAAAAAAAAGAGCATATATGCCGAAGCATGGGGGCAGCAGGGGGGGGGGAGGAGCGATTGGCTCCTAATGCCACGTACATACGGTCGAAATTCCGACCGTGTGTACACGGCATAACTTTTGCGGGAGGATGCCCCCATGCATCGGCATATATAAATGGTGCATGTATGCCCATCATTAGAAGTGGGTGGATGAAGGGAGGTATTCTAATGGTGGGCATACCCACCAATCAATCTCTTTTTTTCGTTCAGCCAAGAGGCTGCATGAAAAAAAAAAGATTACAATATATGTCCAGTATGTTGCTGGACTTTGAATGGTTATACCAGAATGATGCCTGCAGGTTTAGGTATCATCTTGGTATCATTCTTTTCAGCCAGTGATCGGCTTTCATGTAAAAGCAATTCTAGCGGGTAATTAGCCTCTAGACTGCTTTTACAAGCAGTGGGAGGGAATGTCCCCCCTCCCGGATATAAACCGCGCCATTGGGAAATTGGGAAAGCATTTTATCACACCAATCTTGGTGTGGTCAGATGCTTTGAGGGCAGAGGAAAGATCTAGGGTCTAATAGACCCCAATTTTTTCAAAAAAAGAGTACCTGTCACTGCCTATTGCTATCATAGGGGATATTTACATTCCCTGAGATAACAATAAAAATCATAACAAAGAAAAAAAATGGAAGGAACAGTTTAAAAATAAAATAAAAAAGCTAAATAAATAAAAAAAAAACCAAAAAAAAAAAAAAAAGCACCCCTGCCCCCCTTCTCTTGCGCAAAGGCGTACACAAGCGTTGGTCTGGCGTCATATGTAAACAGCAATTGCACCATGCATGTGAGGTATCACCGCGAAGGTCAGATCGAGGGCAGTAATTTTAGCAGTAGACCTCCTCCGTGAATCTAATGTGGTATCATGTAAAGGCTTTTAAAGGCTTTTAAAAATGTATGTAGTTTGTCGCCACTGCGTGTTTGTGCGCAATTTTAAAGCATGTCGTGTTTGGTATCCATGTACTCGGCCTAAGATCATATTTTTTATTTCATCAAAAATTTGAGCAATATAGTGTGTTTTAGTGCATTAAAATAAAAAAAAGTGTATTTTTTCCACAAAAAATGCGTTTGAAAAATCGCTGCGCAAATACTGTGTGGAAAAAAAAAATGCAACACCCACCATTTTAATCTGTAGGGCCTTTGCTTTAACATTATATATAGTGTTTGGGGGTTCAACGTAATTTTCTTGCAAAAAAAAAATATGTTTTCATGTAAACAAAAAGTGTCAGAAAGGGCTTTGTCTACAAGTGGTTAGAAGAGTGGGTGACGTGTGACATAGGCTTCTAAATGTTGTGCATAAAATGCCAGGACAGTTCAAACCCCCCCCAAATGACCCCATTTTGGAAAGTAGACACCCCAAGCTATTTGATGAGAGCAATGTTGAGCCCATTAAATATTTTTTTTTTTTGTCCCAAGAGATTGAATAATGAAAAAAAAAAAATATATATATTTTTTTTACAAAAAGTTGTCACTAAATGATATATTGCTCAAACATGTCATGGGCATATGTAGAAATACACCCCAAAATACATTTTGTTGCTTCTCCTGAGTACGGGGATACCACATGTGTGGGACTTTTTGGGAGCCTAGCTGCGTACGGAACCCCAAAAACCAATCACCGCCTTCAGGCTTTCTAAGGGTGTAATTTTTTTATTTCACTTCTCACTGCCAATCACAGTTTCGGAGGCCATGGAATGCCCAGATGGCATAAAACCCCCCAAAATGACCCCATTTTGGAAAGTAGACACCCCAAGCTATTTGCTGAGAGGTATTGTGAGTATTTTGCAGATGTCGCTTTTTGTCACAAAGTTTTGAAAATTGAAAAAAGAAAAAAAATTTTTTTTTTCTTTACTTTCTTCATTTTCAAAAACAAATGAGAGCTGTAAAATACTCACCATGCCTCTCAACAAATAGCTTGGGGTGTCTACTTTCCAAAATGGGGTCATTTGGGGGGGTTTTGTGCTATTTTGGCATTTTATGGCCTTCGAAACTGTGATAGGTAGTGAGGAGTGAAATCAAAAATTTGCACCCTTAGAAATCCTGAAGGCGGTGCTTGGGTTTCGGGGCCCCGTACGCGGCTAGGCTCCCAAAAAGTCCCACACATGTGGTATCCCCATACTCAGGAGAAGCAGCAAAATGTATTTTGGGGTGCAATTCCACATATAACTATGGCATGTGTGAGCAATATATCATTTAGTGACAACTTTTTGAAAAAAAAAAAAAATCTTTTTTATTTTTGTCTTTATTCAATCACTTGGGACTAAAAAAAAAAATATTCAATGGGCTCAACATGCCTCTCAGCAAATAGCTTGGGGTGTCTACTTTCCAAAATGGGGTCATTTGGGGGGGTTTTGTACTTCTCTGCCATTTTAGCACCTCAAGAAATGAAATAGGCAGTCATAAATTAAAAGCGGTGTAAATTCCAGAAAATGTACTCTAGTTTGTAGACGCTATAACTTTTGCGCAAACCAATAAATATACGCTTATTGGCATTTTTTTTACTAAAGACATGTGGCTGAATACATTTTGGGCCAAATGTTTGACTAAAATTGAGTTTATTAGATTTTTTTTATAACAAAAAGTAGAAAATCTCTTTTTTTTTCAAAATTTTCGCTCTTTTTCCGTTTATATCGCAAAAAATAAAAATCACAGAGGCAATCAAATACCATCAAAAGAAAGCTCTATTTGTGGGAAGAAAAGGACGCAAATTTCGTTTGGTTACAAAATTGCATGACCGCGCAATTACCAGTTAAAGTAGTGCAGTGCGAAATTGAAAAAAGACCTCTGGTCCTTTGGCTGCCAAATGGTCCGGGGCTGAAGTGGTTAAACAATACACTTCAGGGGGAACACCTTTGATATCTTAAGCGATTTATGCATTCCATTGGTCTATAGTGAATAATTTAGAATTATAGATATAGTTCTAATTGCCCTTACGGTGTGTCTGCTGAGAATCATAAAATACCCTCCAGCCCACTCCTCAGACCTTTTTATTGGTTATGTTAATTCTGTAAACTCCCCCTTCAGAGACCTGAAAAGATGCACGTTTGTTGCTCTGTTTCTTGCTTACCATTGGAACTATGGAGGAATGCAGAGAGTCTTATGAGAGCTAATGACTCTGATATATCAGATTGGACTAATTTGTACAGAACAATAAGAATTTTGCTATTTTTTACTTTAATCCGGTTTTATTTATTATAACAGTGCAAGTGTCTTAATATAACAGAAATAAAGAAAAAAAAAATAAAAGACCAGTGATGAAATGGTTAATTTTACGACCAGCAAAAGGAGCACATGTCAAGGTGTCAATGCAAGAGCAAAACTGAGATATAGTCGTCTCTCAAACATTATTTAGGAAATGCCTCAACAACAATCTTTATGGTAGAATTATCATGCATTTTTAAAGAATGCTACAAATTGAAACAGACTGATGGCAAATTGTGAGACATATTACATGTTGAAGGTTAGGAGAATTTGGAGGTAGGGTTTAGCTTTACTTTAATTAGGAACTTTGTGTTCTCTGCCTGGTTATGCTGTGTGGCAAGTGTGTGTAATCACAAGAATGGCTGTTATAAAATTGCAAACTCTTTGGCAGATAAAACAATATTTTAAAACAGCTTTACGTTGTTTGCTCAGAGAGTTTTACTTAACCACTTTAACCCCCTGAAGGATTTACCCCCTTCCTGACCAGAGCATTTTTGCTATTCAGCACTGCGCCGCTTTAGCTCACAATTTTGACGTATTTTTTCCCACAAATAGAGCTTTTTGGTGGTATTTGATCACCTCTCCGTTTATTTTTTTTTGCTATAATAAATATCGCCCAAAAATATATATTTAAAAAAACACATTTCTTCCACAGTTTAGACCGATATGTATTATTCGATATATTTAAAAACAAAATCACAATAAGTGTAAATTGATTGGTTTGCGCAAAAGTTATAGCATCTACAAAATAGGGGATAGACTTATGTCATTTTTATTATAATTTTTTTTTTTTTTACTAGTAATGGTGGCGATCTGCAATTTTTATCGGGACTGCAACATTATGGAAGACAGATTGGACACTTGACACCATTTTGGGATTATTGACATTTATACAGCGATCAGAGCTACAAATAGCCACTGATTACTGTATAAATTACACTGGCAGGGAAGGGGTTAAAAACTAGAGGGCGATCAAGAGGTTAAATGTGTTCCGTCAGCGTGTTCTAACTGTAAGGGAGATGGGCTACCTAGGACATGACAGTGATCACTGCTCCAGATGACAGGGAGCAGTAGATCCCTGTCATGTCACTAGGCAGAACAGGGAACATTCCCCTGTTCTGCCTCTCCTCGCTGCAAACGCAGGCCGCCGGTGAACATAGAGTTCCCGGGACCCGCGGGCACGCTCCTGTGGCATGCGCCCGATAGGCGGCGAATTTAAAGTGACGTACAGGTACACCCTTTTGCCTGCCCGTGTCGTTCTGCCAACGTAAAACGGCGTGCGGCGGTCGGCAAGTGGTTAAATGATTCATATACTATAAAATATACAGTATATAATGTGAAAAAACTGTGTAAATTTGCAGGTCAGCAATCAAAAAAATGTAAAATAAAATGTGGTCCCAAAACAAAGAAAAATCATCAAGAGGAAACTATTTTTGAATTTTTTTATTATAAACTATGTTGCGCTGCCTCTTTAAATATATCATTGTCAAAAAAAACACATTAAAAAATGCCATAGTGTGATACTTTAGTGCAGATATTGTTATGTGCTATGCCTTTAACTTAGCACAAAAGAAAACTTTATACATTTCCAAAATACCACCCCTTGTGATGAAACGCAATGGACAGAGCATTACAGCCACCCAATCACTTTTACAGGAGGCAGAAGGGAGTCCCCCACCACCCACCACATTTACAGGATTCTCCTATTCCAGCAGAGAGCCCAGGACTTAAGTAGGTTGTTGAGTTGGCATGCTATAGAGATGAAGGAGGAACTTCTATTGCCCAGTTGTCACTATGGTGTATGGAACTGAGAATTTTGTCAGTTCTGCTAATGGTTTGCTGTTTACAAGCAGTTACTGGCTTGTAAAGTATCTGATCAAACCAGTCTCCATTTGATCAGATGCTTTTGAGAAAAGATCTCTCAGTAATGAGGACTACCCCATGCTAGCACAAGGTTGTTGTTCATACCTTGTGATAGCAATAAAGTTGACAATAAAATTCAATAAAATAAATGATTAAAAAAAAAAAAATATTAAAGTGCCTCGTCCCCCTCGTGTTGGCGCAAAAATGCGAACTCATATGCGTTCAGGACCTGCGTATGTAAAGGGTGATCACACCACACGTGAGATATTGCCACGAATGTCAGAGCAAGAGCAATAATCCTAACACCAGACCTTCTGTTTAACTCTAAACTGGTAACCTGTGAAAGGCTTTTACAGCCTCACCTATAAAGATTGTGATTTTTTTTTTTATTAGGTACCCTAGCTTGCTGCCATTCCATGGGCATATGCAAATTTAAAGCTTGACATGTTGGGTATCTTTTTACTCCGTGAAACATCATCCGTGAAACATCATCTTATATTTTATCTTATATTTTACAAAATAATTGGGTTTTGTATTGTGCTGGTGTGCACTAAAATTCATCAAAGTGTATTATTTCTGAAAATTTGCATCTGATAAGCCACTGCACGCAAGTATCATGTGACATAATATATTGTAACCACCATTGTTTTCTCCAGAGCTTTTGCTTTCAGAAAATATATATAATGTTTGGAGGTTTTAAGCAGTTCTATAGTAAAGAAAATACAGATTTTTACATGCGAGAAGAATTGGCTTGGGGAACAAGTGGTTCATTTATATTTCATCACAGATATTTATTGCCACTGTGTGCATATGTTTATATATATATATATATATATATATATATATATATATATATATATATATATATATATATATATATATATATACACACACACACACACACACAGAGCTTTCATGCATGCCGATTTAAAGGCATAGTACAAAATTGGCACTAAGGAAAAATGTCACTGTATGGCATTCTTTAATGTGGTTTTGTCACAATTGTATATTTAAAGGGGCAGTACAACATATTTTATAATTTTGATTAACAATTATTGTTCTTTTTTGCATGTAGTAAAGAGTTTCACATGGTTAAATTGCTCTACTGTATTTAACATGTTTGAAATAGGGATGAGCCGAACACCCCTCGATTCAGTTCGCACCAGAACATGCAAAAAATTTGTACAAACAAGCGAACACCGTTAAAATCTATGGTACACGAACATGAAAAACCAAAAGTGCTAATTTTAAAGGCTTATATGCACGTTATTGCCATAAAAAGTGTATGGGGACCTGGGTCCTGCCCCAGGGGACATGTATCAATGCAAAAAAAGTTTTAAAAACTGAAATAGTTTCAGGAGCAGTGATTTTAATAATGCTTAATGTGAAACAAAAATGAAATATTCCTTTAAATATAGTGCCTGGGGGTGTAAAATAGCGCATTTTCCTGTGTTTAGAACAATACCACAGCAAAATGAACTTTCTAAAAGGAAAAAAGCTATTTAAAACTGCTTGTGGCTTTAACCACTTTCAGACCGGACCATTTTGTTGGCTTAAGACCAGACCACTTTTTGCGATTCGGCACTGTCGCTTTAACTGACAATTGCGCGGTTGTGCGACGTAGCTCCCAAACAAAATTGACGTATTTTTTTCCCCAAAATAGAGCTTTCTTTTGGTGGTATTTGATCACCCCTGCGTTTTTAATTTTTTGCGCTATAAACAAAAAAAAACAAAAAATATATAAAAAAACATTTTTTCCTCAGTTTAGGCCGATACGTATTCTTCTACATATTTTTGGTAAAAAAAAAAAAATTGCAATAAGCGATTATTGATTGGTTTGCGCAAAGGTTATACCGTTTACAAAATAGGGGATAGTTTTATGGCATTTTTATTAATATTTTTTTTTTTACTAGTAATGGCGGCGATCGCGATTTTTATTGTGACTGACATTATGACGGACACATCGGACATTTTTGGAACCATTGTCATTTATACAGCAATCAGTGCTATACAAATGCACTGATTCCTGTGTAAATTACATTGGCAGTGAAGGGGTTAACCAGGGGGTGGCAGTGTAGGGGTTAAGTGTGTCCTAGGGGCATGTTACTAACTGTGGGGGGGGCGTGGCTGTGTGTGAGTGAACACTGATCTCTGCTCCAATCACAGGGAGCAGAGATCAGTGTCACTTGTTGCTAGGCAGAATGGGTAGATGCTGTTTACTTCCTCATCTCCCCGTGAGACGATCGCGGGTATCCCTGCGGCGATAGAGTCCACAGGACCCGCAACCAGACTGACGGGGGTCCCGACCGGCGCGCGCGATGGCACAGCTGCATTCTTAAAGGGACATACCTGTACGTCCTTATGCCTGTCCGTGCGATTCTGCCGACGTACATCGTCGTGCGCTGGTCGGGAAGTGGTTAATGAATTGTCGGATCCCGGCAATATAGATAAGAATAATTGAAAAAAACGGCATGGGTCCCCCCCAGTCCATTACCAGGCCCTTTGGGTTTGGTATGAATATTCAGGGGAATCCTGCACCAAAAAAAATGGCGTAGGGTCACACCAAAATCCATACCAGACCCTTATCCGAGCACGCCACCTGGCAGGCAGCAGGAAAAGGGGAGCACCCCCCCGAACCGTACCAGGCCACAAGCCTTCAACATGGGGAGGATGCTTTGGGGGTCTATAACCCCTCAAAGCACCATGTCCCCATGTTGATGGGGACAAGGGTCTCATCCAATCAACCCTTGCCGGGTAGTTGTGGGGGTCTGCGGGCAGGGGGCTTATCGGAATCTGGAAGCCTCCTTTAACAAGGGGACCCCTCAGATCCCACCCCCCCATATGAATAGGTATTGGCTACATTTTAGCCCTACACATTCACCAAAAAAGGGTAAAAAAGGTAAAAATTACAGTAGACAATTTGGGACAAGTCCTTTATTAAAAAACTAAAAAAAAAACTGTCCCACGATGTCCATTCAGCTTTGATCACAGTGTCCGACGACCCGAGAAAACCCCCCAAAAAACACGCAACTACTCCCCCTCTGACGCCACTTGACGTCAGAGGAAGGCGGGGTCATCCATTTACGTCACTGTGTGGCTCCGCCCTCAGCTATATAATAGCTGTCATCGCAAAGAGGCTTCAGTCAGCGGGAGCCTCCCATGGACGTGAAGTAGTTGCATGTTTTTTTTTTTTCTCGGGTCATTGGACGCTGTGATCAAAGATGAATGGACATCGCGGGACAGTTTTTTTTTTTTTTTTTTTTTTATAAAAGGACCTGTCCCAAATTGTCTACTGTAATTTTTACCATTTTGACACTTTTTTGGGTGAATGTGTAGGGGTACAATGTACCCGATACCTATTCACAGAGGGGGGGTGGGATCTGGAAGTTCCCTTGTTAAAAGGGGGCTTCCAGATTCCAATAAGCCCCCCGCCCGCAGACCCCCACAACCACCGGGCAAGGGTTGTGGGGATGAGGCCCTTGTCCCCATCAACATGGGGACAAGGTGCTTTCATTGGACCCCAAAGCATCATCCCCATGTTGAGGGGATGTGGTCTGGTACGGTCTCTCCCTTTTTTTTTTTCTGGTGCAGGGTTCCCTTTAATATTTATACCATTAATATTAATAATATATTTAATATTTATACCAGACCCAAAAGGGCATGGTAATGGATTGGGGGGGGGGGAACCCATGCGTTTATTTACATTCATTACAGCCTCAAGCAGTTTTAAATTACTTTTTCCTTTAGAAATGTAATTTTGCTGTGGTATTGTTCTAAACACAGGAAAAGCGCTACTTTACAGGCAGACTAAGGACACCCCCCAGGCACGATATTTAAAGCATATATTTCATTTTTATGGTTTCACTTTCACTAAGCATTATTAAAATCACTGCTCCTGAAAAAACGTCTGTTTTATAAAACTTTTTTTTTGCATTGATACATGTCCACTGGGGCGGGACTCGGGTCCCCATACACTTTTTATGGCAATAACTTGCATATAAACCTTTAAAATTAGCACTTTTGGTTTTTCATGTTAGTGTCCCATAGACTTTATGTGTTTTTTGTGGCAAATTCGAAAGCCGCAGAACACCGTTAATATTCGCTGTTCCACGAACAGGCGAACTTACGTTCGACTCGAACATCGGGCTCATTCCTAGTTTGAAATATTCAATGTGAAACATAACATACGACAGGGTCAAATTCTGTTAGATCTTTGCCCCAACTGTTTCACAAGGCTTACTTTAGCGTGGTCTAGCTCAAAGTGGAACTGGTCACCAACCAGGCAATTTAAACAGTGTATAAGATGTACAAACCCATAAGGAATGGTTACCTTTAGTAAAATCTGCTTGTCAAAATGATCATAAGAGCACTAGAATTATGCTGCTGAATATATATGCAAGATTTTTTTTCTAGTCTCTGTCCCTTTTATTGTGATGGGCAGCCTCAATGACCAATATAGAAGCTTGGAAGAAAAGGCCAAGGAAATATTTCATACAACCGCAGCTGCAGCATTTCTTATGAGCTGCGCAATTTCAATTGCTGAGGCATATGTTCTTTAAGAGCTAATCACAAGACCCAGGCTGACCATCACCTACCCTGGGGTCCCAAACAAAGAAAATATCATATTTATTTAGCTGCTCCTCAAAAATATTTGCATGGATTTTACTTCTATAGCCAGAGTCTGGATTCCCCATATGTGACAGATCTCTTAGCACCTTACAACCAAGTTTTTAAGACCATGATTGCATTTCCTACAATGTTATTTTGATGGATTTATGGCACTTTTTGAGGGTCATTATTTTTTGCATTGCAAAGACAGTGGCCCTTTAACATTTAGAGATAAAGTGCACCAAAGTGCCGAGTTTTACTGGGAAAGCATATTCATTAATATTTGCCAAGTTATATTTCTTACCTCCAAAACAAGCTCCAATTGCTAAAGCAAAGAGAAGTGGCTTAACTGGTAGATCAACATCTGCATCTTGGCTTAAGTTTATTAACACAGGAATCTACAAAGAAAAAAAAGTTATATTTATTTGTGAAATAATAAAACTAGTACCACATCACATATCTTAGGCAACGGGCAAAAGCATTACTTTATAAAGCATTTTTTTGGAAACTCTGAATTTTTATTCTACGTTTGCTGTTTTCCAACCACAATGTATTTGTTCATTCTGCTCAGAAGGTTATCAGCTTTGTAATCAGAACTTACCAAATTTTCAAGTACTTTATGATGTATCACAAGATTCAAGAGATGAGCATGAATTGCATATTCAGTGCATTACTCACAGTGGGGATCTCACCCATTGAACACTTAAGCATCCTATTGTAAATGAACAATCAGTATCCCTTATTTATTAACATGGTAGCAAGTCATTGTTTATTACAAAATGAACAGATTTTAAGCTCCTATACCCATGACAAAAACAGAAAGTTTGCTGAGAAGCAATGATTTTTCAAAAGCCAAAACTGAATTGTTAAGCAAGTTAAGGGCTTTTACAAGTATAATGGTAGCAATACAATTTTTTGGTGAAATTATTCCTCCACAATCAGAAGCACAAATGACCCATCTCAGCAATTCCAGTTTCTGAAAAAAAAAATCTGCATTGGAACTACACATGCCTACATGGAAGGCAAAGGAAGATGGCCCCATTAAAAATCCCTCTATTGAAATATTTTGTATGAGCTATGTTCTCGGCTTCATGGTTTACATTAGCAATAAGTAATGAGACTCTTCAGCAAAGCTCTGCTAAAACTGCTTTTCATCAAATTCCGACATGCAATAGGAAAAGCTGTAAATAGAAGCATTTGAATGCACATTGCTGAAAGTGCCAAGGCTGGAAAAGGTGCACTGGAGGGCTTGGTCTACTCTTATTTGAACCTTCTTAGTGGCCATGTAATGAACACAAATAGTCATAGAAAGTCCACTAGCAACAGAGATGGCAATGGGTACCTATCCTACGTACTGTAAAGCAATATTGTGCAGCAAACAAAACAAGTGGATGTGAAACATTTAGGTTTAATGTCCAAAATTCACAGAATTTGTGAAACAAGAATAGTAGTAGTAATAATGCCGATATATGAGATCTGGAATGCAGACTGTAGTGGATCAGTTAATAAAAGTAATGGAATCAGATGACATAACCTAGGCATACTGTATACACTGGATCTAAAAGGCAGTATGATCGAGAAGGATAAATATAATGCTACCCAAAATAATTAGGGCCTGTGGAGCGCTGTGAATAGGTGGTGTTTACCCAGAAGTTTGTACCCAGTTTTAGCACAACTGTCACATGGCATCAGTCACCTTGCTAAGGGAGTGATGGTGCCACCTACTGACTGCTATTAGATAGCACCTGGATTTAGTGCATTTGCAGCCAGGTTTTTTCATGTCTCACTTGTACTCTGTACAATGCAGGAAGGCCTGTCCATGTTCCCCAAAAGCATTTCCCCAAGCCAGATTTCCCTTTCCAAAGAATTCAGACTATATTCAGATGCCCAAAATAGGCACCTATGAGTATGCCCTAGTGTGAAATGACATGTTCTCAGATTGGCCTGAGCCCTGGCCAGTGGCTAAAGCAAATGCACAAACAGCAGCAAAGAAAATTCTGAATTAAATAGTTTTCACATATGGAGTTCCTGAAACTATTGAGTGTGACAAAAGGAACTCACTTTACTGGAGAAGTGATGAAAGAGGTCATGGAAGCACTTAACATACAGCAATCTTTCCATATGCCTTCTTATCCACAAAGTAGTGGTAAAGTTGAGAGACATGGGATTTTCGAAAAATAGATGTGCAAAATTAAAGCAGCTACAGGAAAAGGGATGGGTGGAAGCTTTACCACCAGCCTTAAATTCTGTACGAACTACCCCTAAACCACCACATGGGCTGTCCGCCTACAACATTTTATTCATAGGGTCTCCCAAAAAAGAACTATATTTCCCCCCAACAGTTGCAGGTTTCTCACTCTAGTATGTTTCCGATTCTGCAAACACTGAAAAAGGTTCATGAAGGCGTTTACAACTCTACACCCCACCCAGATTCTGTTTCAAGCGTTTACAAAACCCAACCAGGTGATTGGGTGGTGGTCAAGCAACACATCAGAAAGCTGCTAGAGACAAAATTTAACAGGACCCATTTGGTGCTTCTGAAAACAGGTTCTGCTACCAAGTTGGAAGGAAAGCCCACCTGGATTCACACCAGTCATTGCAAGAAAATCCTGAAGTGACGATATCCTTTGAAATAAAAAGGTTTCTTTTCCTGGTGTTTGAGAATTGAGCAATGGGAAAATTACCCTTTCAGCCAAATGCAAAATTTTACGCAACCCAACTGCTGGGTGTGTTTTCACTTACATCCCCAAATGGGAACAATACCCATGATAACAGTGCCTCTCAACTTCACTGATCTAAACAGGACCATAGTAAATGCATCAGTTTACACACTGAACGAACACCAATCAGTAATTCTGAGGGTTTTAAAACACAGGCACTAACAGATTTGTCTAAACATTACATGCCCATTTAACACTAAATGTACACTGTTGGGCAATTCAGGTTGCACTTGAGCAACGATTACAATATATGGAGGAAACTATGGTCAATGTTACTGCGTATACCAGATCCAAAGCTAAATAGAACCCTTTATAGCACATATTGGTTACAGTTCCCAGTATGTGGAAATATTGGTTTCCTGGGATTCCAGGTAATTGCATCTAGCTTTTTTTTTAGAAGCAGGAATACCATCCATTGGTAGAGGGTTACATTTTATATGTCGAGATAAAGCGTATGCCTGGCTTCCTACTAATGTTACGGGAACATGTTATTAACTACTTTGGCTGTTCACGGATACAGAAATTGGGCAATTACATTGTGATGTTTGTTTCTCATACTTATTTACTTCCTCATCTGACTATGTCTCTGTGTGATTACCTGCTGTACCAGCAGATGGTCCACCTCTTCCAATAAACCTATCATTCTGAGAAAACTAGGAGACAGTTGAACAGGACACTGTCTTTCTGTGCCAATGTAGCAGGAGCTGCCAGAAGTCGGATGATTGTAATGTGGAGAAGAATGGTGGCAAATAAAGAAAAGATAAATGACATGGACTTTCACTATATTGTTCATTTAATCACAAGAGACTTCATCTTGCTTGCAATGTTTCCATGTCTTTCACATAAAACACAGACTAAAGCATCGTACACACGGTACTATTGTTGGCAGGGGATTATCTGTTGACAGACTGTTGTCTTAATATCTTACCATTAGTACTCTCCTTTTCACAATTGTTGTCCACTTTTCTGCCAACAAATGTTGGATGACAGGCTAGTAAATTTTCGCGGACGATTTGACGTCAGTTTTTCATATGGTCAGTACACAAATCCGTCACACAAAAGTACAAACACGCATGCTCATAATCAATGCTCACCAAACACAATTAGCAGAAGGGGCCCAAAGGGTGGCACACAAGAGCTGAAATTCCTTGTAGTATGTCACTACGTTTGTGTTTGTTTCACGACAATTGTGTACCGTTAGTATGCAAGACAAGATCCTGGCACATGCCCTTTTGACAAAAATCAGATGCTCGGTAGGCCAACAGTCGTACCATGTGTACAAGGCTTAAGCTTTCCTAGAAGTGATCTCCCTCTTTCCCGCTCCCTTCTCAAGGTTTTAGTTTCACAAATGTAAGGGCCCTTTCACACGTGCGGACCGCTCATATCCTCCTGTCAGTTTTTTCAGCGGACCTGAACGGTCGATCCATATATCTCTATGGAGCAATGGATGTCAGCGGTGACATATCCGCTGACATCCGATCCGCAAAATCCAGCGGATGCAAACCCTTTTTTCCATCCGTCTGGCAGATTGGATGAAAATGGATGATCCGTAATCAACTGATCCCCCCATAGAAGAGAGTGGAGATCTGACAGGTCCGTCCCTGCACAGTGTGCACAGACTTACTTGACATCCGCTGACTCAGCGGGGATCAACGGAGCGATGCCTGCTGAGCAAGCGGATGGCTGAATACGGATCTGCACATGTGAAAGGGGCCTTAGGCATAGTTGTTGACATATGAAATTACATTCTATTCACTAGTTTTTAACATTTGACACCACTCCCTCTTCTATCTTGTGTAAAAAAGGGAATGCAATACATTTAGTCTGAACGGATATTTTAAATACAAGGATTGCATCCTGTGAAACTGTTCCTGCATGTGTCAGGGCTGGGCTCAGTCCTCCCATCTCAGAGCTCATGCTGCTCAGCTATCGGTTTAATTACCAATACTTTTCATTCCATAGTGACTCACCTGATGATCATGTCCTGCTTGTCAATCAGCCTGCTGGCTATTTAAGCTGCTTGCATCAGATCTCCTGTGCCTTCACCTTGGTCAACATATCCAGATACTCTCAGCTGTGTTTTCCTGTTAAAGACTTGCCTGGCTGACTTCCCTTCTGGTTCCTTATCGCTGCCTCTGACTACGCTGATCTCTGGATTCCTGTTTTACTGGCTTGCTCCGACTACCTGCTCTGGTTACCAAACTATTTGTGATTTTTACTGTACTTCTGTCTCAGTCTGATTCATGGTTCCTGACAATATGCACTCTATTAGCATCAATGGAAGGCAGATGAGACCCTTGATATCTCAGCAAGGAGAATCTGTAGATTGCTTTTTGTCCCTTATGTGACAAAGCTTTAGTGAAAAAAAAAAAAAAAGGGCCCAAAAATTGAAGTTACACTCAAGAATTTTTTAAGCAGCTTTAACGGCTGATTCAATCACTTACTGAGTATGCATTTTCTGGTCTTTTAATCCTTGCCCATGTTCCTGTTTAAGCTGGTGCCATGACTATGGATCCAGGCTTCCCATTTCAGGATGGCTCTTTTCTATTGCAGCATCTTTTGAAGAACTTTGCATGCAGGGATTAAAGTTGGATCCCCTTACACTGTGTGCATCAATAGAAACACACAGCCCTATAGTATAGGGTGGCAAGGCACTCCCCTTCTCTCTCTTCCTCCCCCTCCCTTCACCAAGCTAACTTACTGCCTGGAGATTGCACTCTCCACTGTTAACCAAGGTTCGGGGAAGCCACACAGAGTAGGAACCCGTGGCATTAAAAGTTGTAGACTGCAAGTGCTGGGGTGAATGTTTTCACAAATAGTTTTCTGGAAAATGTTTATTTTATTGTGCTCAATATGTTAAACTAAAAACATGCTTAAGTTTTTAATACCAATTGATTCTCCAAATCGAATTTTCTTATTTCATTTATATAAAAAGATCTGAGATATCCAAATCCATCAGATACACCATGATACAAAGCAGGGAAATTATGAAGGCATTAAAAGTTTAGTTTTACTCTCTGCATGCATGGATACACAAGCTGCAGCATCTATACCAGCGACGGTGAACCTTGGCACCCCAGATGTTTTGGATCTACATTTCCCATGATTCTCATGTACTCTGCGGTGTATTTGAGCATCATGGGAAATGTAGTTTCAAAACATATGGGGTGCCAATGTTCGTCATCACTGCTCTATACCATCAGTAAAATTTTTGGGCTACATGCAAGCTTTCCCTCTGTAATGCACCAGTCATTTTGTACAAAACAATATAAGTGTTATTTTAAAAGTATTTAATACGTTTTAGTTGTTTTATGGAAAACACTGATGTTTTTATTTATTTTTTCAGGAGGAAGAAAGGAAGCAGGAAGCACAGGATTCCAGCCGATTGATACTCCAGAAATTGTTACCCATAAAATAGACAGGTGCAGTTTGACCGAAATAATAGGTCATTTGCTTGAGGTGAGGGTAGCCCACAAGGTGCTTTATAATAATCACAGAAGAGTGTTAAAACACGTTATTTAATCATTTGGACACTTGCAGTGCTTTATTTATAACGTGAATTTTCTGGATTCATACTTTAAGAGAGATCCACTGTTCATTTTAAGGATTTTTGTATGGAATTATGCACACTAACAGACAATTTATGGTGATGGTGTGAATTGTTAAGTTTAGTTATTTAGGGGTAGGTGTGTTTGCGACTCTGAGACACTGATTAATATTTCATATTGTGGGGTTATATATGGAACACGGTTTAGACCAGTGGTTCTCAACCCCTGTCCTCGGGACCCACTAACAGGTCAGGTTTGCAAGATAACTTAAAGATTTACTAGACCCACAACAGTAAAATCATTCTGTATATGCAGCATAGCACGCTTGTTATACTTCCTGTGGAACTTAGGGGGTTAATCCTCCGCATTGTGTAAAAAAATACCAGTTACACTTACCGGTAACGGATTTTCTAGGAAATCTTCCAGGACGGCACACCTGAGAGGATGACTGGTCACACCTGGCAGGAAACACAATTAACAAAGTTTAAAAAGCCCCACCCCTCCCTCTGACCCTCAGTTATGACAAAGTAAACACCCACACCAGTGTCAGAGGGTACATTCTGTGAAGAATAAAACATCACCAACATTTAAGGGTAGGGAAGTAGGCCTGCCGTCCTGGAAGATTTCCTAGAAAATCCGTTACCGGTAAGTGTAACTGGTATTTTTCTCTAGTCATCTTCCAGGACGGCACACCTGAGACGATGAGCAAGAAGTTAAGGCCTACCTTAGGGTGGGACCACCGCCTGTAGGACCTTCCTGCCAAAAGCCAAGTCCTGAGGGGACAACAGCTCCACTCTGTAATGCCTCAGGAAGGTTTTATGGCTCGTCCATGTTGCTGCCTTGCAGATCTGATCTATGGAAGCACCTGCCCTTTCTGCCCAGGAGGTCGCCAGAGATCTGGTTGAATGAGCCTTAAGGTGGGATGGAACCGGTTTATCCGAGTGTTTATAGGCTAATGCTATTGCCTGCTTAATCCACCTGGCTATCGTAGGTTTTGAGGCCTGAAGACCCTTTCTTTGGCCCCCAAAAGTAACTAGAAGATGATTTGATCTCCTAAACTCCCTTGCCCTTTCTAGATAGACTAAAAGACAGCGTCTAACATCTAAAAGGTGCAATCTTTCTTCCTTCTCATTCTTCGGATTCTGGCAGAATGATGGAAGAATAATCTCTTGTGACCTGTGGAACCCAGAGGTCACTTTTGGTAAATAAAGAGGATCCTGTCTAAGGATTACCCTGTCCTCTAGGATCAACAAAAAAGGCTCTTTTATTGTCAGGGCCTGTAGGTCGCCTACTCTTCTAGCTGTGGTAATGGCTAGAAGAAAGGCCATTTTAAGGGAAAGAAATTTAAATGAAATTTGATCCAACGGCTCAAATGGCCCTTTCGTCAGGGCGTCCAGAACCAGGGACAAATCCCACGGCGGGAAACTAACTGTCCTTACCGGGGTTAACCTTTCCCTGGCTAGCAAAAATCTCTTAACAAGAGGGTCTTGAGCTAACCTTGTGTCAAAGAACACCGACAGGGCTGCTACCTGGACCCTAAGGGTACTGACCGCTAACCCTAGGTCTACCCCCTCCTGGAGAAAATCCAGAACGGTTGGGATCGTCTGGATAGTTCTCTGATTTGCTTGAGCCCATCTAGAGAAGATCTTCCAGACCTTTGCATAAATCTGTCTGGTAACCTTCTTCCTACTAAGGAGAAGAGTGTCAATTACCTTCTCCGAGCATCCCCTGTTCCTGAGGATCTCCCTCTCAAGAGCCAGGCCGTCAGGGACAGAAACCCCGGGTTGGGATGCAGCACTGGGCCCTGGCAGAGAAGATCCCGCCTGACCGGGAGATGTAGCGGAGGCACGACTGACCACCTCCACATGGTGGGGAACCAGACCCGCTTCGGCCACCAGGGTGCAATCAGGATAAGGTCTCCATCCGACTGTGACAGCTTTTGAAGCACTCGTGGGATGAGTACCAGGGGAGGAAAGGCATATGCCAGGCTGAAGTCCCAATTCTGAGCGAGAGCGTCTACTCCTGAGGATCTCTGTTCTCTCGTGAGAGAAAAGAATCTCCGCACCTTTGCGTTCCTTTGACAAGCGAATAAATCTATCTCTGGTACTCCGAAATGACGTTTTACCAGAGCGAAAACTTCTTCGTTCAACTCCCATTCTCCCTGAAGAATGGGCTGTCTGCTGAGGAAGTCTGCTTGTATATTGAGGGATCCCTTTATGTGGACCGCAGAGATTGAGAGAATGTTTTTCTCTGCTTCTCCCAGGAAATCTTGGGTCAGTGCCCTTAGACTGACTGACCTTGTTCCCCCTTGACGGTTCAAATAGGATACTGCCACCCGGTTGTCCGAGAAAATTTGGACTTCCCTTCCTTGGATCAAGTCCCGGAAGACACTTAATGCCTTCCCGACTGCCAGAAGCTCCCTGAAGTTTGAGGAAGCTCTGCTCTGACTCTGATCCCAGGGACCCTGGGCGTAGCGGTCTCCTAAATGAGCCCCCCAACCCCAGGCACTTGCGTCTGTTGTAATGCCTATTGGGTCTAGCTGTGTCCACGTCCGACCTCCCGATAGGTTGACGGGATCGAGCCACCAAACTAGGGAGCCTCTTACCTCCTCTGACAGAGGAACTTTCTCCTCCAGGGTTTCTCTTCTCCCGCCCCAAGAGGAGAGAAGGAAGCCCTGGAAGACTTGTGAGTGGAGCTGAGCCCAGGGAACTGCCGGGATGCAAGAGGCCATCAGGCCCAACACCCTCATGATGTTTCTCAAAGATACCTCCGGGGCTTCGAGACACACTGTCACTGCGCCCCGAATTTTTTCGACCTTTTCTGGAGGAAGAAACACTTTCTGGGCTACTGAGTCCAACTGATACCCCAAGTATACCTTTGACTGTGAGGGATCCAGGGAGGATTTCTCCTGACTCACCATCCAACCTAGGGAATCCAGGGTCGACAAGACCAACTCTCGATCTCTCAGGAGCTGGTCTCTGGATGGACTGTAGATCAACAGATCGTCGAGGTATGGTATCAGAGCTACCCCCTGAAGGTGTAGAAAGGATACTACCTCTGCCAGGACTTTGGTAAAAATCCTTGGACTGGCCGCAAGGCCGAAGGGAAGTGCCCTGAACTGCCAATGCTGCACCCCCTGCTCTGTCCGTACTGCGAAACGCAAGTACTTCTGATGATCCGGGGCAATGGGTACATGCAGGTAAGCATCTTTGAGATCTAATGTGATCATGAAAACTCCCTTCTGGAGGTGTTTTCTGACCGTGTAGATGCTCTCCATTCTGAATCGCTTGTACAACAGGTAGTGGTTCAGTTTCCGTAGATTGATAATCAACCGAAACTTGCCCGATGGCTTCGGGACCACAAAAATGTGGGAATAAAAACCGAAAGCCCTCTGAGTCACTGGGACCGGGATAATCACTTCCTGTTCTGCGAGCATGCGAACGCTGTCTAGCAAGCCCCTTGCCTTCAGAGAATCTTTGGGAAGGTAAGTAACCAAAAAATTTTGAGGTGGGAGTGACCGAAATTCCAGCTTGTAACCTAGTTTTATTAGGTCTAAAATATAAGGGCTCTCTGAGATCTTCTCCCAATGGGGAAGGAAATACGAGAGCCTTGCGCCCACTTTTATGGCGTCATTTAGAATCCTTGCTGGACGGTCCGGACCCAGAAAAAAGGATTCCACCTTTTTCTTTGCCCTTTCCGATCCCCCATTTCTTCCTTTGTCCCCCTTTGCCCTTGAACTGGCCTTTTGCCGGGGGGCCACGAAAAAATTTCCTCCCTTTTTCCTTCTTGGGTTTGGAGGGAAATTTCTTACCTTTTTCTGTGGATCGGGAAAGGACCTGTTCCAGACCCGAACCAAAGAGTAGGGAGCCCTCAAAGGGAATACCACAGAGTCGGGACTTAGAGGTGAAGTCTCCGTCCCAAGTCTTAACCCAAAGGGCCCTCCTGGCTGAGTTCAGTAATGCCGCTGACTTAGCAGTCGTCCTTACTGTCTCTACTGCCGCGTCCGCCAAAAAGGCGATAGCTCTCCCCACCACTTCCAGGGATTCTACTACCTCCCTGGATTCCTTCTTACGTGTGAGATGGTCCATCAGCTTGTTGAGCCATGCGTCCGCGTTCCTGGCTACACAAGCTGAAGCTAATGCAGGGCTCATGGCCGATGCATTCGCTTCCCAAGCTCTACGCAACAGGATCTCAGATTTTTTGTCCATCTGATCCTGAATGTTACCCGCGTCCTCAAAAGATAAGTCCGACCGTTTAGAAACCTGCGCCAAGGACGCATCTAAACGTGGGACTTTGAAAAATTTTTCTTCCTCCTCCTCCTTAAAAGGACATCTCCGTTTCCAAGTTTTAAGTCTGAGGAGTTTACGCTCAGGTTCCTTCCATTCCCTCAAGATAATATCTTTCAGGGACTGGTGAACTGGGAAGGATCTGGCCTGTGGCTTACCCAAACCTCTATAGACCTTATCCTGAGCTGACACTTGGGCGGAAGGTAACTGAATGTCCTCTGACGCATATACTGCCCTGAGGAGACCCTCCATATCCTCTGCTGAAAAGAGGTGTCCCCCAGATCTGGTCTCTACATGGCTATCCTGATCTGAGTCCTCCCCCTCCTGGGAACTCAGGTCAGAGCTGCAAACCTCCTCCTCTGAATAGTATGGGGCAGGTTCCTGAGACCCTCCTGTAAAGGTAGATCTATCTTCCTGTGAGGGAGAGCTTTCCCTTACTGATCTGGCATCCCCCTGACGCTGATCAAGTACGGCTTTAAAAGACTGAAGGGTAGCTAGCATCTCAACCTGAAGTGCCCTGCATTCCTTCGCAACTTCTGCTGTCTCTTTGCCTGCCAATTTGTAAATACATTTGTAACAAAAAGGCTTGCTGTGGTCCTGTGGGAGTTTAGAGCTACAAGACCCACAGCGTTTAGTTTTGGATGTGGCTTTCCCAGACCTACTGGCTCTCTCCTGAGCAGGGCATTCGGTCTCTGTAAGAAAGGGACACCCCATTAGCCACATCACATACACATACAGTGTGGGGGACAAGGACAATAGGGCCACCCCAAATGTCTGCCCCCCCTCGCTCCAGCCGAGTCACTCACCCCCTGTGGCGACCTCTGATGCCGCGAGCTCTGGTCCGCCTTCCATCCTCTGCCTCTACACCGGTAGATGGATCGACTGTGAAGGCTGTGGACCTTGGGCCCCCTCTTTCCAAACAGCCGCCTCGTGCTCTGACCGCCGCGCTCGCCGCCATTTTGTTGAAGCCCCGGCGCGCCGGATATGACGTCACACCGGCGCCCGGCGGCTTCCGGACATGCGCACTAGCGGCTACAGACGCCGCTCTGCGCCGCGGTCTATCCCTAAGGATGGCACGGCCCCCTAAGGGGAAGAAAACGTTCGGCCATTGGAGCCCAGCTTCCGGCCGACGTGGGGTGTATCAGCGCCCCCCCCCAACCGTCCACCACTGTCAGGTATGAGGGGAGGAAAAGAGGGAAGGTTAGGTGGCCCCTGGGGTTATGGACAACTCACCTGTCCTAGTGCCCCAGCCTCTCCCATTCAGCTTTCTAGGGAGAGCAGAGGGAAAACCCCTTAATTTAATGGCATTTGAAAAATGCTTGAACAGAGAACCCCACAGGCACCACTGACTGCTCTGGGTTTGTTCATTAAGGGGGCGACCATGGTCCCAGACCTGAGGTCTTAGAAAAAATAACAAACGGTTTCGCAGCCATCAGCGTGTGGGAAACACAATCAATAACTGAGGGTCAGAGGGAGGGGTGGGGCTTTTTAAACTTTGTTAATTGTGTTTCCTGCCAGGTGTGACCAGTCATCCTCTCAGGTGTGCCGTCCTGGAAGATGACTAGAGAAAGGCTGTTTTATCCTGTATGCATAGATCCTCCCCCTCCTGCACTGTATCTGGGGAAAGCCAGCTAACACAGGCAAAGTAGCTGACCTGCACATGCTTAGTTGTGTCTTTTATGCTGGAGTGAACATTTACTTGTTGATTATAGCGGTGTGGTGTCACATGATATTTACACCACATATGTGGGCGTGTATACAGGCTGCAGTGGAAATCTCCTCCTTCCTGAACTCTCAGCACTGGTCACAGATCAGCAAAAAAGGTATAGGGCACGGGGGGCAGATTAACTATTTTCATATTACTGGGTTTAGTAACACTTTAACCACTTGCCTACCAGGCACGAACACCCCCTTCCTGACCAAGCCATTTTTCAGCTTTCAGCGCTGTCGCATTTTGAATGACAATTGCGCGGTCATGCAACGCTGTACCCAAATAAATATTTTTTTTTTTAAACAAATTTTTTCCTCAGTTTAGGCCGATACATATTCTTCTACATATTTTTGGTAAAAAAAAAAAAAATCGCAATAAGCGTATATTGATTGGTTTTGCGCAAAAGTTATAGCGTCTTCAAAATAGGGGATGGATTTATAGCATTTTTATTATTATTTTTTTTTTTTACTAGTAATGGCGGAGATTTGCGATTTTTATCATGACTGCGACATTGCGGCGGACATATCGGACACTTTGACACATTTTTGGGACCATTCACATTTATACAGCGATCCGTGCTATAAAAATGCATTGACTACTGTATAAATGTGACTGGCAGGGAAGGGGTTAACACTAGGGGGCGCTGCAGGGGTTAAAATGTACCCTATATGAGTGATTCTAACTGTGGGGGGAGGGGACTGACTGGGGGAGGGGACCGATCGGTGTCCCTATGTACAAGGGACACACCATCGGTCTCCTCTCCTCTGACAGGACGTGGATCGGTGTGTTTACATACACCGATTCACGTCCTGCTCGATTACCGGGCAATCGCGGGTGCCTGGCGGTTATCGCGACCGCCGGGCACGCGCATCGGGTCCTCAGCTACGCGGCGGGCACGCGCGCCTCCCACGGCGCGCGCCCCCTAGTGGCCAACAAGCGAGCGCCGTCATATGATGGCGGCCCGCCACAATAGCTGCACCGCTCCGCCGTCATTTGACGGTGGGCGGTCAGATAGTGGTTAAATAAATCGCAGGTGATATAATTTGCTGCTCAGTGATTTCAGTATTCTAGTCTACATCTCTCCAAGGTAATACTTAAAATCTGGCCCATTAGTGGGTCCTAAACCACTGATTTAGACTCTAGCAGCAGCATATTTTGTATTGCACACATTGTTAAATGGTTCACAGCTGCGCAAGAGTCAGAGTTTAGTTTTACTAAAAAAGGAACTTCAGTCCCCTTTCATTTGACTTTTCCCCCTCCTTGCACCTCTATTATCACATTTCTGGCATGGCCTTTAAGTCATGGCAGAGTCCTATGCTACATCTGCATATGCATGGGGAATTTTCAGCTCATGTGCATCTGCAAACGTGCCAATTTTGGAAATTCATTGACAGTCAGTCTTTGGATGTATGCAGGAAAATCTGTGCATGCAGATGTGCAATGGAACTGTGAGAGGCAGGGGAGGAAACAGGGCATAACTAAAGCTCATTTAGGGTGAAGGTCCACTTTAAGTTTGCTGAACTCCAGAGTAAGGGGAAAAAATTATCCATAAAGGCATATTTGTTTAGATCTTCATTATTGCATTTTCCCATACATATAGAACTAAAATTGAAATGGCACAATTGGTTGGACTAACCCCAGCCTGTGCCCAGACTATAGAGAGCTAACTATTTACAGAAAAAAAAAATTAAAATAAAAAAGCAGTAAAGGAGCCCCACTCTCCTCACTAGCTGCTTTAAGGCGAAGTTATTAATTCTCAAAAATCTTCAAATATCACAACAAAGTACCTAAGGCTCCATTCATTCCTAATTGGGTATGATGGTGTGCCTTTTGAGCATTTAGGTGTGGCACGTTTAAGGCTACCTTGTAAGTGGTTTTGGCACCTTTTTATCAAATAAAATTGCATTACAGTGCATGACAGTCATCATAAACTGATGCAATTTAGCATATGTGAATTGGATGGTAAATTCGGGATGCCATTAAGAATGAATTGGTTGTGCTGTGAAAATATTTTCTTACAATGCCTATTGATAGAGTGATGAATTTGGCTTGTTTAAAAGTGTGGGTGTAGAATTGTAAATCTACAAGCCATTTGCAGTATGTTGTAGTTTTTTCACTCTGTACTTGCTTGTCTCTGGACAACTACAGTAAAAGCCTTTTATTCTTGAAAAAAAAAAAAAAAAAGATCCTTCACTTCTTAGACTTACCATTGCAGTGGTGAATGGAATGTTGTCAATTAAGGATGAAGCTAAAGCTGAAACCCACACTACCAAAATAATGGCAATTGCAAGCCGCTCATCTTCAGGCACTCCCTAAGTTTGAAAGATTTATGAACAAAATATTAGTTAAAAATGATCCTTTAAATACAAGTACAGTATGACAAGTGAAATTGTTCACAAAATTATAAAGTCATTAAAGCCATTTTTAGCTAAAACCAGAACAATTAAAACTATTAATATAATGTAAATTTACAATAATAATGTAGGTCAAAATGAAACAAATTTTAATAGCAAAAATGCAAAAAGTGTTATCATTTTTAAAAATGTATTCTTCGATAAACACATCTACAGAATTTTAGCCGTTCATTTGAGTAATATGATTTGACAGAGCAGTTAAATATTATGAATACGCTCAAGGGCTCAGAAAATTTACAATGTAATAGTGGGTTTCAGTATTCTGTTACATTTGGACAAACCGCAGTTACAGAAATGATTAACAAGTCAGTAAACCTTACACACTTCAGCTAAAGATGAAATGAGTAAATATTCATATAGGTATAAATTAAAAAGTTTCCATATTTTGAGATTCTCAATGTTAATTCAGAGTATGCAATATCCTGAAATTTGTTACAGTATAAAGGTTTACCCTATATGTTGTGAGCCAGTTTACAGAGGAAGATACACTTTCCTTCATTAAGATTGCTAGACAGTCTGCTGTATGTATCTAAACCCAAGAACACAAAAATGTAATATATTGCAGCTTATCAGATGATTCCCCCCCCCCCCTTTTTTTTTGTTAAGGTGTTTTCCTTGTTTTTTTAACCTAGGCCAATATACAGCATACACTCACCGCCCACTTTATTAGGTACACTTTGCTAGTACCAGGTTGGACCCCATTTTGCTTCAGAACTGCTTTAAATCTTTGTGGCAGTGATACAACAAGGTGTTGGAAACATTCCTCCATATTGGCATGATAGCATCACGCAGTTGCTGCAGATTTGTCGGCTGCACATCCATGATGCAAATTTCCCATTCCTTCACATCCCAAAGGTGCTCTGTTGGATTGAGATCTGGTCTGTCTTTTCTGCCATAAGATGCACCTACTGCATCACTGTCTCTTCTGGTATGTAAACTGAGCTGTGAATGCGCAGCTCAGCTTCCACCCTCAGCCCATTTTCCATGTGCCAAGATGACTGCCTCCTGTGCATGTGCAGAACAACATCATTCAGCACTAGCCAATGAAAATGGCTGGAGATTGGCACACAGATGCCAGCAAGGGACAGGACTGGAGAAAAGGTATGTTTAGTTCCGCTTATAGGCCAGAGAAGCTGCCTCGTTTGCATTGTCTTCATTGGCATGGCTTTCCTTACCAGATACCAACTGCAACCACCCATTTGAAGTGACAGGCAGGTTCACAGCTTTAACAATTAGGCTATCCCCACTGCAGGAGAATGAATGTTTCAGCTTTGTTTACTGGACACCCACCAGCCCTAGACTCCTATGTAGATAGCCTTCTGGGTGATCCATCTCTTGGCTTACCTTTTTAAAATAGGTTTTGGAAAGCTCATATATACCCCCTACAAACAAACCATTTTTAGACTACAGAAGGAACTCACCAAATTGCTTTTGAAAGGGGGAAATATTTGAATTGCCAAAATACAGCTTTAAAAAAAATGTGGATAAAGAAATACAGCGCTCGCAACACACAATATAAGTGAGACAAAAATAAACATAAAAGTCCAAATAAATGTGACTGAAGTGATAATCCACAGTGGAGAAATTGCAAAATGCTTCACAAACTTTCAGGTGTACAATAACACCCCTCATGTGTCCCCACTCACCAGAATGAACAAGGAGGTTCTTGACGGCCTGTGGGAGGGCGAAATGCATTTATGTAATTTCCGGTTCCGATTGACGTCACTTCCGGTCTCGTGGAGCGCACATTTTGAACAGCGTTTTCTGCATCTACAGCTCCATGTTTATGCCTGCTTTTATCATATTTTTTGTAAGTAGCGATCCCTATTGTGCAATACATCTTTTTTATAACAGTACTTCACTATTAGCCCCTCCTCTCTTCATTTTTGGGTGCCCGTTTATCCGGATGAGAGTCTCCACTTGGAAATCTGTAATCTGATGACTTGACACCAAATCCACTATTCCGGGATATTACTTACAAGCTTGAAGAGATCCCTAGACTGAAAAGCTAGGGGTTGTGCCGTTTCGGTGAGTGGGGACATATGAGGGGGATTTATTGTACACCTGAAAGTTTGTGAAGCATTTTGCACTTTCTCGCTGTGAATTATCACTTCAGTCATTTATTTGGACTTTTATGTTTATTTATTTTGTCTCACTTATATTGTGTGTTGCGAGCGCTGCATTTCTTTATCCACATTTTTTTAAGTGATTAGTACCTTGTGTACAGCAGCTGTATATTATTACTTCATATTCCACCAGCGCGAGTATATATTTAGAATATATTTTCCCAAATCCAGCTTTTACCAACAACATTTCATTTAAGCTATCCCCTCTTCATTTTATAATGAATGCTGCTGCCAGACTCATCCACCTTACCAACCAATCAGTGTCCACACCCCTCTCTGACAATCCCTCCACTGGCTTCCCATTGCCCAATGGATAAAATTCAAAACACTAACAGTAACATACAAAGCCATTTACAACTCTTCCTGAAGCTACATCACCAATCTGATCTCCAAATATTACCCAAACCATCCTTTCTGCTCCTCCCAAGACCACCTGCTCTCTAGCTCCCTGGTCTCCTCCCATGCTCGTCTCCAGGACATTTCTAGAGCCTCTCCCATCCCTCTGGAACTTCCTACCCCAATTTGTCCGCTTATCTCCTATTGTTTCACCAGCCCCTCACTATTAGACTGTAAGCTCGCAGGGCGCCCTCCTAACCCTTTTGTTTTGAATTGTATTGTTGCTGTATTGTCTCCCTTTATATTGTAAAAGCATTGTGCAAACTATTGGCGCTATATAAATCCTGTTTAGTAATAAGAAGAAGAATCTCCCAGATATGAGTAAATGCAACTGGCCTGCCTCTTTAGGTTTGCAGCGACTGGTTTAATGGAACTAGCATATTAGCCAACCAACTCTGGAAAAGGCTGTGGCTGACTTAAAGTGGAGTTCCACCCAAAAGTGGAACTTCCGCTCCTTGTACTCTTTCCCCCCCTCAGGTGCCACATTTGGAACCTTTCTGGGGGGTGGGGCGCAGGATACCTGTCTTTCACAGGTATCCTGTTCCCACTTCTGGGAGCCTCAGCCGTGGGTATTGACGTCACCGCCCGGGCTCCCTCCTCCTTCCCCGGCCCAGTAGGAGAAAGGAGTGAAGCCTCGCACATGCGCAGTAGGGTTCCCGTCGTGAAGCCATAAGGCTTCACTGCCAAGTTCCCTTACTCGCAATGGAGGCGGCATGCACCGAACAGCTGATGGGAATACACCACTCCTAAAGTGTACCTGCCCATTGAAATCAATGGGCAGCGCTGCCGAAGCACCTGCAAAGCACCTAGCGGGGGGGTTAAGCTCGAAAAGCGCAGCAAAAACCACAGTAAAGCATCGCTAAAACTAGTAGCGCTTTACCACTGATGCCCGGGAACTGGCAGTGTGAAAATGCTCTTAAAGTAAGGGCTTTTGCAGAGCTGTTAGTTCAAACAAACATCCTTGAATACCTACCTTTCTGTCAGAATAAGGCTGGTCATAAAGAGCTCCCCCTGCTGACTGCAAGCACTTAATAGTAGATAATGCAAAAAAAGTATTTTATATTTTTCTGACTAAAACAGGAAAATTCTAAAAAAGCTTTGTGTCATGAACATAATAAAAGTTATAATCTTCACGCAATGCCTCCTAAAGGGTTGCAAGCAGGATATGGGTTATAAGAAGAAGTTAACTCACCTTTATAAGCACTGCTGTCTGCTCTCCTATGTAATCTATTAAATGCAGATTAGCCAATGCCTGAAAACAAAAAAATGTATTTTAGCAATGGGGCCACCACATGTATTCATTACAAATAGATAATGTCCTTACTGCTTAGTAGTGTTTAGCAGAACATTGCTGTTGCTTTTATAAGTGCAAGTTTATGATCAGCACTGTCAGTAAATTTGCTCTGAGAAAAACATTTTATAAGGTGCATATTTATAAAGCAATGAATGGGCATCCATCTAATACTGCAGGTTAAAATTCTTGCATGTGTAGGCCTCCACCATATGTCACTAAATGGGAGCAGGACCTGGGATGCACGTTTGATATTGCAGATTGGTATTGAATCTGGTTTGCAACCAAATCTTCATCCGAGTGTCCTTGCGGTGGAAACAAACTATAATGTCCTTCCCCACTGGTACCTGGTCCCAGCCAGAGTTGCAAAATATGTTCCCAATTACCCAGCAGTAGGGATGGGCCCGGTTTTCGATTCGAACCCATGTTCGAATCGAACATCGGGCGCTCGCCTGCTCGGCGAGCCCAGAACTATTTGGGCCGCTCGCATCAAATTCGTGTGATGCGAGCGGCCCGCAAAGCATTGCGCTAGTCGCAGTGCAATGCTGGCTGATGATTGGCCAAGCATGCACTGTGACCCCGCATGCTTGGCCAATCACAGCGCCGGCAGCGAGGAGAGCCATAATTGGCTACAGTCAGGATGCCTGTAGCCAATTATAGCTCAGGGGCGGCCTTGCATATTATTTTCAGTCACAGTGTCAGTGTGTTGCTGACTGCTGACAAGATATGCTCTATTTCTGGGGATTTGTGTGTGCGTGCTGTTAGAACAGCATTGCAGTATCACATCTGGGGGGTGTCTATAGGTGGCCTGTGAAGGGGGGCAGGTTTCCTGTGCTTAGAACTTTCCCTGCAAAAACTGTCATTTTTTCCAGGAAAAAAGCTATTTAAAAGCACTCGCGGCGAATGAATTGATGGCTCCTGTAACACAGAGAACTGTCATTCATTGATAAAAAACAAAAAGAAAAGCGTGGGGGTCCCCCCAAATTCAATAACCAGGCCCTTCAGGTCTGGGATGGACTTTAAGGGGAACCCTAGCCAAAAAAAATGGCGTGGGGTCCCCCTCAAAATCCATACCAGACCCTTATCCGAGCACGCAACCTGGCAGGCCGCAGGAAAAGAGGGGGGACGAGAGCGGCCCCCCCTCCCGCCTGAACCGTACCAGGCCACATGCCCTCAACATTGGGAGGATGCTTTGGGGTTCCCCCCAAAGCACCTTGTCCCCATGTTGATGAGGACAAGGGCCTCTTCCCCACAACCCTGGCCATTGGTTGCGGGGGTCTGCGGGCAGGGGGCTTATCGGAATCTGGAAGCCCCCTTTAACAAGGGGACCCCCAGATCCCGCCCCCCCCCCTGTGTGAAATGGTAAGGGGGTACAAAAGTACCCCTACCATTTCACCAAAAAAGTGTCAAAAATTGTAAAAATTACAGGAGACGGTCTTTGACAATTCCTTTATTAAAATTTTTTTTCTTCTTTCTTCATCCTTCGGTTTCTTCATCTTCTCCTTCCGTCATCTTTTTCCATCTTCTTCTTCCATTTTCTTCTTCCTCCGATCCGCTTCTTCTTGCGCTGGTCTTCTCGTCCTTCTCATCCGGCATCTTCTTCCGTCGGTGTCTCTTCTTGGGCCACTCCTCGCAATGTGAGGCTCCCGCTGTGTGAGGCTCCGCTCCGTCTGACAGGTCTTTTATAATGGAGGGCACCTGGTGACCCCGCCCCCTCTGACGCACGGGACGTCATGGGGAATTCCCTATGGCTTTCCCCATGACGTCAGAGGGGGGCGGGGTCACCAGGTGCCCTCCGTTATAAAAGACCTGTCAGACGGAGCGGAGCCTCACACAGCGGGAGCCTCCCATTGCGCGGAGCGGCCCAGAAGAGACGCCGATGCCGGACAAGAAGGACGAGAAGACCGGAGCAAGAAGAAGCGGATCGGAGGAAGAAGAAAATGGAAGAAGAAGATGGTAGAAGATGACGGAAGGAGAAGATGAAGAAACCGAAGGATGAAGAAAGAAGAAAGAAGATTTTAATAAAGGAATTGTCAAAGACCGTCTCCTGTCATTTTTACAATTTTTGACACTTTTTTGGTGAAATGGTAGGGGTACTTTTGTACCCCCTTACCATTTCACACAGGGGGGGGGCGAGATCTGGGGGTCCCCTTGTTAAAGGGGGCTTCCAGATTCCGATAAGCCCCCCCCCCGCCCGCAGACCCCCACAACCAATGGCCAGGGTTGTGAAGAGGCCCTTGTCCTCATCAACATGGGGACAAGGTGCTTCGGGGGGGACCCCAAAGCATCCTCCCAATGTTGAGGGCATGTGGCCTGGTACGGTTCAGGCGGGAGGGGGGCTGCTTTCGTCCCCCCCTCTTTTCCTGCGGCCTGCCAGGTTGCGTGCTCGGATAAGGGTCTGGTATGGATTTTGAGGGGGACCCCACGCCATTTTTTTTGGCTAGGGTTCCCCTTAAAATCCATCCCAGACCTCAAGGGTCTGGGATGGATTTTGAGGGGGACCCTACGCCATTTTTTTTTTTTTTTTGGCTGGGGTTCCCCTTAATATCCATCCCAGACCTGAAGGGCCTGGTTATTGAATTTAGGGGGACCCCCACGCTTTTTATTTTTTATGAATGACTTTTTTTTTATGAATGACTTTCAATGAATGACTGTTCTCTGTATTACGGGAGCCGTCAATTCAAATTAGCCGCGAGTGATTTTAAATAACTTTTTTACTTGCAAAAATTACACTTTTTGCAGAGACAGTTCTAAACACGGGAAACATGCGCCCCTTCACATGCATACTATAGACACCCCCCAGGTACGAAATTTAAAGGAATATTACACTTTTATTGTTTCAATTTAAGCATTATTAAAATCACTGCTCCTCAAAAAACGTCCGTTTTAAAAAAAAAAATTTGCATTGATACATGTCCCCTGGGGCAGGAACCGGGTCCCCAAACACTTTTTATGACATTAACATGCATATTAGCCTTTAAAATTAGCAATTTTAATTTCGAACGTTCGCATCCATTAAAACTAATAGGGTTCTAAAGCTCGCACAGACTTTAGGTCCGTTCGCGGGTTCTGGTGCGAGCCGAACGGGGGGGTGTTCGGCTCATCCCTACCCAGCAGTATGATTTCACAGCTGTTCAGATCCTGGCACGCACATTCATGTGTGGTGGGACTGCAAAGTAGCTCAAAGCTTCTGGAAGGTCATTTTCAAATTAGCTTTTAAAAGCACTTAGACCTTTATACAGCCAGGTCCAGCAACGGCTCTCTTAAATTTAAAACTGAAAGTGGTGATGCAGAGTGAGTTCCATCTCCTCCTACAGCTCTTTACAGCCACTAAACAAACAATAGCTAAAGCCTGGAGATCCCCATTCTTGGTTGTAGTTGAAACTAAATACAGGCTGAATAAGGCCTTAAAGTGGATGTCATAATGTAGAGAATAAGATTTCCTTTCATTTGAGCCCAGTCTTGCCACACAGATTTACTCCAGCCCTGAGAAATCCTCTTTTATTGTTCAGTTAGAAATATCTTGACAAAGTGCTGAGTGTGAGTGACAGGTGATTTACATATCTCATGCACTAGCCTGAGACAGGCACAGACCACAGATCCACAGACCAGGGTGAAAGAAAATGTATTCTTGAGTGAACAGCAAGAAGAATATAGGGGAGATGTATGTAGTCAGAGTTCGGCAGAGTAGAACATCCAGTGATCTGATGATTGTTATAGTGCAGTGTGTGTGTCTGACGTCACCTGATCACAAATAACATTCCTTTCCATCATTGTTATGTGGGGGAGGGGTGAATTTCTCACTTTTTATAACTACACAGGATGTACCTGTCTCAGGCTAGTGCATGTGATATGTAAATCACCTGTCACTCACAGCAAGGGGGTGTTTTTGACAAAGTTTTCAGCACTTTGTCAAGATATTTCTAACTGAACAATAAAAGAGGATTTCTCAGGGCTGGAGTAAATCTGTGTGGCAAGACTGGGCTCAAATGAAAGGAAATCTTATTTTCTACATTATGACATCAAAAAAATGTTTGGGTTTATATCCACTTTAATACAAGCTAAGATGGAAGCCTTTGGAAATAAGCTTTGTAAATTTGAGAGAACCTTGGATAAAGAATTGCTTACCTCTGAATTTTGAGGACTAATGCCTTGGTAACCCCTTCTATTATTCTTTACCTATCGGAATCTCGGAATCTGGAATCGCACTACCTCTTCGGAAGTTATCCTGCACTCTTACTTTACTCCTTTCCCATTTTTCTCTTCTCTTTTCTTTCTGTGCTGTCTCCATGTTTACTTGTACGCACCCACTCCTTTCTATGACTTGCTCCCCCTATCCTTTTGCCTTCTCTTCCCTCCCCCTACCTTTCTATCCGTTGCCATTCTTGGTATTTATGCAGGGTTTTTTGTTTTCTCCATATGCAATAGCCTGCATCAGCTTCATTGGTTCATGTCGGGGCTGCAAAACTTAGCTATTAGTAAGCTGACTTGTATTCATAAGCACCCCCTCCCCCACCCCACCTTTTATTTTCTACTTTATATCCCTACAGGATCCAACTGTTTACTTACTGGACTCCTAGTATATTATACTGTTGTACCAATGGTTCTTGCTGGAACTTTCTAAATGATTGTAACGGGGATGTTTTTCCAACCTCTTTTGTACCAATATATCTGCTGGTTATGGTTATTATGGCTGGTTTGCTTGTTCACATTTTATTTGTTCAAAACCAATAAACAAATTTGACAAGAAAATTCCTGCATGTGCTTATGTTTTATATGAAAGGGAACGAGTAACCACCTGTGAATGTTTGGTAAATATCACATACACTGCCTTATTAACATGCTGCTGGGGGACTTATTGTTAATTATTTCATTGTTGCAGTCATTCAGAAAGTAATATTAAAAAAAAAGACATTTCCAGTAAATTTTACAACAGCAATTCAAATTAGGCATTAGTGAAAAATGTACACTACCAACTTTTTAAAGGGTAATGGCAGCTTATACCATTATGGTTTCAAGCAACACAAACCTGGCAAAAAACGAGATTTTTGCAAATATACTGCTATGCAAGTCAAACCATCTAAAGATGCAGGATATTATATATACTAGGGAGGAGCGGCGTGCTGACGTCACCACACTACCACGCGGACCCCGGAAGTTACGGGCAGCGAACTTGAGCCGGCCGGCTATCTACATGTTTTTATCTACCTGCATTTTGTAAGTGCAAACCCCTTCTTTTATTTAAATAATTTTTAAAGCGATACACTATGGAGTTCCTTTTTTATTCCATGTCATCCGTCTGACTGCCCCTGAGCCTGTGTGTCCCGTATCCTGAACAACCAGCTACTGTCTATTGGAGCCCCTGGCCGGGATTAAGCCACAAGCTAGTGGGACCTCTGTAACAGGAGGTCTCACACTCTGGTAAGGGTCAGTGTGTTCGCTGGTGGAGGTGTTTCCTTTTTCTTACCAGATCACTACTTCCATTTTGGTGTTATTGGATTGATGTCACTGTGGAATTTTTGGAGCTTCTGTGTATATGCTATTGCTGAAGTATACAGCCGCTTTGGATAACGACCAATATATAAGAACTTTTTGGTTTATTTTTCATCATGGACTATTGTTATTGAGCTAACCCCCTTCTTTATGCCATAATAGGTGCATACTGTTTTTATTGTATCAAATATACTTCTAAGTTCACTACTCAATTGGTACACTGATACGGTCTAGTCACTATTCTCATTATTTAATTTAAACCCTTGTTTGCAGCGCAGTCGTTTGTTTTTTCGTTTAATCTTGTTAGTGTGGGTATCTCACATTTATGATTGCAGCAGCCATTTTTATATGTTTTTCCTTTAGAATTTTTTGTTTATGTCGTGCACTATTCAACACTGGGTCACCACAATCTTTGGACAGCGCAGTAATTCACACATTTCCACAGGATATTATATATACCTGCAGTGCATCCCTTATAAAAGCCATCCATTTCAGTTCTTCCGAAAAATATTAAGAAATATTTTTTTGAGACCAGAAATACTACAGTCACTACTGGTAGGAGACTATTTAGTTAGGCGTTTAAACTGTATAACTATAGAAAATAGAAAAAAAAAGCAACAGAATTCTGCTTAACTGCTTGCCGAACAGTCACCTCAGTTATACTGCAGCTGGTTGGCACGGCTGCGTGAATTGCCGTAGCTGTACATCAGCCGCTTTAAGAGCTCTAGGGTACACGCGCACTACGCCAGAGCCGATATGCTTGGCCAGTGGCCATGATGTCTGCCAGCGCCCTGCGATCGTTCCAGAGAGAGACAGAGCGGGAATCTGTCAATGTAAACAGACAGATCACCATTCTGTCAGGGAAGTAGAGAGAGATCTGCTGTTCCTAGTGATCAGGAACAGTGATCTCTCTCTACTCCCCGTCAGTCCCCTCCCCCAGTTAGAAACAAAAGTGTTGAGTGTCCGATCTGTCCGCCGCAATGTCGCCGTCCTGCTAAAAATCGCTGATTACCGCCATTACTAGTAAAAAAAAAAAAAATGTATAATAAAAATACCATAAATATAGACGCTATAATTTTTGCGCAAAACAATCAATATACACTTATTGCGATCTTTTAAACCAAAAATATGTAGAAGAATACATATTGGCCTAAACTGATGAAGAGTTTACCACCAAAAGAAAGCTCTATTTGTGGGAAAAAAAGGATGTCACTTTTGTTTGGGTACAATGTCGCACGACCGCGCAAGTGTCAGTTAAAGCAACGCAGTGCCATATCCCAAAAAACGGCCTGGTCCTTAAAGGGGCAGGTGTGGTTGCAAAACCCCGCTAGCTTCTCCCAATTTTTAGTAAAGTCGGGGGTCTAAGAAATCACAATGGTTTAAGATCCATGAACCACTAGAAGTCATTTTCAAAGCAGGATAATGTTTCAGAGAGATTATGTCCCACCATTGAATTATTTTCACCTTAGCTTTATCTTTTTGTTGGCAAAACTTTTTTTGTAAAAGAAAAATTTAGATGTGGATAATGTGTTATGTTAATTGGTAAAATCAGTAGAAAATAAGAAAAAAAATCCATTCAATCTTTTTCTCTTGGAAGACTCCATTTTATTTATTATCTCCATGCTGTATGTGAATAAAAAAAAAAAAAACACAACCAAATGAACATAATGAGGCTTCAAGGATAGCCTCACAAATGCAGCACATAAAAACCCAAAGACCATAAGGAAAAAATAGCAGCTTCCTATTACACAAATCACAGACTTCTCTAAATCTGGGTGCCTCTTTATAAGTCCAATATAAGATACACCGTCACTTGTTTTAGATGGCTTGCAGCTCCTCTCAGCACAGAATAAGGGTAAATAGTAAAATAGTAGTAATGATTCAAGCCGCCCATGGGGTGCGGTTCTGCACTGGATGAGTACGTTTTCAAAGAAGTTTGGATGAACCAGAACCCCATTGAAATCACATTGAAAATCAATAGGAATCTGTCAATTTGAAAATATAAATTTGCTGGGATAATAGGCAAGGGGTATCAAACAATTTCATGGGGGTGGGCACTGGCTCTGAGGAACATGTACTAATGCAAACAAAAAAAACAAAAAATTTAAAATCCAATGTAGTTTTTGTTCCAAGCAAGTTTTATTGATATAAATACAAGGGAACATAATGACTTTGTTACGTGATTTTTTTTTTTATTTTTTAACACTGACATTTACAGAGGAAAAAAGTTTTACAATTGCTGGCAAATGGCATTGGCTTTAACAGCTGTCATTGACAGATTTCCCAAGGGTCTGCTATGTATTTGGGGGACATTTGGCAGGGGTTTGGGTGCTTTTTTTTTTTTAAGGGCTGGCAATGAACATCATTTGATGACAATTTAACCGCTTTATTTTTATTAATTTTTGCTTTCTAAATGTAAACTTTGCTCTAGCACATTCTGCAGCAAGAAAGAAAACAAATTGCATAGAGTCCTCCCAAAATGCATACCATAACCTTTGAGTCTGGTATAGATTTTAAGGAGTAGCTCACACACCAAAAAAAAGAAAGAAAAAGTGAGTCAGGAAATCCATATCAGACTCTTCGGGTTCTAGTATGGATTTTAAGGGTGACTCCATCCATCACTTCCTACAAAAAAAAAAAAAAAAAAGTGTAAGGTCCCCCTAAAAATCCATACCAGACATGCAGCCTGGCCAGCCAAGAAGGGAGTCTGGAATCCCTCTGTAACAATAAAGGGCCCCCAGATACCAGCCTCAACGTGTGGCTGTGATGTATAGTACCCCTACTCATTCACAAAAAAAAGAACAGAGAAATAAAGACACCAAATAAAAATCTCAAAAGAAGTCCAGCAATGCAGATCCACAACTACCTGATTAAAAAAATTAATAAAACACCACCACTGTGACATGCCACACTCACTTATTTAACACCCGCTGAATGGAAAATCCAGTGGGTGATGGTGTGTTTATACAGAAGGGTGCCAGAGTCTTCCATGGATGCCATTGGTCATATATGAACGTGACCAAATACAGTCAGTGATGTCAATGAGATCCTGCCTCTCTGCTTACATGGCCGGGGATTCCATATCCAGCCCAAATCTACCAGTAGGTGGAGATGGCTGGATAAACTTGCAGAAATTTAAGGCGATCACAGAGAGAACACCAATATAAACGTTGAAACCTGCACTAGAGCAACTTCCTGAATTGACCATATCTGGCATGAATCTACTACTGATCGTAGAAAATCCTCCAACTCAACATAGAACAGCCAAGCTGAAGATAACACTTTGATTTTTCAAGGACACTGGCAAAAAAGCGAGGCATGGTTGTGGGTAGGGTTATGCTTGCCATTTGTATCATTTTGTATCATTTTGTATCATTTGTATCATTTTGTTTCCAGTGACCTTTTCTTCTGTAGGTGGTATAACCTGATGGATTCCTGTCTCTCTCAATGGAGAAGAAAAAAAGCCTCCAAATAAATCCACAAAAGTAAATATCCCACAGTGTTGAATGGATTTAAAAAACTCAAAAGCCAAATGTAACACAAAAGATAAACATTTTAAAAGATATCCAAATCCTACCTCCATTAAAACAAACAGTGCAGCAAAGAACAGTAGAGTTGCCCATTCCACTCGATGCAGAATCATTTCAAAATCATGAATATCAGCAAGAACAAGGAGCCATAGTGAACCCAAAATTGCAATCCATCCTGTATCCAGAAAAAAAATATATATATTAAAATGTATCATAATTTTATGTTCCAGAGCTGGTAATTTTGCGCAGGCGGTGGGATGGTGAAAAGCTTAAATAAGGCCCTGAAGGTATCACTCACATTGTGTCACAATACCATAAATAATTGAAATGTGTTTTTAATAAAGTATTAGTAAAGTATTAATGTTACTACAGTCTGGATGCTGCCGAGATGGTGCATTAAAATTGCCAAATGGTGCACCATTATTCTTTTGGTGGCATGCAAGCCTTGACATTAACAAAGTGGTGCAGTACCATAGGGGCCACAATACTCTCAACTAATTTCCAGTTACACTTTTGCTCCTGAACAGGTGAGCCCACATTATCCATTTGCTATACATGGATCTTATTATGACATATGTATACTGTAAGCTGACAAATCTCAAAAGCCTAGAACAAGCATTTGGACAGGGCTTACATATGACATTCTTCCAGAATTAACTTACCCAAAACATACAGCAGTTTCAGTAGTGCACTAGGCATACAGTACTTCCATTCAGAAAGTTGACAGAAGCCAACTTCTTTAACCACTTGTTTACCAGCACCTTTTATGAATTAGTGGCTGGTAGACCAAAACTTTAAACACCCTCAGCTGCTATAGTTTAAGCTTATAGAGCAGGTGATAGGATTTCAGATGGAACGGATTTCGGTGGCTGTAAAGTTGCCTGGTTACTTCAACTTTCACCAAAATGGACCACTTCCCTTTTCTGACTAGCGCTTCTTACCCACCTGTGGACCCAGGTTTGGTATGGCAAGTGTGGGCGGTTGGAACAGGATTCCAGTACTCACACTAAAATACTGATGTTTTCCATTAATTGCACTTATTCTTGTGGTGCAACTCCCCCCGTAGATTCTCAAATTCCACTAGACATTTAACCACTTGCCGACTGCCCATAGCAGATTTACTGCCCTGCACAGGATCACATATAAATATGTGATCCTCCACTTCCGGGTATGGGGCTCGAGTGCACGCTGCCAGAGGCTCACTCCCACTGGGATTTTACACAGCGGGAGCTAATCAGCGGGTCTCGCAGATTTGATGTCCGCAGGCACCCGCTGATCGTTCTGTACACAGACAGAATGGCAGTCTGCCTATGTAAATAAGGCAGATTGCCATTCTGTCAGTACAGAAGACATGGATCCTGTATTTCTGTAAAGCAGGAACACTGATCCATGCCTTCCACTAGTAAAAGCACCTCCCTCACTAAACTGAAACATTAGTTAGGCACACATTTAACCCTTTGAGTGTCAGTGTCATTAGTACAGTGAAAGTGCATATTTTTAGCACTGATCACTGAATTAGTGTCACTGGTTCCCAAAAAAGTATCAGAAGTGTCAGTTCCATGTTTATTGGATGTGTTAGAGCAGAAAGCAAAAAAATATATTTTTTTTCAAAATCGACGGCCATCCTTTGATAATAGCACAAAAAAAACCTGCAAAGGTGATCAAATGTCACCAAAAGAAAACACTATTTGTGGGGAATAAAATGGACATTCATTTGGGTACAGCGCAATTGTCAGTTAAACGCATTCAGGAAAGGGGGTAAATCTTCCGAAAATTAGAGTGCCTATAAAGCATATAAAGCATGATAACCCACTTCCATTCAGTACCAATAAATTGATAGGTATAGCTGGAAGTGGTAAATGTAGTGGTTACCATAGTCCAAACCTAAAATCAATATGGAATCCCATGCACACAAAAAAAAAAAAAAAAGGTAATGTGGGGAAGGAGTGCAAGTTTTATTGTGGTCTGTGTCCCCTTTACTACATTCACATAAAAAATAAATAGAAAAAAAAAAAAAACTTAAAGTGGGGAAGGAGAACAAAGTTTTTACTGTCGTCTTTGCTCCCTTTTAGGACACTTATTCTCACTTCCCAACCATTGTCCGTGGGATTTGCCAGCCTATTGAATACATTTCCTCTCATTGTGCCTCTGAAAGGGGCTAGCTTACAAATGGGTACACTGACAACAATAAAAACCTAAAAAAAGAAACAAATTATTTCCTACTATATACAAAACTACAAAAGAAAAAAAAAAATGGCTGGATTTCTGCTTCAGATATTACATCATAAATTAGTATGGCCAGATAACACGTCAAATTATATTACAAGAGCTTAGTGATCTTAACACTATTAGAAATTCAAATCACTTCTTACCAAGACTACTTTTTTTTAACTGATAACATTTTTATCTACTTAGAATGGTGAAAAGAGACGATGCACATCATTACATTCATTTGGTAACTTGCCAGCATAACTTCCTCTTTAAAGAGCACTGTATTGTCCTATTTTCTCTCTGATCAGTAACAGATAAGTTATAGCAAGTCCAACATTACATACCCAGCTATTATGAACAGAATGTGCAATGTTATACTAGTTAAAAAAAAAAGCCAAAAGCTTTTACAGGAATTGGGCCCTCTTACTTTTGGTATATTGTTCAGTAAATGAATTTGTGCTGGCATATTGCAGTTAGAAATTACACAAAATGCTTTGTTTGAAATGTTCCATAATTGGGTAAGGCTGCACCAATGTGCTAGAGCATTTTATTTTTTTCCAACTACCTTCCATTTTTATATTTTATAGGCTCCAATTCGTATGCAAAATCTTTTGTGACACTAAGTGTATATCCATTAGAGAGTCTAGGGGTTAGACCTTCACCTGAGCCGACGGTTCTGTACCCTCACTGGAACCATTAAAAAGAATCATCATAGATATAAGAAGCCAGTAAGTACTTCAGATAATCAGAGTCTAAAACAGGCTCCAAATGGACTGAATTTTTAATGTAGGTTTCTCATGAATAAAAGGGGTGCACTTTGCCCTCGGTTCTATTGTAGGTAAATCTGGCATAGTCTGATTATTCACAAAAACTAATTTTTTCCTTCAGCCATTAGCCAAGTCTGGAACCATGTGCTAAAAAATTAGCTGTTAATTGGAGATAATCTATAGCGTGATTATAAATATTAGTATTATACAAATAAAGTATGTGAAATCTAGCTGAAAAAAATTAAGCCTTACCAAGATCCAAGTGAATTGCAGGAACAAATGAATTGAGGAAAAACATAAAGATGACGAATCCCAAGACAAACAAACACTTGATTAGAAGGATCTTGTCGGTTATTCCATGCTGTTGAAAAAAACAAGTTCTCCTATAAAAGGTCTCAGTTCATAGAGGCTACTGAAAACATCTAAAAAGGAGACAAGCTGGCATAATGACAAAGCTATACATAACACAAAGCTGTTTTACAATGAAAAAAAGATCCCTATTAGATGCTTGTAATTTTTCTGCATAGAAAATCAACTGATAACACTTTCTATGCAAAAAAATGAATAGTCACATTTTAACAATGACTAGACAATATTTCTGTATCCAGGGCAAAGTCTAGCTAGGTTTAGTCCAGTGGTTCTCAACTCCTGTCCTCAGGACCCACTAACAGGCCAGGTTTGCAAGATAACTGAAATACATCACAGGTGATTTAATTTGCAGTTCAGCGATTGCAGTATTCTAGTCTGCATCTCCCCAAGGCAATACTTAAAATCTGGCCTGTTAGTGGGTCCTGAGGACAGGAGTTGAGAACCACTGTATTAGTCACAAGGGATGAGTACTTGGTCCAAAACGCAAGTTCAGACAGAACACGTGCTGTTTGGACGTTCATGGATGAGTGTGACAGCTCCCTGCAGTCAGTGGTTGGCAAGGAAGCAGACAGCTGAAATTAGCTGGTCTATTCACTTACACGACCTTAAATACCCAGCCATGTAAGCAAAAAGGTGGAGATAGGGAATTACATAATTGCCCAAATATGACCACCTGATCATGTTTTGGAAATAACATGGTCATACTATGGCAAGAGTCACCACTATCCTCACTCCTTCCCTCAAAGAGCTGTCATTTGACAAATGGCGTTGTCCGTTTTTTCTTTTGCTGGGTTGGGCATCATGATCTACTGTGCAAAAGTCTTAGGCAGGTGTGAAAAAATACTGTAAATTAAGAATGCTTTCAGAAATAGACATGTTACTAGTTTATTTCAATCACTTAACAAAATGTAAAAGTAAACAGAAGAGGCATCCAAATCAATATTTGGTGTGACCACCCTTTTCCTTCAAAGCAGCCCCAAAATTATTCCGCAGCAGGACAAGGACCACAAAAATACAGCAAATGTCATTACCACTTCAATACTGGGCACTTTCATCCCCATCCTTACCAGGCCAATTTTCAACTTTCAGTGCTGCCGCAATTTGAATGACAATTGCGCAGTCATGCAACACTGTACGCATATGACATTTTTATCTTTTTTTTTATTTTTATTTTTTTTAGACAGAGTGCTTTCTTTTGGTGGTATTTAATGACCACAGTTTTTTTTATTTATTTGCTAAACAAAAAAAGACAATCAATTTTGAAAAAAAATAAAAATTTTCTTTGTATCGGTTATAACATTTTGCAAATAAGTAATTTTTCTCCTTCACTGATGTGCACTGATGAAACTGCACCAATATGCAGCACTGATGAGAAGGCACTAATAGACAGCACTGACTAGGCTGCACTGATCATCAGGGCACTGATGATCATTCCCCCGAATATCTGTGTAAATGTACCCCTGTCACATTTGCCAGTTACCGGCTCTCCTCACATGCTGTGACAGTGTGTGAAGAAAGGAATGCCAATAACTGGAAAGTTTGTTTACATGTGATCAGCTGTGATTGGACACAGTTGATCACATGGTAAAGGGTCGCTGTGATTGGCTCTTTACTGTGATCCGTGATCAGCTATGTCTGATTTCAATTTCATCGAGTCTATCCGGGATTATATGGAGACAGAAGGATTTGAGGCAGCCTACGTCCACAGAAAAATATCTGTGGTTAGTTCTTGTTAGGAATAACCTACCTGCTTCAAACACTGCATGCAAGTGTACCTAGAACAGTTGATTCTGTTTTGAGGGCAAAATAATAATGTGAGCCAAAATAAGTTCCCATTTCCTGTAGCGAATAGCAGATCACGTGACAGTTGTAAAGCTTCCTTTCATGCCATTCATTGCTTACAAATGTGTTGCTAGCTGTGGTTGGTCACAATGATCACATGGTACAGACAGGGCCAATCACAGCCCATTTTTACCATGTGTAGCTGTGGCCAATCTCAACTAAATTACAATACACAGGGTCTACATGCTGTCATTAAGTAAAAATATTTGCTTATATTATAGCAGTGAAATTCAGTATGTAAAAAAAAAAAAAAAAAAAAAGACTATTAGTAATACTATAGTAATATAAATATATTACTGTGGTGACATTATATTGCTCTGATCACAGTACGTAAACAAAGGAAAAAAAAATATAAAAAAAATAAAAAATATAAAATTGTATTTTTTTGTTTCCATACGGTCACCATTAAGTGTCCCTGGTAACCGCCACACAGTTATATGATGACGCTGTACTGCACCGATGATTGTATGTAAAAAATAATCAATATTAAAAAAACTTTAGGTTTGGTGGGAGACCAAAAATGATGGTTCCACTTCGAAAGGAGCACACATCTACAGGTGTCGACCAAGTGCAGTATATAGAGTTCTTAAGCCTCTTGAGGTAAGAAACTGATAAATGGAAGGCTCTTTTAGCAATATCAAGTAGTAGATCTGAGCAAAGTTAAAATCACCAACCAAAATCAAAAAAAAAAACTTCATAAGACTATTAGGACCAGGACTAAGCACCTGAAAAAATTAAATTGGTCTGTGTTTAGGAAGTAAATGTTAACCAATGAGTTGACTAACTGATCTCCTACTTTGCCCTTCACCACAAGGAATCTCTCGTTATCATCCGATTTTTAAAACAGAAAGGACCAAGAGCTGAAGCATGAAATCAGAATGTTGACACCCATAGCCTAGGACAAGGGAGACAGAATGAGAATAGGTGGGAAAACGAGGGCTGCAAAAACAAGATACTTTGTCTTTCCTAAATGGTCTACTGCATGAAAACAATGTTACTTGTCACTTTGTGCAAATCCCTTAATAAACTTGACCTTGTTGCAGAACCGCTTGGCACCCCGATTACCGTAGGTGCTTCTTTACGCCAAACAGTGCCTCCTGCCCCCCAAACCATTCCAAGCAGGCTGAGAGCGAATACCAGCCCTTTTACCCCAAGCATCGTACACAGACAAGATGTGGAGATAGAACCAAAGGAATGACTGTTTATTGAAACTCCGACACATACTTTATACCCCACAGGAGGACATTCCCCTCAACATAGCCAACAATGATCTTAGTAAAAAGCAAGTTAATCAACATATAAACATCCCACAATAATTTGTTAACAAGTTAAAGTGGTCACCAGATTAATCTCACTCCAAGAGATGGACAGAAACAATAGAACAATATGAAATACTTTCTTAAACACAGTGATCTCACTGCCACCTCAGATTATCCGGCAACAGTATTCAAGACCAAGGGCTATCCAAATCTCATTAACTAGCTTTCTTTTCACATTCATCTGTTTACGAAGTTTCAAGTTGGCAGAGACCATGACTTCCTTGATTGTTAAATGTAAGAATGTCCTTTTGCATTATATTACAGGACGTCTTCCTAAATGCTTGTAGCTTCCTCGAAAGCCAGGGACCATAGCCATGTATACGAGTCCACCAGTTCCCAGAGTCTGTTTTGGGGAGACATGGACTTGAATTCAAAGTAACATTACTCCAAGTGTCCCCCAGGCACCCAGCTCCTCAAAAGAGTAGTGCTCCCCTTAAAAGCCAGGGCCCATAGTCAGTAGCCAAGAGGCTAGCCTGCAGTCCCCTCCAAAAGCCTATGTCCCGGTTGAGTGTCATCTTTCTCCCCATCAAATGTCAAATTAACCATGTCCCGGACCTCCACATGATCTGAACCTGCGTTAGTTGGGCAGAGTGAACCCATATAGGTGGTCAACCTGATTTTCATTCTTGGCTGCAGGGAAGGGTTGTCATCAGTAGTTGTGGGACAGAGGTTGTTGAATCTGTCCGAAAGCCAACGTATAGCTGGGTGGTCTTTACCATTTTGGGGCTCGGTCTGCCCAGACTCCCTGAAGCCATGGAGACACTAGGTGCTAGGCAGAGGCCAGTGGCACACTGCCCTGTTGCTAGTGCTTCAGCTGGGAGTAGAAGCTGCACTACATCAGCTTGTATATGGAATGAGGGGCTGACTGCTCCAGCTCCCTGGAACTCCGGAGTTGTTGCCGGTGCTGGGCAGAGGTTGGTAGCACTCTGCCGTGATGCAAGCACTTTTGTTGGGGACCCCACATCATCAGCTCCAGCTAAATGTTGGGGAGGGAGGCAGGCTTACTCTACTTCCAAGACTGTGGATCTGCCGCTGGGGAGATTATTATTATTATTATAATACAGGATTTGTATAGCGCCAACAGTTTACTCAGTGCTTTACAACTTGAGGGTAGACAGTACAAATACAATACACTTTAATACAGTAGAAAACAGAGAGCTCCATAGAGCTTATAATCTAAGAGGGAAGGTCAAGAGATACAAGAGGTAATAACTGTGGGGGATGTGCTGATGGAGAAAGTAAATGTACAGTTGTTAGGTGGGAGCCAGATAGGCTTCTCTGAAGAGATGCATTTTCAGGGATCGTCTAGAAATGGACAAAGTAGGAGAAAGTCGGACAGATTTTGGCAGAGCTTTCCAGAGGATGGGAGAGGCTCTAAGGAAAAGTCCTAAAGGTGAGCATGGGATGAGGGGACAAGGGAGTTAGAGAGCAGGAGGTCTTGGGAGGAGCAAAGAGAACGATTAGGTTGGTATTTTGAGACTAGGTTAGTGATCTAGCTGGGGGCTAGGTTGTGGATGGCTTTGTAATTTATTGTTAGTATCTTGAATTTCATTTGTTGGTTTATTGGCAGCCAAGGGAGCGATTGGCCGAGGGGGATAGCAGACGCTGAGTGGTTTGTGAGGTGGATGAGCCTGGCAGCAGCGTTCATGATGGATTAAAGTGGGGATAGCCTATTTAGAGGTAAGCCAATGAGGAGAAAGTTGCAGTAGTCAAGGTGAGAGATGACCCGGGAGTGGATTAGAAGCTTTGTTGTGACATTGGTTAGGAAGGGGCGTATCTTGGAGATGTTGCGGAGGTTGAGGCAGCAAATTTTGGATAGCGATAGGATGTGGGGCCGAAAGGTTAGTTCGGAGTCCAGGATTACACCTAGGATCTTGTCGTGGGGGGGACAAGTTGTAAGTTGAGCCATTGATATTGACAGAGAAATCAGGGGAAGTGGCACCTGGGGGAGGAAATATTATGAGCTTGGTTTTGCATAGGTTAGAGACTAATAAAATATATGCATACATTGATCTTATCTGCTCCCGATGCACATACAGTGCTCTTCTACATATTTACCATGATTTTCTGTGATATAATATATCTGTGAATTTGTTTTCCAGATGTATATTTCCTGAAGAAGCCACTATGTGGCGAAACTAGTCAAAAATGAAATATTGAAATCATCCACTATATGTATGGTTTTTAGTATATATGTTGTGCTTGGATTCTGTCTTTCTTTTTCTGTCTTTTATAATAAATATTGCAAAAACTTTTTTACATCTGTCTATATGTTGATTTAATCATTGTACCAAGTACCGCAATAGTCCACTAGTTCCCCCTTTTCCTTGGGTGCTCTGGGTTGGGAACCAGATCCCCAAACAATTTTCCACTAAATTTTTGGATGATGGTACGATATCTATGATATAATTCTTTTGTATTTTGTGGAGAGGCCCCACACAGTTCTTGCATAGGTTAGAGTTTAGAGGAAGTGATGTGACATCCAGGCTGATATGTCTGCTAGTAAGTTGGTGAAGAGATAGATTTGGATGTCATCAGCGTAGAGATGGTATTGAAAGCCATAGGAGGCAATCAAATGACCCAGGGAGGTGGTGTAGATTGATAAAATGAGAGGTCCAAGAACAGAATCTTGGGGGACCCTGACGGGGAACGTAAGAGGAGAGGAGGAAGGAGAGTTGTAAGCGACACTGAAGGAGTGGTGGGATAGGTAGGATGAGAACCAGCAAAAAGTACACAGTCATGGAGACCAAAGGAGTGGAGTTTTTTTTGAGGAGGGGGTTGTCCACTGTGTCAAAGGCAGCAGAGTGGTCCAGGAGAAGTAGTACAGAAAAGTGTCTGTTGGTTTTAGCCGTTAGTAGGTTATTTGTCAATTTAAGGAGAGCGGTTTCCATGGAGTGTTGAGGGCGAAAGCCAAACTAAAGGGGATCAAGAGGTTTGTTCATGGTCAGATGGTCACTCAGTCGGTTGTAGACCAGTCTTTCAAGAAGTTTGGAGGAGAATGCGAGTAAGGAGATGGGGCATAGGTTTTTAGATTGGTGGGGTCCAGTGAGGGATTTTTAAGTATGGGGGTGACTAGTGCATGTTTTAGAGAGTTTGGGAAGATGCCACAAGAGAGGGAGGGGTTGAAAATGTGAGTTAGAGAGTGTAGGATTGAGTCAGAGGGTGAGCGTAGCATTCGTGAGGGAGCAGGATCCAGGGGGCAGGTGGTTAGATGAGTGTTAGATAAAAGTTTAGCAACCTCGTTAATACTAGCAGGGTTGAATGAGGGAAGAAATATTGTATCTGTGGACGTAGGGTGTTGAGTGGGGGAGGTTCCTGCGCATTGGAGATCTCCTCATGAATTGTATCAATCTTATTTTTGAAGTGATTGGCGATCTCCTGGACAATGAGTGAATTAGAGGGTGGAGGCAGTGGAGGACAGAGTAGAGTGGTTAAAGGAAGAGAAGAGTTGACCTGGACTGGATGAGAAGGTGCAGGTTTGGCAGTGTGGAGGCAGGAATATTATTTTAGGGCAGATTTTTATTGAAGTCTTCCTGGAACTTAGTCCTATGCCACAGACGCTAAAGAGTGCGGCTACGTTTGCTGAGACTTCTGGTGTCCGTTTGCCAGGGTTGTAGTGGCCGGGGCCTGATTATGTGTGAAGTGAGGGGGGCAAGCTTGTCTAGGGAGGAAGACAGTGAGCTGTTGTAGACGAAAGTGACTAGGTTGGGGCAGGACAGGGGTGAGATTTTGTCATAGTGGTGATCAATAGAGAAGAGAAGGGTTAAGGTGCCGAAGGTTTCTACGGGTAACCGTTAGGCAGTTGAAGGGAGAGGAGGTGTAAGACAGGGAGAGAGCAAAACTAATAAGGAGGGGGACCAGAGAGTGGGAGAGGATTGTTGGCGTGCACAGATAGGAGAAGACGAGGTCAAGGGTGTTGCCGTTGGAGTGAGTAGGCGCTTGTGTCCATTGCTTCAGGTCAAGAGAGAGGAGGTTACACTGAGATGTTTAGAAGTAATAGTAGTGTTAATGTCAATGGGAATGTTGAAGTCACCGAGAATAATTGTGGGGATTTCAGAAGAGAGAAAGTAGGGCAGCCAGGCAGAGAAGTCATCAAGGAAGGTTAATACTGGTCCAGGGGGCCGGTAGATGACAGCAATTCTTAGAGAAATAGGAGAGAATAGATTAATGCAATGTGCCTCAAAAGAGTAGAGTGTTAGAGAGGGAGGTGGGTGAAGTACACGATAGGTGCTGCATGGGGCTAGGGATTCCCACTCCACCTCCCTTCCGTCCACTTGGTCTGGGGGAGTGAGTCCAGAGAAGGCCTCAATGTGAAAGGGAAGCAGAAAAAGTAGTATCTGATTCATGAAGCCAGGATTCGGTAATGGCAAGTAGGTTAAAGGAATTTGTGATAAAGAGATTGAGGAAGGCGGTGAGTTTATTACAGACAGAGCGTGCGTTCCAGAGGGTACAGGATTAGGGGAGGCTGGTTTTGGGAAGAAGAGGAATAGAGACCAAGTTCTGTGGGTTGTGGCTGCTGCCAGAGGGTGTAGGGAGAAGAGAGCATCGGGCAAAGACTGATGGAGGCCCATGGTTTGGGCATATGTCACCAGAGGATAGGAGAAGCAGGAGGGTGAGGGAGGTAATGTGGCAATGTGATTTATATGAAGGGGCATGCCTCAGAGTACTTAAGGTTTTATATGAATGTAGAATGAGCAAGAGTTGGTAGTATGGATGCACCAATACCGTTTTTTCTTTTACAGTGAGTACAAGTACCGATACTTTTTTTAGTACTCCCCGATACCAATTACCGATACCTACCATAACGGTTTTGTTTTAACTTCAGCTGTCAGGAATGGTACAAAGCATTGAAAAGTGATTTACAAATTAAAATTGATTTTTTTTTTAATTTAGCGCTTTTTCAATGTGAAAATATATGTTAACAAAGAAAACAAACAAAAAAAGTTTTAATTGTTTATCGTTTATAAAATAGACGTGAACAAAAAAAAAAAAAGCAGGACAATAATAATTAAATGAATAGGGAGTTAATTAAGGCTGATTAGAGTAAATTAAGGGTTATTAAGGGGTTAAACAGAGGAACATTTGTTCATCTCTTTGATCTGCAGATGAAGAAACAGAAATATACAAAAAGAAACAATGTTTCTTTTTATTTTAGTGTTTCAGGGCTGAGCAATGTTGGTAATAAACATTGCTGGCTGCTTTTATTTATTTTTTGACAACTCCAATTACTGGACTTCTTTAACACTCGGGAGACCCACTGACAGCTCAAAGAACCGAGCCTGAAAGTATTGGTGCATTTGCACGAGTACTGATGCTTGTGCAAATACTCGGTATCGGCACCGATACTAGTATCGGTGCAACCCTAATTGGTAGGAGCAGTAATAGGGAGAGGACAGAAGGCAGGGTGATATGTATAAGCAGTGGGGTGGAGAGGAGGGGTAAAGGTAAGAGATTTTTAGGAGAGGGGACACAACCCTCAGAAGGAGAGGTAGAGAGCACATGTTACAGAGTGGAAGAAGAGCTGAATAGAGAGGCAGGGTCACCTGCAGTCTGTAAGGTGCTTTCCAGTACAGTTCGCTATGTATGTTCACTTCGTGCAATAGCTGAAATGCAGAGCTTGAAGTGTATATCACTTGTAGAAAGAATCATATAGAGAAAGAAGCCTTAAGGATAAAAGCCCCTGCAACGTACTCCCCCAGCATCGTGCTGACCCCTTAAGGGTGCTCAGATTTATAAGGGTGGGGGTGGAATTTCGTTATTTAATCATGAGTGAATATAAGGATGCCTAAAAGTCAAAGTGGACCTTTTACTTCTAAAGTCAGAATAGCAAGAGGCCATAGGTAAAGATAAGCTCAACAGATAAAACTTAGGTAAGATAGTCCAGAGCAACAAAAAACAACATTGTGGTTATGCACATAGGGCAACAGATGGAGAAGGCCACACACCAAAGACACATACACAGAAATGGCAAGCAGATCTCAGTTTAATTTAAAAGGTGGAAGATGTGGTTGAGCTGACACGTACCAAAATACACACACACACAGTTGCTCCCTCTCCTGTACCCTCACCTGGCTGCTGGGATTACATTTCTCTGGTACTGTCTCCCAGGTGCATGGATCCTTGCTGGGGAGGGACAGCTTCCTCCACTCCCCAACTGTTGTTCTATGGCCGGGGAGATGAACCAGTTGCTCCATCTCCCAGACTTCTGGACTCCCACTGTGGAGCTAGGATGACTTCTTTCTCTCTTGAGATACTACACTACTGTTGGGGAGGGAGGACGAAAACCTTCTCCCCCTGGATCCCGATCTGCTGCTGGGGAGGGACCACCACCTTCTCACCCTGGACCTCCGGAACTGCCACAGGTGTGGGGCAGAGGTGTTGGACCCTCTGCCTGGTTGCCAGCGCATCAGCTGGAGAGGTTTGTTGTAACTGCACAGATGCTGCTGGCAGGAAATCCTATGTGTCTGACAGTGGTGTGGGAGAAAGGCCAACTGCCTCTTCTCTCAGGAAGGCTGAAGCTGCTGTTGGTGCTGGGAACGTAAAATGAAAATTCAGTGGCCCTGCACAAATCCTTCAGGGCCACGGATTGTGCAGAGGTCAACAGTGCCATTCCTTGATGCCAGCTCTTCTGCTGGAGGCGCACTGAGTTGTTGCTCAGCAGAAAAAAAAGTCTTAAAATCTCCAATCTCTGGAATTGCTGAAAATCCAGAGCACGGGCTGGCAGCACTTTAACCCAGTGCCAGCACTTCAGGGGCCGACACATAATCCATATCATCCATGGGTGCTGGGTAGGGATGAGCCGAACACCCCCGGGTTCGGTTCGCACCAGAACCTTCGAACCGACCGAAAGTTTGCGTGAATTTTCGAACCCTATACGTTATAATGGACGCGAACGTTCGAAATCAAAAGTGCTAATTACAACGGCCAATATGCATGTTAATAAAACAGGTTTGGGGACCCGGGTCCTGCCCCAGGGGACATATATCAATGCAAAAAGAACTTTTAAAAACTAACGTTTTTTCGGGAGCAGTCATTTTAATGAATCATAAAGTGAAAAAAAAAAAAGTGAAATTTTCCTTTAAATATGGTACCTGGGGGGTGTCTAAAGTATGCCTGTGAAGTGGCATGTGTTTCCCGTGTTTAGAACTGTCCTTGCACAAAATGACATTTGTAAAGGAAAAAAAGAAGCCATTTAAAACCACTTGCGGCTTTAGGTTTGTTCTTAAGTAGAATCTGAACAGGTACATTATGAAGTGTAGCTCCATCCCAAAAAAATCTATTTTTAAGCTTTTTGGAGAACATAGGGAGGGGTTATCACCCCTGTAACATTTGCTGTCTTTGCACATCTGTTCAGAACATGTCACCTAACTTTCCGTCCCAATGACAAATGTTTTTGGAAAAAGTGGGGTTTTAATTGAAACAAGGATTGGTGATAAAGTATCAGTAGAGAGGAGATACCTTTTTCCCAAATTAAACCTAACAGGATAGAATTTCCCTTCCTAGGGGTAGATTTCCTCTCACTTCCTGTTTTCTCTTTCCATTTGCAAGTAGGAGTCGTTTGTAAGTTGGATGTTTGAAAGTAGGGGCCTGGCGTATATACTCTGCAGAAATTTGCCCTATTAGATGTTGGTGTAGCCACAAGACTGGTGGGCACAGGAATGGGCCCTGCTGTGAGTTAATAGATCAAGATTTGTAATTGCATGCACCTGTTGAACAGGGCAGAAAAATTGGGGGTGGTGGTGGTGGTGGTGGACGGTGTTGCCACAAGACTAAGCTCTCACAGTTACTCTTGGTGGGCGCAGGAATGGGCCCTGCTCTGAGTTATTAGATCAAGATTTGTAATTGCAAGCACCTGATGAACAGGGCAGAAAAATTGGGCCTTTGGCGGTGGTGGTGGACGGTGTTGCCACAAGACTGTAGGCCCTCATAGTTACTCTTGGTGGGCGCAGGAATGGGCCCTGCTGTGAGTTATTAGATCAAGATTTGTAATTGCAAGCACCTGATGAACAGGGCAGAAAAATTGGGCCTTTGGCGGTGGTGGTGGACGGTGTTGCCACAAGACTGTAGGCCCTCATAGTTACTCTTGGTGGGCGCAGGAATGGGCCCTGCTGTGAACTATTAGATCAAGATTTGTAATTACCCGCCCCTGTTAAACAGGGGCTGAAAAATTGTGCCTTAGGCACTGGTGCTGGTGCCACAACACTGCAACCCCTCACAGATACTGTACTTGGAGCACACCAGTCACACGTGTTGCGAAGCATTTTTTTAAAAAATTGTAATTACCCGCCCCTGTTAAACAGGGGCTGAAAAATTGTGCCTTAGGCACTGGTGCTGGTGCCACAACACTGCAACCCCTCACAGATACTGTACTTGGAGCACAGCAGTCACACGTGTTGCGAAGCATTTTTTTAAAAAATTGTAAGTACACGCCCCTGTTAAACAGGGGCTGAAAAATTGTGCCTTAGGCACTGGTGTGGTGGCATGGATCATTGAGGAGGAGGAAGAGGATAGTCAGTGAACATAAGAGGACAGTCACTCAGCATCAGCATAGGCAGTCTTGAAGGGATGTGATATTAAAAATTATTCGGTTATATCCGCCTCAGGTGCCTGGTAGCTGGTGGTGATCCAAGACTGATTCATTTTGATGAAGGTCAGTCGATCAACCGAGGCGGTGGACAGGCGCACCCTATGATCGGTGACAAATCCTCCAGCAGCACTGAATGTGCGTTCGGAAAGAACGCTGGAGGCAGGACAGGCCAGTAGCTCAATTGCATACTGTGCAAGCTCTGGCCAGTGATCCATCCTCAGGACCCAGTAAGCCAGAGGATTTTCGGTGGGAAAGGTGTCCAAGTCAGACCTTGCCCCAAGGTATTCCTGCACCATGTATATCAGACGCTGGCGATGGTTGCTGGAACCGATCATACCTTGGGGCTGCGGACTAAAAAATTGTCTGAACGCATCGGTCAGACGTCCACCTTCCCCACCGCTCCTTCTGCTACTGACCGAAGCCTCAGCAACTCGTCGCCCAGGACCAGGAGTTTGTAGCCTCCCAGTTTCTGGGAACGCGTTGCACAGACCTTTCTGCAAGGCCTCCCTGAGATGTCTCATCCTCTGCTCCCTCTGCGACGGCAAGATAAGGTCCGCAACCTTACCCTTGTACCGCGGATCAAGGAGAGTGGCCAGCCAGTAATGGTCCCTCTCCTTGATCCGAAGAACACGAGGATCCTTCCGCAGGCTTTGCAGGATCAGGGAGGCCATGCAGCGTAGGTTAGCTGAGGCATTCGGTCCGGAGTCTTCTGGGTCACTGAGGATGACATGATCGCCAGCCACCTCCTCCCAGCCACGTACAAGTCCACTGGTTTGTTGGGACTGTACATCATCCCTAAAAGACTGCTGCTGCTGATGCTGAGTGCCAGGCTCCACCTCCATGCTCACACAATCCTCCTCCTCCTCCTCCTCCTCCTCCTCATCCTCTTCCTGTGTGATGGGTGGGACAGAAGGAACACTGTCCGGATAAAGGGGGCCTTGAGAGGCAAGGAAGTCCTCCTCTTCCTGCCTCTGTTCTGCCTCAAGTGCCCTGTCCATTATCCCACGCAGCGTATGCTCCAACAGGTGGACAAGAGGGACAGTGTCACTGATGCATGCACTGTCACTGCTCACCATCCTCATGGCCTCCTCAAATGGTGAGAGGACAGTGCATGCATCCCTGATCATGCTCCACTGACGTGGGGAAAAAAAAAACAAGCTCCCCTGACCCTGTCCTGGTGCCATAGTCGCAAAGGTACTCATTGATGGCCCTCTGCTGCGTGTGCAGTCGCTGCAGCATGGCCAACGTTGAGTTCCACCTGGTGGGCATGTCACATATTAGGCGGTTCTTGGGCAGGTTCAGCTCCTTTTGCAGCTCAGTCAGCCGAGCACTGGCATTATAAGATCGGCGGAAATGCACACAGACTTTCCTGGCCTGCCTCAGGACATCCTGTAAGCCTGGGAACCTGCCCAAGAACCGCTGCACCACCAGGTTGAGGACGTGAGCCATGCAGGGCACATGGGTGAGCTGCCCCTGTCGCAGGGCGGAGAGGAGGTTGGTGCCATTGTCAGAAACGACCATTCCTGGCTTAAGCTGACGTGGCGTCAACCACCTCTCGGCCTGCCCCTGCAGAGCTGCCAGAACCTCTGGCCCAGTGTGGCTCCTGTCCCCCAAACACACCAGCGCAAGCACGGCATGGCATCTTTTTGCCTGCGTACTTGCGTAGCCCCTTGTACGCCTACGGAGCACCGCTGGTTCCAAGGACAGAGCACTGGAGGAAGAAGAAGAGGAGGGGGTGGAGGAGAGAGGTGTGTCACAACCAGTAGCAGTAGTAGCGTTTTGGAGGCGTGGTGGCGGAACAACCTCCAACACTACTGCACCTTGTCCTGCATCCCTCCCAGCTGCCAATAGAGTGACCCAATGGGCCGTGAAAGAAAGGTACCGTCCCTGTCCATGCCTGCTGGACCATGAGTCAGCGGTAATATGCACCTTACCGCTGACCGCCCTGTCCAGCGAGGCATGGACATTGCCCTCCACATGCCGGTAGAGAGACGGAATCGCCTTCCGTGAGAAAAAGTGGCGTTTGGGAACCTGCCACTGAGGAACCGCACATTGAACAAACTCACGGAAGGGGGCCGAGTCTACCAACTGAAAAGGCAGCAGTTGAAGTGCTAGCAATTTAGCCAAGCTAGCATTCAACCGCTGGGCATGTGGATGGCTGGGAGTGTACTTCTTTCTACGGTCCAGCAGCTGGGGCAGGGAAATTTGCCTGCTGCAATCGGACGTCGGTGTACTGCAAGTACTTGGTTGTGACACACCTAATTCTACACCTTCAGTCCTCTCAGAGCAGCTTTCAGAGAGGACTGAAGGTGTAGTGGGGATGGAGATCCCAGCTGATGAGGAGCAAGGAGAGGTCCGCTTAGTTCTTTGGTGTGGGTCTTTTATGTGTGCCTGCCAACGAGCTGCATGGCAGGTCGACATATGTCTGGTCATGCTTGTGGTGCCCAAGCGGCTGATGTTTTGGCCACGCGAGATACGCTTGAGACAAATATTGCAAATAGCAGTGGTGCGATCTGATGCACTCGTCTCAAAAAAGGCCCACACCAAAGAACTTTTCTGATAACGTGCAGAGGCAGCGCCCTGCACAGGCGGAGCTCTGCGGTGTTGTACAGTTGCTGTGCTGGCCTCTACCTGGCCTCCAGGGGGCATCCTGCCTCGTTGGACATGTGACGCCGCATCCTCCTCCTTCTCGTCCTCCTCCTCATCCTCTCTCCCTTCAGGCACCCACGTGGAGTCAGTGACCTCATCATCCCCTCCCTCTTCACCACTAGAGCAAACCTGGCAGTAAGCTGCAGCTGGTGGAACAGTACTGCCAGATTCCTCAAGCTGGGTATCATCATCCGAGCCTTCGAATCGTTGGGCATCCTCCTGGAGCATGTACCCAACACTGTGCTCAAAGAGTTCGGGGGACTCCTCAGGAGGACATGGTGGGTCTAGGGAAGGGGTGGCTGATGATGCTCTGCCAGTACCCTGAGCCTGGGTGAGAGAGGATGAGGAGGATGAGGAGGGCTTGGTCATCCATTCTACCAAGCCTTCAGCATGATGCGGCTCCACATGTCCAGCTGCCGAAAACAAAGACGCGCGTGTCCCATGGCCACGTGCTGATGACGATGCACGACCACGTCCACGGCCACGTCCACTAGAAACAGAGCCTGCCTGCCCTGTGTTCTTGGCTCTGCACGCTCTGCCTCCCCTTGGCGGTCTTCCAGCCATTGTAGTCGGTAGTCCTGTGGGTGCTGCTGAGAAGAAAATATAGGAGCTCTGTGTGATGGGACTAACACACTTCAAGTCCTATAGGTGCTTCTGGGAACAAAATATATGATCTCTGTGTGATGGGACTAACACACTTCAAGTCCTATAGGTGCTTCTGGGAACAAAATATATGATCTCTGTGTGATGGGACTAACACACTTCAAGTCCTATAGGTGCTTCTGGGAAGAAAATATAGGAGCTCTGCCTGCCTGCCACGAACACACTACAAGTCCTATAGGTGCTTCTGGGAACAAAATATAGGAGCTCTGCCTGCCTGCCACGAACACACTACAAGTCCTATAGGTGCTTCTGGGAACAAAATATAGGAGCTCTGCCTGCCTGCCACGAACACACTACAAGTCCTATAGGCGCTTCTGGGAACAAAATATAGGAGCTCTGCCTGCCTGCCACGAACACACTACAAGTTCTATAGGTGCTTCTGGGAACAAAATATAGGAGCTCTGCCTGCCTGCCCCGAACACACTACAAGTCCTATAGGTGCTTCTGGGAACAAAATATAGGAGCTCTGCCTGCCTGCCACGAACACACTACAAGTTCTATAGGTGCTTCTGGGAACAAAATATAGGAGCTCTGCCTGCCTGCCCCGAACACACTACAAGTCCTATAGGTGCTTCTGGGAACAAAATATAGGAGCTCTGCCTGCCTGCCACGAACACACTACAAGCCCCTCTTTTTAAATCAATCTTTGTAAATGAATCTAACTCAATCTCTCTAAGTAAATCTCTCTAACTAACTAAATCCAGCAGAGTGTCACAGAACTATCCTGCTCTATCTGCGCCGAAACAGCATGTGACCGGCGCAGACGGCGTGGCGGCCTTTTATAGGGGGGGGCGTGTACTAAAGCCCCTGAGCTGTAATTGGCTACAGGCGTCCTGCCTGTAGCCAATTATGGCTCTTCGAGTTTCCGGCGCTGTGATTGGCCAAGCATGCGGGGTCACAGTGCATGCTTGGCCAATCATCAGCCAGCAATGCACTGCGCCGGCCGCGCCGGCCGCAATGCATTGCGGGGCCGCTCGCATCACACGAACGTGATGCGAGCGGCCAAAATAGTTCTGGGCTCGCCGAGCGAGCGAACGCCCGGTGCTCGATGCGAACGTGGGTTCGCATCGAGCACCGGGCCCATCCCTAGTGCTGGGGCATACTGTTGAGCTTTGTCAAACAGTCTTTTGTATGCTTGTTCCAGCTCCCATTCTTGTGTAATTATAAAGTCCAAGTCCTTTCTCAATCCAAGCTCACTGGGAAGTTTCAGCTCCCTAAAATCTTGGAGGTCTCCTCATCTCCACTCTGCTGTACTACTGAAATGTAGATCCTCCTGAAGCGCCTCACATATCCATCCCGGGCCACCGTAGTCCTAGCATTCTATGGGATCGTCGTTCTTCATTTAAGGACACACTTGGGTAGCATACCATTGCGGTGCCCAGTAACCATCGTCCAGCATCATTTCCATCTGGATCAGCCTTTCCAGCTCCATAAGCCATTCCTCCTGAGGATGCTCTCCTAGGAAATGTATAGGCAAGTCCAACTGCAGCCAGTACCAATCCATGGACGTCGGGGGGAACATTCCATAATAGTCTTGCTCCACTTGGAGAGCCTCTTCCATCCAGAGGTCCTGGGCAGAACCATGCCCACTGTACTGGGCGAACATCTTTTGCATTCGCCACTGGAACTCTGCTCCCATGGCTCCTAGAAAATGTCTTCAATATCACCAAACACTGGGTCTCCTTGGTGGTTTGGACTGCTCATAGTGAGGAAGAAAACCCCACCATTGCCATCCAAATGTGACGGAACAGTCCAGCACCCAACTTTGGTGCTTGACCGTCTCATACTCTCTTGCTTCATACACTCAGCCGTCTCCAGATCATAGTAGGCCTTCTGCAATTCTCCAGTAAGAGGGCTACCAGTCCGGCCCACTGGGTTATAATACAACCTTCGCTCTTAGCTGTCCAAACGTTAGCAAAAAGGCCTCAGGGTCATCATCTGCAGTCATCTTGGAGAAGCAACCCCCATAGATGGCTGAGGGATTGTCTCCAACATCATCAAATTTAGCAGGTAACCACTGCACCAGTATCTTCACATCAGTCAGGGTTTTCCTATCCACTTTTGCAACAGTGGCTAGCTGTTCAAACAACCTCTGCGTTTGTTCCTGTACAGCACCAATCTGTTGGCACATCACTTTTGTTGGCTCCTGTGCGATAGCTTAGCTCTGAGTAAGGGGGTGCGCCTCAAAATGCATCATCCTTTACCCCTTAATGTGACATGGCACGTGTCCACACTGCTCAACATTGTGTGGTTTTATGGCCCATTGATAGTTGCCACTTTGCAAGTACCCACTTTGTATTGATTTTATTAATATTATTTTATTTAATAATAGCAAAACAAAAACCTAGCCTTGTCTCGGTACTAACTATACACAAATACAGGCCCTTACTACCAGGCTGAGCAACCCTACAGCTTGTCAGCTTCCACATATACGCATTAGCTTTTACCAACCTCTTCCTCTCAGACAGGAGATGTCCGATTTTCCTAGGCTGAGAGCACTGGCTGTGTCTTAAGTGAGCATAAATTGGCCTGGGGGGGAAGAGTACCAAGATCTTAACTGGATCGTGGATCAGATTCCTGTACATGTATGAAAGGAGCCCCAAACAAGACAAGACTTTTCCAGTATCTCTCTGGGACACCCTGCTACACCATGTTAAAAAAAAGATGGGATCTACAAATGATTGGGGGGGGGGGGGTTTAAATATTGGAGTCAGAGTAGGTCCTGCAACAGGTTAACCAAAAATAATGCTTTTTGTAACCCATAGTACAGCAACAATAAACGTTAGTCTTTGCTATTGTAAGAACATGTTCACTCTAAATAATAAGTCTGCAGAACATGGTACTAACAGGATACACATAGCCTAGATCAACCGGCAGGGTCATCAAAAGCATACATTTCCAGTGAAAGAACTGAGCACACTCATAGGTAAGAGGTCAACTAAAAGAAACATATAGATGATAAAATATGTAGCTATAATAACCCTAGGGGTGAAAGCGAAGAGTCCTTTGAGGCAAAAAGATTCATGATAAAAACTGCAAAATTAAAAATAATGTCAACATATAAATATGGTATACTCTAAACTGACTATACACTCTGGTCGAGTCAGATAACAAAAAAAAAAACATTTTGGCTGTAGTTCTATTTTTATTGAAATGTTTGACTTGCTCTCCAGCACACTTCTAACCTCCTATGGTCTTAACAAAAACTCTAGGTTTTACAAATGTTCAAATTTAAATATTACATATTCCTTGATTAAACAATTTTACCATAAAACTAAGATAACCATACCTCAGTAATAACATTGTCAGCAGAATTCTACAAAAACTATTGTAATCATGACGGTGCTAACCGTGCTGAAACTGTTTAAGACACAACACTAATCTAGAAACTGGACAGAGGAATATGTACATGTTTTTGCAGTCATTTTTAAATTAGAAAGCAAAAGTCTATTATGAACCAAATCAGAACAATACATACTCTCTTTTGTAGCTCTTGGATATTTGTTTCCCAGTTTTTGTCTTCTTGCGAAATTTGTCTGAAAAAAAAAAAAAATATTTTGTAAAAACCTAATTTAGACAGTTATGACAATATAAAAAAAAATATTACGTAAAAATCCTGTGTATTCTAAACTATTGTGCAATGAGTTTACAAAAGACCAAATTATTCAAAAGATTTTCCACATTTTAACATCTATGTCTATATACACACACCTTTGAAACGTTTTAAGTTTTTTCCTCAACAAGCTCTCCAATGTCAAAACTTTTTGCATTAGGAGACACTTAACTGCAGTCTCTTCACGACTAGCAGGATTAATCCTTTGTGCAGTTGACTTCCAAACATGAATTTCATGTTTCATTTCTACAAGGAGAAAAAAAAAAAAAAAAAAAGACCTTAAATTTTAACATTCTGAAGTTAATGCTTTCAGTAATACAGAGCATTTTAGGAACTGTACACAAATTGTATGCACTGCTATGCTGGTTCTGTCTCAATCAAAAGCACCTGTGGCATTCCTGGTGTCAAAATATTTGAGGATTAGGTGTTTGGACTATATTTCATATCATTCAGCAGATGCAAAATTTAATTAACATCTGTTGACTGCATTGACCAAATTAATGTACATTATGTGTATTAGAATATCGCAAAGTTTCTCAGACTGCATTTGTCTTACACATGCATTTGTGTTGGAAAAGAACATGTGGTCAGAAAAACAGATTCTCCATAGGAATGCTTCTGATGACCAGATTCACTTAATTTAACAGATATTTTGAAAAATGAAAAAAAAAAAAAAAAACATTATATAAAAACATATACATAAATATACATACACAGGCGCTATTGTTTTTCAAAAATTAAAATTGCCTGAAGCCACAGTTGGGTTCCAGGATAATTTCTTTAAATTTCTGGTTTCAGTACCAGTCTAGCTGGGCTGCACTGGGTTCTTGATCGTAGGTGTTGCTGTCACAACCGGTAAGGGTAGAAACGCAGTCTAGCTGGATGCATTGAATGCCACTTATCTCTCGGGAACCAGCCCAGTGGGAGTGTTTTCTTGCTCTGCTTTCTGGGGGGTGGTATTTAAGGTACCAATGCCATGTTGGCGGGGGAGTATTTTCTGTCCGTTTGGTTCTGGTGGTCCTCCTGACCCAGCTTCACGGCCCTGCTTGCCTGGGGTGCAGAACCATGCATCCTGTGTCTCTGGGCTGGCTGGCCCGAGGCAACGCAACTGCAGGGATAGGCCCGAGTGACTTTCGGAGCCTACTGATCCAAGGAAGGTCCGGTGCCGTCTCATCTGAAGGGAGAGGCCCAGCAACTTAAGAACCCCAGGGGAGGACACTTTCAGGAGAAGGCCGTGCACAAGGCTGGCTTCTCTGGAGGAGCCTGGAGGCTTAGTTGAAGGACGCAGCCTGGATCAACATTCATACGATATCACCGGGTCGGCTGAGAGAAACTGGTACCGTATGTTTATCCGAATCCGAATCCCTCAGAGATGCTCAAGTGTAACTTACAAGTCTGCGGGAGAGACTTTTGCTGAGCATCCCGCCGGCTGCTAGGCCTAGTGAGAGAGACCTATCCGGGGGTTGCAAGAATCCAGTTTGTGGAACAGTAATATCCTCTGGATTCTTCTAATATCTTCACCCTGCAATTTAAGTACCTGAACTCACCCCTAACTCTCTACCCTTTATTGAGAGACTTTGTTTCTTCTTTTCAAATAAACACCCAAAAGAAGATTCAGTTTCAACATTTATTTTGGCCACTTTCCATGGGATCCCCAGGACGGAGAAGCAAGTAAGTGAGGTAACGATAAGCCCAAATTAAACCAGCAGCTCCTTCGGGGGTCAGTGCTATATATATATATATATATATATATTACATACACACAGAAAAAAAATATACATACAGTACACACACACATATAGGCAATTATTGCAATACATAGTTAAAACAAAAGGTAGTCTCACATACAACGTGAGAGGGCTGAATGCTCCAAGTAAACGGTACAGAGTTTTGGAGGAGGTAGAGAGGTATGGGGCTAGCCTGGTCTTTTTACAGGAGACTCATCTCTCTCTTACGTCGAATATTAAACTCCATTCAAAAGCCTTCCCTACTTGGTACTACAGCGACACAATCTCAAGCAGAACCAGAGGGGTGGCCATAGGGATGGCAAAAGATCTGCAGTTCAACTTAGAAGATCCTAAGGTTCCTATTCTTGAGGGGGACCCTCTTCGGGACCACATATACCCTAGCAAATATTTATGCACCCAATATTAGATCTCCTGACTATATGAATAAGACTCTCTCCAGGCTGAGATCCTTTAGAAGAGGATATCTGATACTGATGGGGGACTTAAATCTTACCCTTGACCCGGACCTGGATAGCTCGTCTTGTGCACAGGGGACAGGAAATGTTCAATTGAAGGTTTTAAAGAAAAAGATGAGCTCGGAACAATTAGTCGATGTGTGGAGAATGCATCATCCACTCATCAAAGACTACACATTTTTCTCCCCTGTGCACAATACGTACTCTAGATTGGATTATATTTGGGTAGACCACGGACTATTAGACAGAATAACGGACACAAGGATCGAGATAGCATCATTGTCAGATCACGTTCCGGTGAGCATGAGCCTGAACATCCCAGAATTTAAACAGCCTAGCTGTGGATGGAAATTAAACAACGAGTTGCTGAAAGACGAGGAAATTAGGGAAAACGTTAGAAAAGAACTGGAGTGGTTTTTTCAGACAAATGATAATGGAGCGGTGAAGGGGTCAAGCCACTGGGATGCCCACAAGGCTTTTATTAGGGGGGTGTTCATGTCAAAGGCCACTTGGAAAAAAAAAGAAAGATTAAGACGAGTTCAGGAGCTAACGAATGATATCAAAGACTTGGAGCACAAACACAAGGAGGACCCTACACAGAACCAGGCAACATTCCAAGAAATAATCCTCAAGAGGGAAGAGTTAAGAGAACTAGCGGAGCAGGGGGTAAAACAAGTATTTAATAGAATTGCCAAAGAGCGTTACACCTATGGCATTAAGTCAGGGAAACACCTAGCGAGATTGTTGCAAAAAAACAAAGCCAAAAACTTCATAGAAAAAATAGTTAACAAAAAGGGAGAGGCGAGGTATATTTCAAAAGACATAGCTTCGACGTTTAGGGATTTTTATGAGGAATTATACTCAGTTGGTCAAAAGAGTAGAGATAAAGAAGGGGGGGTAGGGACAAAGCTAACACATTCTTGAGAAAGGCAAAATTACAGTCCTTGGGATTAGAGGAGAAGGAAAGGCTAGAGAGACCCATCTCGGAGGAGGAAGTTCTGGAAGCCCTCAACAACTCGCCGTTAGGCAAGAACCCGGGGCCGGACGGGTTTACGGCCTTGTACTATAGAACCTATAGGGAGATTTTGACACCTAGACTTCTTAGATATATGAATGGACTGGGCTCGGAGTATGGTATGAGTGAGGCCTCACTGTCGGCAACGATAACGGTTCTACGAAAGGAGGGGAAGGACGGCTCGACGTGTGCGGGGTACAGACCAATATCTCTACTAAATTTCGAAACAAAGCTTTACGCTAAGATTTTGGCCGAGCGTATAAAGAAATGCTTGGGTAAGCTGATACACCCAGACCAAGTGGGATTTACGATGGGTCGAGAAGGCAGAGACAACAGCGTGCGAACTCTGTTGGCGATCCAGAGGATGAGAGATACACGAACCCCCAGTCTACTACTGTCTATCGATGCGGAAAAAGCATTTGACCGGGTAGACTGGGGGTTCCCGTTTAAGACTCTAGACATCATGGGATTTGGACCGAAAATAATCCAGAAAGTAAGGGTCCTCTATAGTCATCCAAAGGCCAACATCAAGGTGAACGGCGTCCTATCCTCCCCCTTCGAAATGCACAATGGGACTAGGCAGGGCTGCCCCCTCTCCCCTCTCCTCTTCGTCCTTTCCTTGGAACCACTTCTGGCAACAATAAGGGGAAATACGGACATAGAGGGATGCGAGGCGAGGGGAGAGGAACACAAGCTGGCGGCATTCGCCGACGATGTCCTATTCTATGTAAGCTCACCGCATAAATCACTCCCCAACATTTTGAAGAACATTGCGGCGTACGGTGAGGTCTCAAATTTTAAGATTAACCTGGCGAAATCTTCCATCCTGAACATTAATATGAACAGAGTGGAAAAACAAGACCTGATGAAGGAGTACAACTTCATGTGGAAGAAACAAATTAAATACCTTGGCATAGAGTTGACGAACACTATAGGGAAAATGTACAAGGCTAACTATTTACCTTTATTAGACGAAGTAAGAAAAAAATGCCAGGAGTTTAAAACTAGACCAATATCATGGTTAGGCCGCATTAATGCAGTCAAAATGATGATACTCCCGCTGATCACCTACAAACTACAGATGATCCCAATATCCCTACCAGAACAGTATCTGAGGAAAATAAAAACCATTATTATGAATTATATTTGGCAACAGAAGTCACACAGAATCTCAATTCAAACCTTAAAATTAGATAAAAGCAAGGGGGGCTTGGCAGTACCCGACATTGTTAATTATTACTACGCAACAGCCTTACTAAGAACTCCAGAATGGGGGAGGGCACACAGCGAAAAGAGATGGGCAAGTTTAGAGGAAGCACTGAGTGAAACACAGTTGGGGAAAATTATTTGGAACCCTCCTAAGTTTAGAAAACTGGGAGAAAAAACAAATGCGATCACAAAGAACACATTAAAAGTCTGGGACAAAATGCACAAAAACTTCAAAATAAAATTTAACTCACCATTAATTGCACTAAAAGAAAACTATCTGTTCCCCCCAGGGAGGAAGGATATGGGAAGGGAATGGATAAGAGATGATAATGCACGGTTAGGAGACTTAATTAGTAAAGGAAAAATATTGACCATTCAGGAGATACAGAAGAAGAATGATTTGTTCACGGTGGACGGTGGACGGATTAGTGGGTTCGATGCCCCCCCCCCTATGAGGGGACGGGGGTACCTCACGGTGATGGAACGTATCTTCACGGCGGAGAATACTAAGAAAATGATCACAAAAATCTATAAGTTCCTGCTGTCAAGGGACGGACAGGAGGTACCGCCCTTCGTCAAAAAATGGGGAAGGGAACTGGGCACACCTCACACGGGGGCTATTAAGAAAATTTTCCAACTTACACATAGTTCGGCTGTTGATGTTAAAACTGCAGAGATCAACTATAAGTGCCTCTCGGGCTGGTACTTGACCCCGGACAAGCTAAATAAATTCCAGTCAGGAGTGCCCGCTAACTGTTGGCGAGGTTGCCAAGAGAGGGGAACTATGGGCCACCTTTGGTGGGACTGTCCAAAAATTAAAACATTTTGGAAGTCTATCCTAAAATTCATTGAGATCTCCAAGGTCGTGGTAAAAGAGGACCCCTGGGAAGTGCTGCTACATGATACAAAAAAAAAAAACAAAAGGTAGTAATATCTATATACATGAAGCAGATGGGCAACTAATGGGTAATACAATTCAGGGACAACCACTACAGCCCCTCTTTACTTTTACTCCTGCCAGTATTATTTTCCCATTTGGCCATATACATTTTTCTCCTGGCTCTCCTCCAGCAGTGTTAGCTCCTCCTTCAACCCACTGTGCAACTGGTATAGTGACAGAGACCTCACTAATCCGGCCACCTAGTTAGAAGTTGCGTTTAAGGGCATTCCAGTGGCCAGGGCACATACTTCCCATACGTATTAGCTAGAGTCTCCTGGCCAGGTCTGAAGAGTTCCCATCTATGTAAGTTACTGCTAGAATTACTCTTCTAAATAAATACAATCTTATGATCACTAGGGATAAGCTGAACTGCCTTGTGTTTGGCTCAAGCAGGGTTCAGTGAATGTCAAAGAAGTTTGGTGCCAAACCCCATTTAAATATGTGGGAGCCAAATCTTTAAAAGAATGCCCCTGAGAAAATGTATGACAAAATTAAATGATTTTTTTAAGTGCAGACAACTAAACAGTCAAAATTCCAAATTCCTTTACATAACATGGCTGGTGGGGGGGGATCCGGGGGTGCCTGCTTTTTTTAAAGCCAGCAAAGCACACAGCCCCCCCCCCCCCCCCCAAATACATATCAAACCCTTTGTATTTTACAGGGAATTCTACAAAAAAAGTGCATTAGGTTCAATAGGAAATCTACCGTATATACTCGAGTATAGGCCGTCCCGAATATAAGCCGAGGCCCCTAATTCACCACAAAAAACTGGGAAAAACGTATTGACCCGAGTATAAGCCCAGGGTGAAAAATGCAGCAGCTACTGTAAGTGGAGGAAGTGGAAAAGAGGGTCAGCAATGCCCATCGGCAGGTGCATGTCCCCTGTACAGACCCCCCTGTGTCCCCATTGCAGCCTACCTGTGCCGATCGGCATGTCCTGTGTCCCTCTCTGTGTGATCTGTCTTCCACCATTGCAGCCGATGCAGTCTCCATCTGTCCCCCCACAGCGTGTAAGGTGCCATTCCAAGATTACAAAAGCCGCGCCTCCTCCTCCTCCTCGTCCGTGATAGGAGGAACACTGTTTTCCCAGCAGTCAGTGTGCAGTGTTCCGCCTATCACGGACGTCCTCTCATCCTCGTCCATGAGATGAGAATGACAGGACGTCCGTGATAGGCGGAACACTGCACACTGACTTACTGCTGGGAAAATTGTCCTCCTATCACGGACGGGGGGAGGAGGAGGCGTGGCTTTTGAACACTGCCGTCTGTCTGCATGACACTCTGTTCATGTAGGCAGACGGCACTGACTCGAGTATAAGCCGAGGGGGGGACTTTCAGCCCTAAAAAAAGGGCTGAAAATCTCGGCTTATACTCGAGTATATACGGTATGTATGGAAAGAGGGGGGGGTGCGTATGGGGCCCCCCTCCTGAACCAGTGTAACAAATCAACTGTGTTTGACAAACATTGACACCGACCACCTCCCATGAGGTGCACATTGATAAAAATAATTTTTTTAGAAGCTCACCACACAGGTTACAATCTGACTAAGCAATGTTTGTACAATAAAAAAAAATAAAAAAAAAAACACGAATCACCCGACAAAAACAAATTATAAAATATATAAAAAAACAAAAAACACAGATATTATAGCACAGCTGCTAGCACAATTTTCCTGGTAGAAAAAACAGACATCAATAAAACATAAATGTAGCGCATATGCTTATTTCAATAGTCCATATAATTTAGATGTATATATAGCTTATACAAGTGTACAACATATGCAGGTCTACACAAAAGTGCTGGGGGGAATCGGTCACCAAAAGAGAGAAATCACACTGACCCTTACCCTACAGGTGGACCACTTGATCAAAAAGCGTTCAAAGCTTGTTGAAACCGATTCCAGACCCTAATGACGTCTGAGTGATGAAACCTGTTGGGAGGAGTCTGGTCACGTCACTTTGCCACGTCCGTTAGTCGCCATCTTATTGGTTGGAAATAATATCACACTCCATGAGGATTGACATGCAATCTTTTATATCGTGTTTGAGTATTCTGGCTTCCTTTTTATAAATAAATAAATACCATTGCTAGTAATACTGAACAATGAGGCTCTCTTCTTGACTGTTTCCATACATCTGTGCCATACGACTCTGAAGTGGATCTTATTGGAGCGACCCATCTCTTATGTATATGTATGGAGGGCTGGAATTGTTTTTAACAAGCGATTTTGACTGATTTTTGATCAAGTGGTCCACCTGTTGGGGTAAGGGTCCGTGTGAACTCTTTTTCCCCCAGCACTCTTGTGTGGACCTGCACCTGTTGGACGCTTTTATAAGCGGATATACATCTAAACGATATGGACTATTGCAAAAAGCATATGTGCTGCATTTATGTTTCATTAATGTTTGTACAATCTTTGGATTTACCAAGACTAGAGATTGGCCGAACACCCCCGGTTTCGTTTGCGCCAGAACCCCGAACAGGGAAAAAAGTTTGGCCCTAAACTGCAAACTCAATTGAAGTCTATGGGACCCGAACGCGAATAAAAGTCCCCATTTTGAAGGCTTATATGCAAGTTATTGGCTATAAAAAGGGTATGGGGACATGACTCAATGCAAACTTTAAAAAAAAAAAAAAAACAATTGTTTTTAAAGGAGCAGTGATTTTAACGATACTTAAATTTTTTTAAGGAAAAAATTAGTAAAAATCACATTTAAATTGACTCCCAGTTGCTGGCCGGCAATATGAAAAAAAAAAAAAAAGGAGCCATACCAGGCCACATGCCCTCAACAAGGGAGATGGGTGCTTAGGGGCGGGGGGGCTGCCCCCCCAAAGCACCTTGTCCCCATGCTTATGGGGACAAGCGCCCCTTCCCAAGGACCCTGGGCAGTGGTTGTGGGGGGCTGTGGGCAGGAGGCTCATCTGATTCTGTGTGATGTCACCGACCAGTGCATGCTGGGATGACAAACAGCCTGCCGAATGCACAGAAAACTCGGCCTGAACCGTTCACCCGACACTAACCAAGACTGGTAATAGGTAGTAATAGTAGATCTAAAAGAGATTGCACAGTTAGATATCTATAGCCTTCTATGCTGGTCACAAATATTTATTTTCTTTGTATAGCAACGGTTGATAAACAGACCTTTTTTTTAAAGTATATGAGACTACAAAGGGTCCAATTTTGCAATGTAACTAAACAAAAACAATAAATGAAAATGCATATTTTACACTGAAGTGTACATCACTACAAAACATTTTAAAAACTGGACACATTTCTATTACAGATCACTATTATCTATGGCATTATGACACACTATTTACTATACCCTATGACTAAAGTGTTCAAACAAGAAATCAAAGTCAAAGCTTAGTTTTAGGATCAAAAGTGTTTTTCCTCCACCAAACAGGTCTAAAATAGGTCTGGACAAAGCTTGGAAAGGTTTAAAGAAATAGGTCTAACGCTTCTCAAAAATGTCAACAGTCAGCCGCAGAGATAAATGCTGAAAATAGGAATTTGGGTGCTCTAAAGCTAATTTTGTGTGCGTGTATAAAATAGTAAAGCGAGAGGAAAACATTTTGAATTGGAGCTTTGCTTCATCAAGTATACATGCTGCATAAAATAAATAGTAACAATTATTTGAAATGTGTGTGTATCAAAGCTTTTTTCCCGTTTTAGATTGGAGGTTTAGATTCAGTTTTAGAGTTGGGAGGATTAGGCCCTCCATTAGGTTTTTTTGCCAACTGTGTCCGTAAGCCTGGGCTCACACTGATGGCGGGTTTGAAATCATGCAAGTTCAAACCCGGATTTCAGTGCACGTTCGGGAGCAATTTCAGAGACATCTGTGCAGGTTCCTGAACAGACGTTTCGTTTGTGCCAGAACCCCGAACAGGGAAAAAAGTTTGGCCCTAAACTGCAAACTCAATTGAAGTCTATGGGACCCGAACGCGAATAAAAGTCCCCATTTTGAAGGCTTGTATGCAAGTTATTGGCTATAAAAAGGGTATGACGCTTCTCAAAAATGTCAACAGTCAGCCGCAGAGATAAATGCTGAAAATAGGAATTTGGGTGCTCTAAAGCTAACGTGCACTGAAATCCGGGTTTGAACTTGCATGATTTCAAACCCACCATCAGTGTGAGCCCAGGCTTACGGACACAGTTGGCAAAAAAACCTAATGGGGGGCCTAATCCTCCCAACTCTAAAACTGAATCTAAACCTCCAATCTAAAACGGCAAAAAAGCTTTGGGAGCAATTTCAGAGACATCTGTGCAGGTTCCTGAACAGACGTCTATTGAAATCGCCCCCGAAGTCGCCAAAAGTAGTGCAGGTACTACTTTTGGTAATCGGTGCTGCGCCGCAAAGTTTCGCAACGGTGCCATTGCCAAATTGCATGTCAAAACGCCCCAATGTGAACGGGGGCTTAAGGAAAGTTGTCACCAGAAAAGGGGTAAGGGTAAATCTTCCAATGAGGACACCTGTTTTGATGACCAAAGAGAAATTCCCCTCACGTTGGGAGATTTTCTCTTTCTCATTGCGTCTCCAGGACAGGAAATTAAAGTCAGAACCTACAAATACTGCAGCTGCTGACTTAATAAATCGGACCAGGGTCCAGCGATGCGGGGGAACAAAGCCCCCCCTCGTTCCCCGCTCCACTCGTGGCGCCGGCATTCTTACTGTGGGACACCCGGCTGTGGCTTCACAGCCAGGCGCTCACTGCACATGCGAGAGCGGCGCCGAGCGGCGTGATATGCCGCACAGTCATCTGGGACCGGTCACGTGTCCCAGATGACTGACTGCACCAAGGGGAAGTGATGTCAGTGCCTGGGCATGGAAGGAGGCAGACTACGAGGGACCCCCTAGCAACAGGCATTTAGAGGTGAGTGAAAACATTTTCTTTTTCCAATAATTTTTTTTTTTTTTTATGAATTTTAAGTCATTTATTTTTGTTGGTGGAGACACCACGTTAAAGGGACAGCTCCCCAGTTTGTAAAAAAAAAAAAAGAAAAAAGTAAAAACGGATATGAGTTCTAACCTTCCTTACTCTACCAAAAAAAAGTTTAGACTATATATACTTTAAACTGTGACAACATAACAAAGGAAAAATAATATTGAAGTTGGAGGATAAGATCCAGGACCTATCTATGATGACATAGAACTGACATACTGTACCTAAATACAGAAGTAGAATTATACTGTATAATAAGTTGTTCATCTGTTGACTCTATTCTGTCTACTGGAAGTAAAAAAATATATACCGGTAAATCATTTAAGCCTGTAATACTTGTTGCATTATATTAGTTCATCAAAACTTTAGCAATTGTATAAAGTGATTCCCTGCACAAAAAGATGTATAAAATAATTGGTACAGTTAAAAATAGAGCAAATAAAAAAAAAAAAAAAAAAAAGTCACTGAATGTAAAAATACAGAAATCAGCAAATGTTGAAGAAGCAATTTCATCTTCCGCTACAGATACAGCAGGGTTTTTGATTGCTAATCAGAAGAAATGTAACCGAAAATGTTTTTGTTGATTGAAGTTGATTGTAGTTGCTTTCTGGCAAGCTGTAGCGATGAACCACACCTGTATTTCTGTAACCCCACTGTTCCAGGTCTATGGGAAACATCTCATGCTTCCATAGAAGGGTTATATATATTTTCAACAGAAGTCAGTTACACGTGTCAAAAGCAAAACATATTTTAATAAGAATTCATAAAATCCTTTGGTTGTGTGCCTTTAGTGCCAATAGGACAAATATAGAAGGTTCATATATGAAAACACTGTTCTTTAAGAACAATTGACAGGTGTGACATTGGTATTTAATAGTTGGAGTGCATTGGGTTTTAATAGCGAAACCTTTTATTTGTTTATGAACAGACTGCTTTTTCAGAAGAATCCAGCATATACTGATGTGACTGGGTGGAGTTCGGTCAGTTCACTGCCTATTGACTATTTGGAATGAGAACGCACCCTAGGAAGATGCCATGCTATCCTTACTCTTGACCCAGCCTAATACACTAATCATTGCAATGTGTGCATTGCCGTTTTAAGGCTTGTATACACTAGAAGAAAATCAGGCAAACATTTTCGTCCGAGGAACTTTCATATGATTTTTTTATATAGTGTGTACACAACTTTCGACAGTCGATTCTGACTTTTCGTACCAAAATAACCGTAGGGACAAACTCCAAAATTATTCTAGTAGAGGGAACAGAATGAACTATGTTTGTGTAATGTGTACTATTTTCGTACAATTTTCATACAAGAAAAATCAGAAAAGAAAGACTGCGCATAATCGGAAACAAAAAAAAAAAAAAGCTTTGTCATATGAGAATTTTTATAAAAAATCAGCTCCAATTTGCTGTGAAACAACGAGGAAAAAAATCTATCATTCTCTCGCTATAGGGTATACTATTTGGGATTGAGGAGAAAAGAAATCATAGAAATAAAACTATGCGCATTAGCTTACCAACTATGTCAATGGGTTCCTTATTGTACAGCTTCTTGTTCCAATATAAGAGTCTAAGAAATGGGAAAGAAACCAGCAGAACCAGAGAGATTCCAAGAAACATATGTCCTGTGAATCCAGCAAAATCCAATCCCTAGACAGGAACAAGAAAACATATTCAAATATAGCCTTGAAATAATCTCTAGTGGGGCTAAACATACAACTGTAAAGTTACAGTGGTACAACAATACCTTAAGGCCCCTTTCACACTGCTGTGACTTGAAAGTTGTATGATTTTGTGGCGTTGATTTTGATGCGATTTCAGGGAATCCCTGTGTAAACTTGAGGTCTATGGACCTCAACCCACATCAAATTTGGACCAAAGTAGTACAGGGACTACTTTGAAGTCGGTGCAACTTGAAGTCTCGCAGCTATGAATGGTTATCATTGGGAATCATGGGGGAACGACTTGTCATGTGACTGATGTCCAAAGTCACAGGATAAGTTGCACAAGTGTGAAAGGGGCCTTACTGGGCTTTACCTGCCCAGTTTATGTAGCATAGGCTAGAAATAGAAATTCAATGTATTAGTGAATGTAGTAGTCAATGCCTCAATTTGTCCTTTTCTCCAACATGTAAATGACCCTACTGTCTTGAGCAGGTCCGGGGCAAAGGAGAACAGTCTCAGGATTAGTGTATGTGCTTCTATAGCTGCCTGAGTGACAGAATTGATGCTGTCCTTAATCCTGTCATTTAGGCAGCAGGAGAATGAAGCTCTGTGGGGACTATGATGGCTGAAAGGGAAGGGAAGATTCTGCTCTCTCTTACCTCCAATAGCAGTCTACTGTTTATAGAAGACAACAGGCAGATTGCAGTACAGGCTTTCACCAAGGAGGGCACACTTCCCTTCTTTCCGTCTCCCCTTGTCATAAAACATGACCAAAGATGGGAAGGAGGAGTAACTGCCCTCATTCCCAGATGGGAGACCTACTGAGAAAGAAGTCTAAACTAAGTGCACAGCTCCCTTCCTTTACTTACCCCCCCCCCCCCCCAAAGCCTGCCAACTCCTCTTCCCTCCTCCATTCCACTGACAAAAGCCAAAGCAGTCTTTTTTAGACTCAGACCACCGATGTAGGGTTCCACACCTAGCTCCATTTTACTGACATCACTGATGCAGGGGAACTTTTTCCTTTTCATGACAGCAAAGGCGCAGAGATTTTTCTTTTAGTGACACTACCAAACCAGGGGGAACTTTTGTTTTCAGTGACACCACTAATGCAGCAGTATTCATTTTTTTCAGTGTCCGCACTGATGCAGGGGAATGATTTCCTTGCAATGACACCACGGACGCAAGAGGATTTTTCCTCACACTGATGTGGAGGCATTTCTTTGGCACAGTCCCATATTTTACTTAAAAACAGCACGTGCACATCTATTAAATGCATAACTTGCATGCACGTTGGGCTATTAGCATATTAGCCCTGTCTACTGTACCAACCAAGAAGGAGGGGGGGATGTTGGCATCTTTGCCCTGGGCACTGGCTGACCTATCAACATGGGTCTCTAGCCAGCAGGATGTTTAGTTTTTTTTCTTTTTATAAATACTAACAGGAAATATACGATCTATATATACACCCACCGACCACTTTATTATTAGGTACACCTTGCTAGTACCGGGTTGGGCCCCTTTTGCCTTCAGAACTGAACTGCCTTATTTGTGGCATAGATTCAACAAAGTTCAACGTTCCTCAGATTTTGGTCCATATTGACAGGATAGCATCACACAGTTGCTGCAGATTTGTCGGCTGCAGATCCATGATGGGAATCTCCCTTTCTACCACATCCCAAAGGTCCTCTATTGGATTGAGATCTGGTGACTGGAGGCCATTGGAGTACAGTGAACTCATTGTCATGTTCAAGAACCAAGTTTAAGATGATTTGAGCTTTGTGAAATGGTGCATTGTCCTGCTGGAAGTAGCCATCAGAAGATGGGTACATTATAATCATTAAGTGATGGACATGGTCAGCAGCAATACTCAGGTAGGCCATGGCATTTAAACGATGCTCAATTGGTACAAAGGGGCTCAAAGTGTGCCAAAAAAATATCCCCCACACCATTATACTACCACAGCCTGAACAATTGATAAAGGCAGGATGGATCCATGTGTTCATGTTGTTTACGCCAAATATTGACCCCATCGTCTGAATGTTGCAGCTGAAATGAAGACTCATCAGACCAGGCAACATTTTTCCAATCTTCTATTGTCCAATTTTGCTGAGCCTGTGCGAATTGTAGCATCAGTTTCCTGTTCTTAGCTGACAGAAGTGGCACCCGGTGTGGTCTTCTGCTGCTGTAGCCCATCTGCTTCAAGATTCGATGTGTTGTGCGTTCAGAGATGATATTCTGCATACCTTGGTTGTAACGAGTGGTTATTTTAGTTACTTTGGCCTTTCTATTATCTCAAACCAGTCTGCCCAGTCTCCTCTGACATAAACAAGGCATTTTCTGCCATACAACTGCCGCTCACTGGATACTTTCTTTTTTTCGGATCCACCCTCCGTAAGCCATAGAGATGGTTGTGCATGAAAATCCCAGTAGATCAGCAGTTTTTGAAATACTCAGAACAGTCCGTCTGGCATAAACAACCAGGCCACTTTCAAAGTCGCTTAAAGATGTGTGTCCCTTAAAAAATTAAAAGTCAGCAGCTACAAATACTGCAGCTGCTGACTTAATAATCAGACACTTACCTGTTCCAGGGTCCAGCGATGCAATGGGGGGGGGGGTCGAAGCTCTGCTAGCCCCCCGATCCGCTCGGCGGCGCCGGCATTGCAACCGTGATTGGCCACACAGTCATCTGGGACATGCGACAGGTCCCAGATGACTGGAGATGTCACCAGCCTAGGCTAGGCAGAAGGTAGACTACGAGGGACCCCCTAGCAACAGGCATTTATATGTAAAAAAAAAAAATATGTTTTTTCCAATAATTTTTTTTTTTTATGATTTTTAAGCAAGACAACTTTAAATCCCCTTTCTTCCCCATTCTGATGCTCTGTTTGAATTTCAGCAGGTCATCTTTACCACGTCTAGACAAACTTTGCTGCCATCTGATTGGCTGATTAGCAATTTCAAAATCACCTTTCAAATTTCACGCTCAAACTGATTCATTACAATCAAAATGCAGGTCAGGACCTTAGATGGGGAATCCAATAGCTTGTAAATCCTTTTTGAAAGTGCCATGATTCATAAACTATATATCACCCAATGATGACACACGTATAGAACATATGTAAGGAAATGTGAAATTAATGGCTCTTGGGAAAATGGGTAATTTTTCTCTTTCTCCTGGGCATTTATCATGCAAGTAAACATAATGGAAAGATATATTGCTTTTCATGTGAGCCCAACACAAAATCCACAGTTAATGTTTCCACGGGTCTTAAATTTATGCTGGTTATTGCTTACAAAGTAACATTCAACCTGCAATAATTCATTTAAGTATTTATCATGTTTTCTGCAGCAGGATACTATTGGAACTGTTTTGTCCCATATAAAGGCTAGTCTTGGATGTTAATCAGACAGCCTTAACCATGTTTTATTCAGAATTGTGAGATGTAAAACTACCACAGATAAAATGTGTGCTACCTCTACCTTTAATGCGATATTACTGTATATGATTAGTTTAAAGGTTATATTAATATTGTTATTACAAGTGGCCATTTCAGAATGTATCATATAAATTAAATTAGACCATTCTCTTAAATGCACACTACAAAACATCTCAATTCTTGGAGCAGTTCATATAAAACAAACCTACATTACAGGCTGATAGACATACATACATTAGGATTTCATATACTATTATGCCAGCCTGTTGGACTTAATTATCAGTAAATACTCACCACTAATCTTTTATCGTTTATAGACTTCCCTAAAATGTGGACGGGTAAAACCTGAATGGTCACTGTGGGCCTTACTAATTAAAATGACACTAAACTTTTTTTTTTTTCTGAAAATCAATCTTTTTAAACATATCAAATATACCATGACTGTTTTTCAGGTTTTTTTTTTTGGTTTAAACAGTCTTAAGCCCCATACACACGCGCGGATTATCCGAGGACCAGGTCCGTCGGATCATGTCCGTCATACTTTGTCCGATGTTGGTTTTGCGTACACACGGTCGGACAAAGTTGTCGGAAAATCCGATCATTCTGAACGTGGTGACGTTTGTTGCCTACGACGGGACTACGTAGAGGCTAGTAGCCAATAGCTTTGGTCTTGTAATGTGATCTGAGCATGCGTAGCACTTTGTCCGTCGGAATTCGCTACACACGATCGGATTTGGTGTGATCGGACTTTGTTGTCAAAAAATCTATCCAGCAGGAGATAGGACTTTGTCCGTCAGACAATCTGATGGAAACTGTCCGATGGTGCCTACACACGGTCGGAATTTCCGACAACATTGTCTGATAGGACAGAATCCATCGGAAAATCCGACCGTGTGTATGGGGCTTTAATGTTTTCAGGCTTTTGTCCTGTGCATGCTCCCTATCCTCCACTGATGCACCTCACAGATTGTGTACAGAGAGCAATGCTGTACACTCAATGTTTACCACAATTCCCATAGAGTTGAACTTGTCTTCCTGTAGATGTGGGGGGCGAGCAGGTGTTCCGTCAGAATCGGCAACCCATCAGAATCGGTAACGGAAGTGACGTTCAGTCACAACACCGCGACTGTCATCTTGCTACACCCCACACTCGTCCACCTAAGCCTGCAGTCAGAAGGCGGCAGCGAACATGTTGTTATACCCTTCCAAGTCTTGCATTTCACACTTTTTTTGCCAGTAAACTGAGCTTTTATAATGAAATGCAGTATTTTGATATCCATGACACTAATTTTATGTTGAATTTCAAAAACAGCGGCAAGCCTGCTGATCTCACAGGTTTGATAATCTGACATAACACCGCTGCTTTTAAAATTTTAAATCAAAACAGTCTGACAGGTTTCAAAATACTGTATATCACTGTATAAGCTCAGTTTATTGGTAAAAATAAGTGTGAAATGCAAAACTTGGGTGGGTGTAAAAATGTCCATTGCAGACTTAATGCAGCCGAATGTGGGGTGTACCAAGATGGCCATTGCGGTGTAGTGACGGAACGTCACTCCCGTTACCTAATCTGACATGTCGCTGATTCTGACGGAGCACAGGAGAGGGTGGCTACATTCACATACACAAAAAGGGGCATATATATCAAATGTAGCCACCATAAATGAGGAGGTCTGAGAATAGCAGGGAAAAAAGCTTGCATTTGAGAGATAAAAAAAAAAAAAGGAAGAGAGATAGAAGGCACATCCTAGTTATATTTAAGCACACTGCATTTATTTGAAAAAGGGAGTTTAGTGTCATTTAAACCTTATTAAATTGGATTATGTTTTAAATGCTTGTCAAGCATAAATACTGCTGCCAAAGAGCAGAAGCTTTTCAGCTACTATACTGACTCTGGTGTGTTTCTCTGTAAGAACTACATCACTACTTACCACTTTCCTCAGCTCTTGATTGGAAACAATTATAACATTGGGTGGATCCCCAACAGCCGTAGCTGCTCCTCCAATATTGGTAAAGATTACTTCTGCAATCAGCACATGCCTTGGATCAAGATTAAGTACCTCACACAATCTGATGGAAAACAGGAAAGAAAAAAAAACATATTTTTAGAATGAGGGCTAAAAGTAAACCACATACAAATCTGAGGGAGAGTTTGGATACATACATGAGGTTATTTAGCCAAATAATCTGTTAGATTATCTCTTCTCGAAGTACACTAAAGTTTCCTATGTTCTTTTCTAGAAATGTAAAGAAAACCTATGCCAACAGAAATACGTTTGGTTGTCATTGTCAACAATGCTGGCCACTGGCTGTCGTGCTAATCAAGTATTTCACTGACCATGAAAAAGTATGCAGAGCAGGTGTGCTGAATTCACTAGATTTGTGCTCATTTCAGGTAACTGATTCAGAAAGTATTGAAGTCAGAGATAGTCAGACAATTAGTATTTCCAGACGAAGGTCATCAATGACAGGCACAATATTTATCCAAGCATAGGTTCCTTTTTACTTATCACACTAAGGCTCCACCTCACTATGCATATTTTTGTTGATGTTGCTTTAGGTTATTCATGTTCCAATAAATAGTAATGTACTGCGATTATAAATATAGCTGGATTCACACCTTTTAATGCAGGTTTCTATAAGTTTTATGATCTGCAGTTTTAATCAATCGACCCTACAGTGCCGTTGATGCAAAAATAAACAAACACGAATGAACAATAATTTAAAAACAATGGCTGACCTGTGTACCTTCATCGATGTTTACATGCAAATGGGCCATTACTCTGATTAGTTTTGTCAATTTGCTCACTGGAAGACATCGATTTATGGATCAATACCTTTTTGCACAGGGTATCCAAGTAGTGTTTGGGCACAGAACAGAGGATTCTGGTTCACTGCTCCCAGTGCAAGACAAGATGAGTATATGCTGCAGAATGGGTTGAATGTATTAGAAGTTAGTTTGGGGAGTGTATGTTAGGAATTATTCGTTTTTTTTTTTTCTTAAGATAAAAGTTAGGTAGGTTTATTTATGAAGTGTAGGAAGGACGACGACCGTTCTGGTGTTTTGCTAATATGTCGGGTTCAGGTTAAGAGCCAAGTTTAAAGGAAAAGAATGGAAGGGAAAGTGTGTGCGTGGTGGTGGGAAGGGGGGGGGGACAAAATGTTGAGTTCAGTACCATGTGATCCGGTTGCTCTTAAATTTTTAAAGTAGTGCATGCAATATTTTTTGCTGCGGTCAAGTCCAATCAAACCTATTCCAAATGAAAGGGCTCTAATCGCACCACATTGAACCGCATGTGCATCTCTGGTGTCAACTGTCCCTAAATATTAAAATCAGGTATGGTTAAGCACTTTTTTTTAAATTGTGACACATTTTTGACTGAAAACCACAGTGCTGGGCTCCTGGCATAGAAACATATCTTACTACCAATATCAATTTTACTACCGTTACCATGAATGTAAAGCAAATATAAAAAAAATATGCTAAAGTATATATTCCATAAGGACATTGTAAACGTGTCATTTTGTTTTTCTTTAAAATAACGGCTGCACTGTACACTTTTTTACTCTAATATTCGTAAAACCCCTTTGAAGCATTACTTCTAACCTATTAACATCCTCTTTTGTTCTGAGCGCATGCTTGCCACACACATTTTTACAGCAACCAAGCCTACTATCACTAGGGCTTGGAAATCCCCTGTCCTTAGTTTTTTTTTTTTTTCACTTTTAGCAATAACTTAGTGAATTTTGATAAGAAAATGAAGAATGAGCAAACAAGTTACAGATGCATATTATAAAAATCAGCATAGTACAGTAGAAGTCATAGAATAACACTGCTGAATTACAGTGAGTCGCATATAAAAAGTAGTCTTATACAGCGGTTTGTAGGTGGCACCATTCCCCCCAAAGTCATCATTACTGAAGAACCAAGTGACTGATCTAATGGTTAACAAAAAAACTGACAGCTACGGTATGTAAATAGACTCTCATGACAATTTTCTGAGCTTGGCAACCTTGGACCCTTATTGCTAAGCCATCTAGATTTGATCACCTACGTTTAACTATCTAATATTGTTGGCACTACGACCAACAGGGACCCCCCCATACACCCTTCTAAGACCTCTCTCCGACTAGTCCTTCTCATCCTTCTAACTTTCCTTTATCCACCCTCCCCAATTTCTCCACAATTAGACACTTTCTTTACTATGGCAGGTTTTGGATCCATGACCATTAGTCCAGTGCCCCTGGCCATTTCCAGATACCAGTTGAGCCCTTGAATGAGACCTTTAACATTTCCTAAACACATGAGTTTTTGTACCTCTTTTTCATTCTATAGTTATTGAAACTTTAGGTGTTGATGCGTTGTTACTTATATGTGAATAACTGTAAAAATTAATCTACACCGTTCTGCAAACCACCTTAATTCTGCAACCATTTACTTTGTACTCATTTGAACAGCTTGTTATCTCTGTATATTGTTACAACTGCCAATAAAACGTTTGTAAAACAAAATAACGGCAAAGGAAGTTCGATCTATAGGTCCCTAAGGCTGGTTTCACTCTGCTGCCCTACGGTTTGTGCAGTTAACCCATGGTTTCTCAGACTTATTAGATTGTGCGTTTGTGGTGCGTTATCTGAAAACCCGCCAAATGTCCTGCATCTTTAGTGCGTTTTAAAATAAGGTCTAATACATCGTTTCTCAAACTTTGTCTTGCGGTGCACCAAAAAGATCTGAACATTTCCACGGCACACCTGAAAAGATTTAACAATTTTTGTGGTGAAATTATATATATATATATATATATATATATATATATATATATATATATATATATATATATATATATATATATATATATATATATATATATATATATATATATATATATATAAATTAAAAATGTCATGTGAAGTATGTGCCTACTTTTGAAAGCAAATCAGATTGAAGCGAGGCTCCAAAGTCGACAAACCAGCGTACATTTCAGCGTCGATTTTAAGAAGTCTCTCTCTTTTTCAATTTGATTTCAGTCTATGCTGAAAATCCAAACTTGCAAAACCATGAAGACACAAATGGCAGAATTCCAATTACTAATAAATTGGAATGGAATGGCCTCTATTATAATTAGAGCAATCGAGTTCTCCCGAGATCTCACACAAGTCACGCATTACGAAAATAACCAATAAATGACAGATTGCTTTTTTATATATGTTACTTTAAATTTTGGGACATTGATTTGCCATTTAATTTTTCGATGTTCAAGGTTTCAAAATGCTAGCAATTTTAAATATTTTTCAAATCTCACGCGGCACACTAGTGTGCACAGAGTTTGAGAATCATTGGTCTAATAGAAAGTCTAAAAGATACTCCATGAGTTAATGGCAAAAAAATGGGGTACACCTGCACTGCCGCCAAACTGAAGTGTGGCAGTTTGTAACCAGCCCAATACAAATCAATTACATGTAGTAATGTAGAAGGCGGCAGGTCATTTTCCAGGACTTTGTTTTTTTACCATACTCATTTGTAGTGCAAGGATTGTTCTATTGCAAAAATAAATAAAAAAACAGGGTGTCAAGGCAGCCTGAAAGATAAAATGTGACAACCTGGAGAAGATACAGAAGATTGCCTTGATCTCTTGTGAAGTGTTAATGGGAGATAATATGTTGTAAGATTTCAGATATGGGTATAGCTAAAGAACTGAATGCACTGGTTAGCAATGAGTGAACCACTGGCCCTACTGAATATTACCATATTACAAACTCTGAACTAGAAATTCCATTCGTTTTGTTTGCACCAAACCTCCGGAAACATTGATTTGGTTTCCATAGTAACAAAGACTAGCTATGCCTCTCTACCCTCAGTGAATCTTAATGCAAAATGTTTAGCAACAAAAGTACTTAAAATAAGCCTTTGTGTGTACAAAACCGAAAGGTTTTCAATTTCATTAACATAGGTTATTTTTAGTTTTGCAACGATATACTATATGCAGCCCTCAATGACCCTACCATAATTAAAATAGAAAATATTAACGAATTCCTCAAAATGAAAAACTAGTTTACACAGGTTAACCTAGGATAATGTGAATCAAATACGGCTTTACCCTACCAAACCAAAATTTTTTTTTTATAAAAAAAATCATAAAAAAACCTTGCCTATAAATTTTCTGTAGGAAATAAATGTAGTTTTATATTAAAAAAGATGGGCTATTATAGATAAGTTGTGTGCACCACGAGGATTAAGAATAAATGGGTTTCCAAAATATGGTTTATAGTTAAACAGATATGAGATCTATTTTATTGTGTTTAACCATGTTTAAGAATCTCCAAAAAAAGCAAACCTATTTAATATAGACATTACATGTCCCCATTGAAACCTGACCCTGTTGGCCATCTCCCACCTGGCATCCCTCAATTGAGAAAAAGAGGTCTATTGTCAGCGTAAAGTGTTACTAAACCCCCAACAGTAAAATAAGTATGTATATGCAGTAAAGCATGCTTGTTATTCTCACTGTGGAACCTAAGGGGTTTAATCCTGTGTATTGTGTAAAAAGGCCATTTGATCCTGTCTTCCCTGATTCTCCCCTTCTTCCACTGCCCCCAATCCATCTGACAGTACAGAGTCTTGGGGGCATGTCCACCTTGGTGTGCATTACTAGAGCGTTTTTTTTTTATTCTTGGGAGGGTGCATGTGATCAGCACAGGGCCAATCAGCACTGTCCAGATAGAGGGTCAGGGGTCCTGTATCCTCATAGGACCGTCAGAATGAAAACTCCTCCAAGCTTTAACCAGACACTGATAAAAGTCAAAAGACTGCTATATACTGCTAATGAAAAAGGTATTTAGCAGTTTATGTTTACTAAAATAATTTAGTAATAACAATTTACTAAAACCAATCAATATACACGTATTGGGATTTTTTTTACCAAAAATATGTAACATAATACATATTGGCCTAAATCGATGAAGAAATTTGTTTTACATTTTTTTTTTATTGTGAATATTTTATAGAAGTAAAATATATATTTTTTCAAGATTGTCTGTCTTTTTGTATATAGCACAAAAAATAAAAAATGCAGAGGTGATCAAATACCACCAAAAGAAAACTATTTGTGAGGGGGGGTGGGGCGACAAAATTTGGACTGTTTGCTCTTAGCAATCAAACACTGCAATAAGAGTATTATGACCTTGTCTTGTAATCTATTACACTTAATTTACCTCTGGTTATCGTTAGACGACCCCCTATTTTTTCTCTTAAATAGTGAACAAAGTGGTAAAAATATGCTATGCAAATAAATACATACTGTGCATATATATAAAACAGTGCTATATAAATATCAAAGTGCAAAAATAGTAGTGTATAATTGACTCAACGTATAACTTAATAGCAGCAGTGTATCTATTTCTCTTTAGTGAAAAGTGAAAAAGTTCATAAACATATAAAGTCCAGACTGTAAATAAACAACTAGATAGGTGATTTTCCAAGTGTCTTCAAACAAAGTTTCAAACTTGAGTCTTCTAACTGACTTGAATCTGCCACCACACCACGTGTTTCTGATCACACTCCCTCTGAAAGGCCCACTCACCAGCTCACAAGGCCTCACACTCTCGTGTTTGGCAGCAGCGTGTTTTACCCACTCCAGGGGTTAGTATAGGACAGCTTGCTCAATCCGTTTAGCTCTCAATGCGATTCCATATGCAAAACAATGAATAAAAACACTCCACATAGTGTAAAAGAGTATGGTAAAATTTATTCACTGTTCATAAAGCACTTCAATGGCCACACTCACATTTCAAAAGTTAAAATCAAGCCTTCAATCCAAAACACGGCAAACCAAACAATGTTGATAAATAAGTATATGCTGCGGTCTCGGCGGACCAAGAGTAAAACCCTGGTGGTGGTACGGTTATAAAACAAAGTGGCGTTATATAAAAATATAAAAATACAATCTTTACTTGCTCTGTAGCCTCGTTCCCGACATGTTTAGTCGTTTAGACTTATTCATGGGTACCCATGAATAAGTCTAAACGACGAAACATGTCGGGAACGAGGCTACAGAGCAAGTAAAGATTGTATTTTTATATTTTTATATAACGCCACTTTGTTTTATAACCGTACCACCACCAGGGTTTTACTCTTGGTCCGCCGAGACCGCAGCATATACTTATTTATCAACATTGTTTGGTTTGCCGTGTTTTGGATTGAAGGCTTGATTTTAACTTTTGAAATGTGAGTGTGGCCATTGAAGTGCTTTATGAACAGTGAATAAATTTTACCATACTCTTTTACACTATGTGGAGTGTTTTATTCATTGTTTTGCATATGGAATCGCATTGAGAGCTAAACGGATTGAGCAAGCTGTCCTATACTAACCCCTGGAGTGGGTAAAACACGCTGCTGCCAAACACGAGAGTGTGAGGCCTTGTGAGCTGGTGAGTGGGCCTTTCAGAGGGAGTGTGATCACAAACACGTGGTGTGGTGGCAGATTCAAGTCAGTTAGAAGACTCAAGTTTGAAACTTTGTTTGAAGACACTTGGAAAATCACCTATCTAGTTGTTTATTTACAGTCTGGACTTTATATGTTTATGAACTTTTTCACTTTTCACTAAAGAGAAATAGATACACTGCTGCTATTAAGTTATACGTTGAGTCAATTATACACTACTATTTTTGCACTTTGATATTTATATAGCACTGTTTTATATATATGCACAGTATGTATTTATTTGCATAGCATATATAGGAAATGCCCCCACTCTTCCACAGTTTGAACTTATTTGGGGTGGATGGATGGTATGGAGGCATGATATATAGGACCTATTAATTGATCAGAGGCTTTTAGCCCGGTCTTATTTTCTCTTTAGTACATAGATTACTTATACATTTTCCTTTTTGTTTTGGCTTTTTTATTCCTTCTCTCCTTATTGTAAGTCGCAATATACTTATATACTTATCAAATAACTCAATTGATATTGACAGTATCCCATGCACCAAAGTTTATACTATATTGTTCTTACTTACTGTAAATCTCAATAAAAACACTGAACAAGAAAAGGACAACATTTGGATATGGTGTCGCACGACCACGCAATTGTCAGTTAAAGTAACAGTACTGTATCACAAAAAATTGCCTGGTCATGAAGAGGGGTAAATCTTCCGCAGTTGAAGTGGTTAAACAAAGGTAACCCATTCAGCCACTAACTAGTACAGCAGTTTAGGTGCCACGTTTTGCATCTAACTTTGCCAATCGGCCCCAATTTTCTAATGTAGCCCTTCAGTAGTGAGATAATAAAAAATAGTATTAACACAGTATTTGACTTTTAAATAACATCTGAACATTTCTTGCAAAAGCGTGCAAATTTATATTTACACCACACTTTTAAACGAAGAGATTGTCAGCTTTCATTATCTATAAATCAGTACAAGAATAATTTGACAAACTCTGTTTGACATTTGTTTTTTTAGAGTGTATCACAAAGCAAAGTAAAAACCATGAATATGTGCCCCACAGCATTTGTTCTCAGACAGCGCTGTTAACTAGTCCAAGTTTCTGTCCTGATAACAAATGATTACGATGTTAAGGCCAAGTGATTTTAAACTGCAGTCTTTTTGTACATGAAAGACTATAAAACACACATTTGGTGGAGAACATAAGCATTTGCTTTATGAACTTCCTAAAATAAACCTACCTAGAATATAAGAAAGCAACCATGTCAGATTACAGCCTGGCTTTTGATGAAACAGTCTCTGAAATGAAAGGTTATAGCCACTGGATATGATGAGGCGTTTACATCACTGGTGGCAAGCGTTAAAGCAATGAATGGAAGGTCACCAATGTTGAAGAGCTATGTCCTGAAGCATGGATCAGAACACTAAGCCTGTATTATTTTCTAATTATACAAGGTTTTTATTTGAAGTTTAAAAGGGGTACAGTGCAAGCATATGTGGTGGCTTTGAGGGAATTTACATTTGATTAAGCAATATGCTGAAAATGTCAGATCTTTTGAGGTTAACATAACACACAGTTCTGAAATGCTGACTGTTCTGAATAATGTCTAATGGAGTAATTGCAAGTAGGTCATAAAATGAGTCAGTCATTCTAGTGTTTTAGTGGCTATTATAGGTTTTAATTTGAAAATTCATTAAAAGACCAAACCCAGTATCTTTATATTGGGAAATCTGAAAAACTAGCAATAAAAATTACATTTCTATTATTTGCATACTTAAATAACATTACAAGCACACACAGGAAACAAAACACACCTTAGGCATCCATTTGTTAAAGTGGACCTGAACTCAAAAGAGAAGGTTTGCAATAAGCGACATTTAGAAATCTACAATCTATAATCTAGAAATGCCTTTACACGCACATGAACTTTAATAGCATCCCTGCCATGAAAAACTATTCATACCCCTTGACATTTTCTAAATTTTGTCATGTTACAACCAAAAACTTAAATGTATTTTATTGAGCTTTTACGTGATAGACCAACACAAAGTGGCACATAATTGTGAAGTGGAAGGAAAATGGTTTTCAATTTTTTTTTTTACAAATAAATATCTTAAAGTGTGGCATGCATTTGTATTCAGCCCCCTTTACTCTGATACCCCTAACCAATTGCCTTCAGAAGTCATCCAATTAGTAAATAGAGCCCATCTGTGTGTAATTTAAATCACAGTATAAATATTGCTGTCCTGTGAAGCATGAAGGTTCTGTGAAGGCTGTTCTGTAAAGCAACCTGTGAAGGTTCTCTAACAAACAGCATCGTGAAGGCCTAGGAACACACCAGACAGATCAGGGATAAAGTTGTGGAGAAGTTTAAAGCAGGGTTAGGTTATAAAAAAATATCCCAAGCTTTGAACATCTCACGGAGCACTGTTCAATCCATCATCCGAAAATGTAAAGAGTATAGCACAACTGCAAACCTACCAAGACATGGCCGTCCACCTAAACTGATAGGCTGGGCAAGGAGAGTATTAATCAGAGAAAAAGCAAAGAGGCCCATGGTAACTCTGGAGGAGCTGCAGAGATCCACAGCTCAGGTGGGAGAATCTGTCCACAGGACAACCATTAGTCGTGCACTCCTCAAATCTGCCCTTTATGGAAGAGTGTCAAGAAGAAAGCCATTGTTGAAAGAAAGCCATAAAAGAAGTCCCGTTTGCAGTTTGCGAGAAGCCATGTGGGGGACACAGCAAACATGGAAGAAGGTGCTCTGGTCAGATGAGAACAAATTTTTACTTTTTGGCCAAAAAGCAAAACGTTTTGTGTGGTGGAAAACTAACAATGCACATCACCCTGAACACACCATCACCATCTTTTTTTCAGCATGGACAGGGAAGCTGGTCAGAGTTTATGGGAAGATGGATGGAGCCAAATACAGGGCAATCTTAGAAGAAAACCTTTTATGCTGCGTAAACACGGTCGGACTTGCCAACGTGAAAACCTCCGTCGGCATTTCCGACGGAAAAATTTAGACCATGTTCTCTATCTTAGTCCGTCGGAAATGCCGACAGAAAAAGTCTGATCGGGCATACACATGGTCGGAATTTCTGTCGGAAATTCCGACCGTGTAAACGCGGCATAAGAGTCTGCTAAACACTTGAGACTGGGGTGGAGGTTCACCTTCCAGCAGGACAACAAAGCCAGAGCTACAATGGAATGGTTTAGACCAAAGCGTATTCATGTTTTAGAATGGCCCAGTCAAAGTCCAGACCTAAATCCAAATGAGAATCTGTGGCAAGTTGCCATCCAATTTGATAGAGCTTGAGCTATTTTACAAAGAAGAATGGGCAAAAATGTAACTGTAGATGTGCAAAGCTTGTAGAGACATCCCCAAAAAGACTTGCAGCTGTAATTGCAGCGAAAGGTGGTTCTACAAAGTATATATATATATATATATATTTAATATTTAAATATATATATATAAATATATATAATATATATATATATATATATATATATATATATATATAATTTTTCTTCCATTTCACAATTATGTGCCACTGTGTTGGTCTATCACATAAAATCCCACTAAAATAAAAATGTAAGTTTTTGGTTGTACCATGACAAAATGTGGAAAATTTCAAGGGATATGAATACTTTTTCAAGGCACTGTAGGCCTCATGTACACTGTTGCTGGTAAACTGATGTTTAGGAGCAGTTGGGTGTTTTTTTCAGCTGCCCCTGAACTCTCCTTAATGTTATCTTATCAGCACATGTACACAGGGTCTTTTATAGTAGTTTCTAGGCAGTTGAGTTTAGAAGCATTTTTTGGAAAGAAAAAAAATGCGTTCAGAACGGATGTTCAGAGTCATTTGAAACTTCAAAAGCCTGTAACAGCGTGTAAACACGGTAACTCACGTTCATCCGCGTTTCATTTACAGACGTTTTTAATGGAAAAACATTTTTTACTATTTGCAATGTAAAAAACGCTTCTAAACGCAGCACAGCGGACATTTTTAAACGTTGGTTACCATCTGTCAAGTTAAATAATTCAGCAGAGGTTTTAAAACGTCCCGTGTACATGAAGCCGTAGTCCGTAGGGTTCAATATTGAGTTGGCCCACCCTTTGCAGCTAGAATAGCTTCAACTCTTCTGGGAAGACTGTCCACAAGGTTTAGGAGTGTGTCTATGGGAATGTTTGACCATTCTTCCAGAAGCACATTTGTGGGGTCAGGCACTGATGTGGATGAGAAGGCCCATCTCACGGTCACCACTCTTCATTCCAAAGGTGTTAAGTTGGGTTGAGGTCAGGACTCTGCAGGCCAGTGAAGTTCCTCCACCCCAAACTTGCTCATCCATGTTTGTGAACTGGTGCACAGTCATGTTGGAACAGGAAGTGGCCACCCCCAAACTGTTCCCACAAAGTTAGGAGCATAAAATTGTACAAAATGTCTTGGTATGCTGATGCCTTAAGAGTTCCCTTCGCTGGAACTAAGGGGCCAAGCCCACCCCTGAAAAACAAACCCACACCATAATTCACCATCCGCCAAGGGATTTGGCCAGTGCACAAACCAAGGTCCATAAAGAAATGGATGAGCGAGTTTGGGGTGGAGGAACTTGACTGGCCTGCACAGAGTCCTGACTTCAACCCAATATAACACCTTTGGGATGAATTAGAGCGGAGACTGCGACCCATGCCTTCTCATCCAACATCAGTGCCTGACCTCACAAATGCGCTTCTGAAAGAATGGTCAAACATTCCCATAGACATTCCTTTAGCTGCAAAGGGTCAGCCAACTCAATATTGAACCCTACGGATGAAGACTGGGATGCCATTAAAGTTCATGTGCATGTAAAGGCAGGCATCCCAATACTTTTGGTAACAGTATATTGTTTAAGAAAAACCCTAAAAAATTTGCCTTATGTCTGGAATTCCTCTTAAAAAAATACCAGTGCACTTCCTGGCATGCAAGTGTACTTTGCCTACAACATCACAGCTCTAAGGCTAGATTCACACTAGACAAAGCTCTGAAAAGTGATTCCTTTGACTGAAAAGTGATTCCTTTTTAGAGCCCATCTAAGCAGCTGTTATTAGGTGTACAGGAGGTGATTCCTAAATGATTATTTGTTTCTGCTAAACTGCAGTTCATAAAGGGGCTAATGGGCCACAACCATGAGCCAAACACTTGCCCAGTTACCATTAATGGCTGAGGTTTATAGGCGGCACTGCCTGTCAAAGTATGTTGCGTTAAATTTGGGTTAACATCAATTGATCTTTTGTTCGTGAGCAGCTGAACTGGCCATCCTGTGATAAGGGATTGTATGCCTGGTTTTCAGCATAGTGCTATATCAATCTCCTCCAGTTTGTCCCTTTGACTGCAGGTAGTTAGATCTGGAATGTGTAAGCTGAAAAAGCACTCCTGTTCTACTGAGGACCATTGTTAGATTAGGAATTCCAAATTTCTTGCACTAATAGTCCACAATCAGAACATGTTTTGTATTGTCTAGCAGTAAAGACCTGATGCAACTTTCTTTTTGCCACCATTGTGTTGGTATTACATGTGGAATAATGCATGCCTTAGCCTTTCAGGCATGAATTTAAACAGAGTTTAAACATTTTAACACCATTTCCTTAATTTGATGACATTGATGTATTTGTTGTTGACAGCAAACTGCGTTTACAGTAAAAAAAAAAAAGCTTTGGCCATACTTCTTTTAATTGCATAAAGGCAAATTCATTTAACCGCTTCCCGACCGCCTCCTGTAGATATACGTCTACAGAATGGCACTGCTAGGAAAAGGCACGTATATATACACGTCCCCTTTAATTGCCTAGCCGTGGGGTCACGCATGCCGCCGGCTGGGGGGGCGACCGGGTCGGGAGCGCCATGACCACGGGCGCGGGACCTGTGGACCCGATCGCTGCTGGTGTCCCGCGATCGGGTCACAGAGCTGAAGAACGGGGAGAGGTCTGTGTAAACAAACCTCTCCCTGCGCGTCCTACTCTGCCTGTCATTGATCGGCTGTTCCTTGTCATCGGGAAAGCCGATCAATGACGTCAGACGTACAGCCATGCCCCCCTACTGTAAAAAAAAAAAAAAACACGTCACACTAACTCCTCCCCGCCGCCTAGTGGTTAACTCCTTCACTGCCACTGTCATTTACATAGGAATCAGTGCCATTTCTGTATAAATGACAATGGTCCCAAAAATGTGTCAAAAATGTCCGATGTGTCCGCCATAATGTCGCAGTCACAATAAAAAAAAAAGAAAAAAATCGCTGATCGCCGCCATTACTAGTAAAAAAATAAATATTAATAAAAATGCTATAAAACTATCCCCTTTTTTGTAAACGCTATAACTTTTGCGCAAACAAATCAATAAATCGCTAATTGCGATTTTTTTTTTACCAAAAATATGTAGAAGAATACTTATCGGCCTAAACTGAGGAAAAAAAAATGTTTTTTTATATATTTTTGGGGGATATTTATTATAGCAAAAAGTAAAAAATATTGCATTTTTTTCAAAATTGTCGCTCTATTTTTGTTTATAGCACAAAAAATAAAAACCGCAGGGGCGATCAAATACCACCAAAAGAAAGCTCTATCTGTGGGAAAAAAAAGGACGCCAATTTTGTTTGGGAGCCACGTCGCACGACCGTGCAATTGTCAGTTAAAGCGACGCAGTGCCGAATCGCAAAAAGGGGCCTGGTCCTTTGGCTGCAAATTGGTCCGGGCTGAAGTGGTTAACACACAAGAGCTTGATCTGGGAAGCATAAAGCTGGTTTATATTTCACAGATATTTCCTCTTGCCTTTAAATAGCCTAAATGCAGGAGGCTTGTGTGAATGTAGTCTGACAGTCATTTCACATGGGCTTTCCGATCATGCCCGTCTGTCCATCTTTCAGGTGGACCTGATCAGAAACTCCATGTCAGCCTATGGACAGGCAGATGTAAACATATGTGCATCCGTTTACACCCGTAGTCCATCCAGATCCAGAAGGAAAACAAAAAAGGGGGGCGATCCTTTTCCATTCTTCCAGACTATAAAATGACAGATCCAATCTAGCCGGGGGGGGGGGGGGGGGGGGGGGCAAATTGTGTTATTTTTTGGGATGGTCACAGAAATATAACACTTTTTTAAACATTTTCATGAAGATTATAAAACATCAGCAAGTTGAGGAATAATTTTCTTCCAAATAACTGCTCATTTCTAGAACAGTTTTGATCAGTTTACAGTGTGGTTTTAAGGCTCAGGAACTGAAAATAATGTTTGGCTCTGCTCTCTCATCAATATGGCATTCAATAGAAGACCTACAGTACTTATCTCCATTTTATAGATTGATATTCCTAGGAGGATAAAAACGTATAAGCCATAAACAAACTGTAGCAAAACTTTCTATACAGCGGAGGATTGTAACTTATGCAGACGCATTTTGATACTGTATCTGCTGATCAGACTGCATCAGTATATGAGAAACAAAGGTGGTGATTCATTTTCAACAGCTGTATATATGGAGCAGTAAAGTTTGTGACTAGTATAACACCAACCAAAGGTATTCTGTGATGTAGCAAGTGCAGTGAATACCAAAATTGTTTCTAACTTTCAGTATGTTAAATGAGGTTTAAAGTGGCATAACAGCCATGCTGGCCCATTATTTTTTTTTTTAACTCACGCTCAATGGAAAAAAAAGACTCTGGCTTGGGTGCCTTTAATGGCAATCAAAGGCGCAATAGAAGAAATTTGCATAGAATTGGGAGCTCCATGCTTTTATACCTGAACACTGCAGGACATTTTACATGATGCCAGAGCAAACTTTGCATCACATTGTAAAATCTATCACAACCTTTACAGACTCAACAGAAACCCACTACTTCAAATGATAAATTGCTGTTGCGTAAAAGGGTTCTTAGGGGGATGTCCTTATAGTTCCTTAACCACTTCAGCCCCGGACCAATTGGCAGCCAAAGGACCAGGCTCCTTTTTGCGATTCGGCACTGCGTCACTTTAACTGACAATTGCGCGGTCGTGCGACGTGGCTCCAAAACAAAATCGGCGTCCTTTTTTTCCCACAAATAGAGCTTTCTTTTGGTGGTATTTGATCGCCCCTGCGGTTTTTATTTTTTGCGCTATAAACAAAAATAGAGCGACAATTTTGAAAACAATGCAATATTTTTTGCTTTTTGCTATAATAAATATCCCCAAAAAATATATAAAAAACATTTTTTTTTCCTCAGTTTAGGCCGATACGTATTCTTCTACATATTTTTGGTAAAAAAAAAAATCGCAATTAGCGATTATTGATTGGTTTGCGCAAAAGTTATTAGTGTTTACAAAATAGGGGATAGTTTTATAGCATTTTTATTAATATTTTTTTTTTACTAGTAATGGCGGCGATCAGTTATTTTTATTGTGACTGCGACATTATGGCGGACACATCGGACATTTTTGACACATTTTTGGGACCATTGTCATTTATACAGCAATCAATGCTATTTAAATGCATTGATTCCTGTTTAAATGGCAGTTGTAGTGAAGGGGTTAACCACTAGGGGGAGGGGAGGGGTTATGGGCTGTGACGTGTGTGTTTTTTTTTACATTAGGGGGCGGGGCTGACGTCTGACGTCATTGATCGGCTTTCCCGACGACCGGGAACAGCCAATCAATGACAGGCAGAGTAGGAAGCGTGGGGAGAGGTTTGTTTACACATACCTCTCCCCGTTCTTCAGCGCCGTAACCCGATCGCGGGACACCAGTGGCGATCGGGTCCGCTGGTCCCGCGGCCGTGGTCACGGAGCTCCCGACCGGGTCGCGAGCGCGCCGCTGGCGGCGCGCGACCCACTGGCAGGCAAATGCACGATCACGTACAGGTACGTGATTTTGCCTGCCCGTGCCATTCTGCTGACGTATATATGCAGTGGGCGGTCAGGAAGCGGTTAAAGTGGTGTTACACAAAAAAAAAAAAAAAAAAAGATTAAAATTCCTAAAAAAAATAAACATTTGGAAAAAAAATGTTTTAACTCGCCTCTAAATGCATGTTGCTAGGGGGTCCCTCGTAGTCTGCCTCCTTCAGTGCCTGGGCTGGTAACATCACTTCCCCTCGGCGCAGGAAGGGCTCAGCTCTGCCCTCTCCCTACTGTCAATCATCAAGTGACAGGTCCCCGATGACTGTGCGGCCAATCGCGGCAGAGCCGCTCGCGCATGAGCAGTGTGTGCCCGGCTGTGAAGCCACAGCCGGGTGCCCACAGTTGCAATTCCGATGCCGCAGAGCGGAGGGGGGGAGGAGCAGAGCTTCGACCCCCCTCATCGCTGGAACCTGGAACAGGTAAGTGTCCGATTATTAAAAAGTAAGCAGCTGCAGTATTTATTTATTTTTTTTCAAATGGAAACTCCTCTTTAAGGAGTTCCCTGTGTGGTCTTTTCCCTTCTGTGATTGGTGGATCTCTCAGAAGAGAAAATGTTGGAAATGCATGGAATGGAAACTTCCTGTTCCATAGCGACAACAGCAAAGGAGACAGAAAAAACCTTAAGAGGGAAATCCCTGGTAGTCACCAGGATCAACAAAACTAGTGTCTCCGTTGGAGGACTTCCCCCCCTCTAATGACCACTAAAAAGGTTTTTTTTTGTTTTTCATTTTCCGTGATAATGGTCACCTGGACAAATATAGAGGATGACTGTCCCCCACAGACATCATTAAAAACCTGATCTGCATTCCAATCTTCCTCCAAATCTAAAAATGACACATTATACTTTAATATCACAGCTATCCAGGAAGGTATTTTTGGAGAATTGAACAAATACCTGACTACAATGTATTCTTCAAGCACTAAAGCTTAATACTAAAAGAAACATAATACTACTACTACACTTAGATTAAGATGCAAGATTGCATAAAAAAAGTTTGTCTTTTCCATGCAGAATGTGGCAGCCAATTCGCTTTCAAACTATTAGCTGGAAGTTTCTTTCCCAATACACCATTTTAAAACAAATATTCATATGAATATTCATAACAACATTCATACATTTGATGACTTAAAGAATGTAGTTCAAGTCTACTTCAAAATTGAAAATGAATGTTATTTCTCAAAAGAAAACTACATATGCTGTTAGAAGTTCATTCATTGGAGAATAATCTCTCATCCGGTTTCTTCAAAATTTCTCATCACTATGGGCAAAAATGAACATCTATTTGACCGCTCTAGCAATTAGAAATTTGAACAAAATTTTACTGGTGTGTGGCCAGCTTAAGGCAAGTCCATCTAAATATGTTAATGCATCCAACACACACTACCCCTTCACCACTGGTTGACAATGCTGCTTTCCAAAAGGTGTCTCAATTTCTCCTCTATCCAGAATGAAGGCACCTTAAAACAGGAAGTGTATTATCAGCCAGATCACCAGGTGAAAATAAAGTAAAAAAATTGTCTTAAAAAACAAAAAATTCAGCCATCACATTACGGATTTGCAAGCTTCAATATATATTTATTTTTGTTTTACAATACATTATTATTGAATTTCATTAACCACTTCCCGCCCGGCCTATAGCAGAATGACGGCCGGGCGGTGGTTTCGTTATCCTGACTGGGCGTCATATAATGTCCTTCAGGATAACGTGATCACGATGCCAACAGGAAAAGCCGGTGATCGGCTTTTTCTCACTCCCGTCTGACAGGGGGGGGGGGGTCAGTGTTTATCAGTGCAGCCCCCCTCATATGCCCACACTGGACCACCAGGGACTCCACTAGGACCACCAGGGAAGTGGGCAACATGTGGATAGCCAGGTATGTACCCCCTGGCCATCCACATGTGCAAATGATGCCCAATATGTGCCAGTTAGTGCCCACAAATGGGCCACCCATCAGTGTCCAGCAGTGCCAACTATCAGTGCCCATCTGTGCCCACCTATCAGTGCCCATCCATGCCACCTATCCGTGCCACCCATAAGTACCCATCAGTGCCACCCATAAGTGCCCAGTGCCGCCTATGAGTGACCATACCAGTGCCACATATGAGTGCCGCATATCAGTGCCCATCAGTGGCCGTCAGTGTCACCTCATCAGTACCACCTCATTGGTGCCACCTCATCAGTGCCCATCAGTGAAGAAGAAAACATACTTCTTTACAAAAAATGTTTACAGAAACAAAGAAAAACTTTTTTTTTCAAAACGGTCAGTATTTTTTTATTTGTTGCGCAAAAAATAAAAAAAATGCGGTGATCAAATACCACCAAAATAAACCTCTATTTGCGGGAACAAAATGATAAAAATTCTGTTTGGGTACAGTGATGTATGACCGCGCAAAAATCGGTCTGGGCAGGAAGGTGTCCAAGTGCCAGGGTTGCCAACCGCCAGTAAATTTACTGGCAGTTTGTAAAATCTGTGATTTTTTTTTACAACTGCCAGTAAATATCAGGGGCTGATAATTTCATGCTGTGTTGACTTTTTAACTTTAAAACAAGCAAATGACTTTGTTATAGGTATTGTTAGTGTTTTCATATCATGTTTATACTGTTCAAATATTCACTGTGTTAGTTTTCAATAGGAGTTCTGTAATTTCTCAAGTTGCCAGTAAAAAATGTGCTCCGCCAGCAAATTGTTCACGTTTTGTCAGTAAAAAATGCTGCGGGTGGTTGGCAAACCTGCCAAGTGCCTGGTATTGAAGTGGTTAAAGAGTAGAGAAAAAAAAACAAGCACAAAAATGACACAGAGCAAAATACCTGTCAAGAAATTATACAGCATTAAATGTATTTGTATCATTTGTTTTGGGGTTTAATACCACTTTAAGTGCATCTGCAGAGGAGGGACAGAAAATGAAGTTGTTTTGCCCTGCGTAGGCAAAGTACAGGAAATGTATATTGGTTTTGTACATATTTTTTTTTTTTTTATCATCATCGGAAATAAAAAATTAAAAGAATGTTCTTTCAAGTCAGATAATAATGAAATATTACATATTATGAAATCTAACTAGCAAGCATGTGTAAACTCAAGTCTTTTTTTGTTTTTGACTGTATGCTTTTCAGGCTTGCAGAAAGACCTCATCAGTGCAGCGGCTCATTCTTTATCAGACAGCTGTGCTGAAGATTTCAGTCAGCTCTTTAAACGCAAGCAATGCTACCTTTAAAGTTTATACATAGTACTCTGAGGACCCTTGTTCATGTCTTCCTATTTGTAAAAAAAAAAAAAAAAATGCAGTATATATATATATATAACAAAGCAGTTGGAAAATTTGATCAAATGGCTTTAAAATTATTACACATTAAATCAGAAGGCCAGCTAAAAATAAGATGAAAATGAGGAGCCCATTAAACAATAAACCAACAAAACCAGCCAATATACAGTATATATATTCTCAATCCAGAGGTTTTGCCTTCAGAACTTATTTTCTTGCTGGATGTCCTCAGTCTGATGGCCAGCATCTTTCAACCCACTTCCACTGAGCCCAAGTAACCCCGAACATGCACCAACAGTTTACTGGACATCAACACATAAAACGGCACAGTGATCAGCTCATCTTTCACTCTGCTGTGTCACACTGATTTCTTTTCCTATCACCACATGAACTGATTGTCTCCTTGTATTGCTTTCTTTCTCACACTCCAGCCCTGCTATGCAAGGACTGCAAAGGCCTGATATCCAGACAAATTCAGAAACCTATACTGCTTGCATTTAATTATGTATTAATGATTACAGAGCTGCATTGATTTAGGTTTTAATATTTAGAATTCATATTTTTAGCATGTTGCTTTTGTATTTTTAGCAAGTAGCTCAGTCTTACTTTCAAAAAAAGCTTTTTTTTTTTTCATTCATTTTTCTTTATTTGTTATATATGAAGCTTTGTCTCTTCATTAAAATCATGCCTGTTGGTGTGCCTTCAGGAAAAGTATGAAGGACACCGCTTAAAAAAATAAAATAAAAAGCGGCTTTGGGCAAATGTCACGAATCAGGCTATCAGGAGTGTTTTAGTAAAACTTAACCGAGTAGATAATTCAACCCTTAGGTGTCTTGCTGATCTGTATTACGTAAGCACTTTTAGCCTACTTATAAACGACTGATATATTTGAAACCATATTGATGCTTTGAAAGACATGTTGGGTTTGTTCTGGTCAACATGCTAATAAAAAAACACAGGTATTTAAATATACATTTAGCAAGTTACACTCATTACAGCCAAGTAGGGCTATTTTTTTTTAAACGGTCTATCCATTATATACAAGCTCTGAGATGAGGCATTTGTCCAGTATGTTAAGAGGGAGGAAAAAAAATGAGGATTATACGACAAGTCATATTTTGACAAATTCAAGTCCTGTAGTTAACATTAGCAAAAGTTTTAACCATCCCCCACCAACACGAAAAAAATTAAAAACACCATTGTAAAACACCCTAAGTACCATGGAAAGTTACAAAGGACTGAAGTGGATGCTGTGGTGATAATGAGGTAAGTGCACAGTGTTTAGAATGAAGTGACGTGGAATAGAAAATGTATAGCACAGCACACGTGCTGTAAAATGTACAGACTGGGACACCGTAGGGTATAAACTGCATTTAAAAAAAATGAATCAGCATGGAACATAACATGAATAGCACACCATACAGAAAGACTGTCTGAAATATAAAATGCCCAACAGGAGTCATAGAATAAGCTAGTGCAGGATAAGGAACATACACCATGGCATTTAAACTAAGTTGGTGTGGAATAGGGAATGCACACCGTAGCATATGGAATGAGGTGGTGTGGATAGGCAACATATAACATGGCAAATGGAACAAAGTGGTGTGGTGGGACAGACTAAGAAATGTACAGTATGTCAAATTAAATGAGGCAGTGCATAATATGGAATTTAAAGCAAGGCATTCAGAAGGAGGCACGCCTGCCAATGACATCACAACGCTAGCCAGGAGTATCAGGTATATTGAACGAGCAGCAAGCGGTTCTGTTGTCCCTCTGTGGCTGGATTTGTATATATCAGCTATGCACTGAATTCTTACTTGCTATGTTCTGCAGTTGGATGGGGACTGAATATAGTGTGCTGATAATTACACAAACGTTTGGATGTGATTTTCACAGACAGTTGCTTTCAAATTTATATTGTTGTGCACTTTGATACGATTTGGATGTGATTTAGGCTACACATTTATATGGTTGTGCACTTTATTATTTTTGTGTTTATCACAGGATGCATGTAATTCAGATATATTGACGTATTTTTATTTGTAAACTTTTAGTGATCTAGTTATCAGGGGGCAGCGCTGAACTTTTTAGCTATTGCATTTTGTATAGGGTGACGTGATACAACTTTTAGTGCTAGCTGTGTGTGTTTTATAGCAACACTAGGTTTAAATGTTTTCCTGTTGAAGCAGCATGGGACAAGTATTTATTTCTATCAAGTCTGTGAGCTGTCCCAGTGGACCCACTGTAACAGCTGATGGAGGACTGCATGGGGCCATGCTGGTCAATTTAACTGCTTATAGGTGGAATGGACTAGCAAAGATAGATGATCTTCCTTCGCCCCACTGCTTCTCATCCCTGAAGCTCCAACCAGGCTCCCTCACCTTGTGCCTCATAGCAGTCAGATGACTTGCTTTGGTAGTAGTTCTGCCAGTGTTACCAAAAGCGTGTGGTCAATCCTAACGCAACACCCTTAATGTTCATATATATTCAAGAGCATAACTCATGGGATGAAATTATGTCAACCGCAGTTCACATAAATTAGCACTCAACTCCAATAACTAAAATAAAAAAGAAAGCAATATTGTAGTATAGAATGTTATTTTAAGACAACTTATAAAGCTGCCTTAAAATATACATATGTCAATGGTAATTGTCTAACTATTGAATGATAAAAGTATATTTAGAGTACCTTATTGTGACTGGAGTAAAAAGCAACATGGTGGTGACATTGTCCAGGAATGCAGAGAGAATAGCAGCAGTAAGACAAAGAATTATTATCATGGGCCACACTCTTCCCTTAGAGAGCCGGTAAGCCTACAAAAAGGAATAAATAAATATGCAATAGATATTAAGAGACATCTTATGGTAACCAAAAAGTTTTGAAAAGTATTGTATACCTGGATTTGAAAGCTAAAAAGCAATGGGGAACAGAAATAGGTTACCTTTATCCCTTTTCAGTGTTAGAACCCCAAAATATTACCACAGTCAAAATATATTTAAAAAAAATCTATGCGTTTCAAATCATGCAAGCAACAGGTACTGTTCAGCGTCTCAAACTAATAATGTGCATAAAGCTGCAACAATAAAATTGGTTTCTTAAAACCAATCATGCCATGCTGGGAACAAATAATTGTCAATTTAAAAGCCACAGAGAAAACATCTCAAAATCTGAACCATTTCTCATTGTATGCTAGCTGCTTGTCTCACCTTAAAAAGTGTGCAATGTAAAGATCAATCTCATAAATTAACTTATTGTGAAAAGGAGTTTTTTTTTTTTTTTACCTACAGGATGTATCCAGGTTTCATCTTGAACATGTGGCAGCACTGTGGTACCCAGGGTTCTGGGTTTGTGATAGCCTTTATCTTCCTGGCTTCTGCACAAGAGCCTTGCCTTTGAATGTGGTTGTGTGTTCTGACTAGGGATGAGCTGAACACCCCCCCCCCCCACGGTTTGCAGCAGAACATGTGAACAGACCAAAAATTTGTTTGAAACGCAAACACCGTTAAAGTCTATGGAACACGAACATGAAACATCAAAAGTGCTAATTTTAAAGGCTTATATGCAAGTTATTACCATAAAAAGTGTTTGGGGACCCGGGTCCTGCCCCAGGGGACATGCATCAATGCAAAAAAAGGTTTTAAAAAAAATGACGTTTTTTCGGGAGCAGTGATTTTAATAATGCTTAAATTATTATATATTCTTTTAATTATCATGTCTGGGGTGTCCTTAGTATGCCTGTAAAGTAGCACATATTTCCCATATTTATAACAGTGCCACAGCAAAATTACATTTCTAAAAAGGAAAAAAATTATTTAAAACTGCTAACGCCTGTAATGTATTGTCGAATCCTGGCAATATAGATAAAAATACCCCAAAAAAGAAATGGTGTGGATGTCCCCCTCAAAATCCATACCAGGCCCTTTAGGTCTGGTATGGATATTAAGTGGAAACCCACATTTTTTAAAAATGGCGTGGGGGTCCCCCAAGCACTATATACTCTAAACAGCAGTATATATACACACACTATATGGTCTGCCCTATATACTCTGCAGAAAATTGGTCCTTAGGTGTTGGTGGTACCAGAACACTAAGCCCTCACAATTACTCTTGTTGGACGCAGGAACGGGCCCTGCTGTGAATTATGGAGCTTGTTGCTCCATGTTTTAATCCTATTTCATATCCAACTTTGGCAATGCTCTATCTATATAGTGGGAAAAATTACTAGTTCTCTTGCTTAAAGTGGACCTGAACTCAAATACTCCAGATCTGCTGTCTTCTATGCAACATCTAGAAATGGGTACTGCTTAGGCACAATAAACTTGAAATTTTATTTTTTCTTGAGTTCATCAGAACAAAAAAGGAAGAAGAGCAATACTCTTCATGACTATCAAACCTAGTAAAATTTAGTTCACTGAAGGTTTGCCAAACAAAAGAAAAACTGCAAACCAAGAATACTGTGCTTGAACCCCTATGGAAACTGAATCTTATTTTTTTGGCCTTTTTCAAGTTCAATTTGCAAGCTTTTGGTTAAAAAAAGAAGGGCATGGGTAGCCAAGCACTGCCATGTAAGACATGTGCCAATGCAGAAAAAAAAAAAAAACTAGGCAATGAGTGGATCCTTTAAAAAGGCTTAAAGTTTGAGAGGGGAATGTCTGAGCCGCTGACAATCATGGCTGCCTTTCCTAAATCAACCCGTTGCAATGACAGGCATTCACACTCCCACCTCTGCCTTTGCAACAGCCTCTTGCTGTTCATCAGGACAATAACCGAGGGGAAAAAAAACACCATGCCAGCTGACGGATTTCTTCCCCAAACCCGATGCAGAAAACAACCAAGATGGCGCTGAAACACAGACCCGGGAAGCACTGCCTGCCTATCTGTAGACACAGTGAACTCAGTGGTGGCTGCAGAGGATGATCACTCAGATCCTACTTCTCCCATGAAAGATTTGGCTAAAAGGCCTGCCACATCAATATAATGCCCCGTACACACTGTCAGATTTTCCAATGGAAAATGTTTGACGGGAGCTTGTTGTCGAAAATTCTGACCATATGTAGGCTCCATTGGACATTTTCCATCTGAATTTCCGTCACACAAAATTTGAGATCTGGATCTCAAATTTTCCAAAAACAAAATCTGTTGTCGTAAATTCCGATCGTGTGTACACAATCCTGATGCACAAAGTTCCACGCATGCTCAGAATCAAGCAGAAGAGCCGCACTGGCTATTGAACTTAATTTTTCTCGGCTCGTCGTACGTGTTGTAGGTCACCGCGTTCTTGGCATTCGGAATTTCTGACAAGATTTGTGTGACCGTGTGTATGCAAGACAAGTTTGAGCCAATATCCGTCGGAAAAAAATCCATGGATTTTGTCGGAATGTCCGATCGGTTACTGTAATGCCCCGTACACACTAATACAAAGGCTCTTGTAAGTAAAAATACAAACTTTGTTATCTGGCACCATTTTGCTTGAGATTCATGAATCTAGCAATTTATTAAAACTTCCAGCCCCAGACACACCAGCCTCAGCATTTCAGCTTAAACAAATGCTACTGACACGTCATAAAAAGCTGTTCAGTTTTATTTACAAAAGTCTGTTATTCATATCCAGATTTAAGTTTCTCATATGGCAGAACTTACTACCTGGTATTTCACTTTGTTCATTGGTTTATTAACTATTGTTGTTTATATTTATTCTTGACAGTTTACACTACCCACTAGATTTTTTTTATTTTTTGCATAACTGTTTTAGGTCTCAGATTAAAACTGAACTTTCCATCCTGTATAACTTGAAAAAGTGATGTTCTTTGCAAAGGAACATACATTCCATGTTAATAGTTATGCTATGAAAAGGAGTGTGTGTACTCTAAATTGCTTCCAGCATTGTTCTGGTTTCTTCTTGCAGAAAACTGCCATTTTGCTGAAACCCAGAGCCCCTAAGCAGCAGTAAATATTTAGGCTGACAGCAGATTGTCTTCCAGTGACTGATTTTAGGGACAATGCCAAAAAAAGCCACTGAACATTTGTAGATCAGGATGAGACTATTACTGGTTTTTAAACAGTATAGGCACTTATTTTTAATGTTTTACATAGCTATATCTGTCCGGCCGGCATTAGGTGAACTACCAGGACTTAATTTTCTGACTAAAGTTCCTCTAAGAGCACCGTACTTTAGTGCATTCTCTACTTCACAAATCTAAGAATCTCTTTCTCAAGGCCCTAATAGGCCCCTACATAGGCTCTACCTTATGGAGAGGGGAATTAACACTACATACGGATATGCTGTATGTCCAAGAGACACACTTCAAGCACACACAACCATCCACGTGTTAAAATAAGGGTTTTACTTTTTTTCTCCTCACAAATTCTGATAAAAAATCCAAAAGGTGTCATTGATGGCAAACACATTTTGGGTTTTTTGTCTCTATTCTTTCTTCTCAGACCCTGCTGGGAGATTATTTTGTTGGCCATAGTCGGAAATTTCATCATTTTAGTTAACCTACATGCTCCCAATATACATCTATCTATCTATCAAATCTATTTTTTTTCACAGCCTTCTTTTTAAAGATTTAATAGTACTTTCAGGCCATCTAATGTTGTAAATGTCTCCCTTGATACCTCTAACAAAACATAAACCTTCATCTACCGTGTCCTCTATTTTAGAATCTGAGGATCTGTATGATGCATGGAGATGTCTTCATGGCAAGGAGTCCCATTAGAAGATTTATTTATTCCATTTTGATAAAATCACCTTTTAACATAATGTATCAGAGGCGGAAATTGGCTGATCATGCTCCTATATCCATAGACATATATTTCTCATTCCATTTACCAAAAATTCTTGTGTGTGGAGGCTTAATTCTGCTTGGCTCATGAACCCACATTACAAGGACCACATGAAACCAGAATTGTCTTTTTGCAGACGCTATTGAAGATGTTGGGAACACCAATGAAGCCAGATCCAGAGAAATATCAGACCTTTATGTCAAATACAAGTTCTTGAAAACAGTCATAAATGTTCCATTGATACTACCATAGCGTAAAACCTTTACAACTTATGCCAAAAATGAAGGATATGTCTGCTTAACCAACATGAATATCTGCTCAAAAAAAAAAAAAACTTGAAACTCACTATTTTCACCAAAGCTAATAAAGTGGGAGCATTTTTAGGAAAATAGTTCATATACAAACATGTGAAATCCAACATTTCTTCTTTAACAATCTTGTGGGTAGAATTACCAATCCCTTAGAAAGATCTAATTCTTTTAGCAAAGTTTTAGGACTCAATATATTCCCCTGACTTCCGCCCTCCTACAGGTACACAAATCAATTTCATGTAAGTTTCCCAAGATCTCCCCTGAGCAATTAGTGCTTCTTTATAAGCCCTTTACTGCTAAATAATTGTATGAGGTACTTTGCAAACTTTTATTAATCCCTAGGGCTGGATGGGTATACAAATGAATTTAAAACATTTGTAAATATTTGTATCTCTTTATTTATGTGCAATAGGAAGTCAAGCAGCTACTATAGGTCCTATCCATAAAGATTCTCTAGAAGCTCTTATTGCAATCCTGATCCTGCACGTTTTTGGCCCCTTTACAGGTATAAAGTTATACACTAAACTCCTAGCTAATAGGTTGCAACCTCTCATACATAGACTGATACATCTGGGCCACGTTGCATTTTTTTAATGGCCACTCAATGACTCTACGGAATTTATTGATTTAATTCAATGAGCAGATCACTGAATACTCTCTCTGCTTCTGTCAAACGCAGAGAAGGCTGGGAGTATTTTAGACTTGTTCTACATAAATTTGGCCTCAGATTTTTTTTGAGAATGCTTTCTTAGCATTGGAAACTGACCCTAGTGCTAAAGTCTGGCTTTCAGACCTGATTTTTGATAAAAGATGGCATCAGACAAGAATAGTGCCTTGCATAGTGCAGAAGAACCGACCCTGGGGTAGGCCTCCAATGTGACTCACATGTGGCACCCAATGAGGGAAACAGGGGAGGTACCATAGGCCTGTCCCCCCCCACCGGCACACGAGGGTGCCATCCATTCAGAGCACTGTGCCATGATTGTGACTCTCGTGCACGTGTGTGAGAGTGACATCATTGCAGCCCAGCCAAACAACTGATACCCGGTAGCAAGACTGGGTGAAGATGGAAGACCTGTCAGCGGTGACAGCATGCTGCTGGAGGGATCTGATTGCAGGTAAGCATCAAAATGTGCTAGTATGCGATGCATACTATCACATTATGACATTAACCTGCAGGGGAACATTTTTTTAGTTTTTTTGTTTTAAGTTAAATCCTGCTTTAAGAGAATCACAAACTGCTAAAAACCTATACAATAGAATGTATTAAAAGCATTAAATTATCCCTCCCCATAAAAACGTTGTCTTTACTTACTTTAACAGCACAGTAATCAAAGAATCCAGTTTCTGAGAACACTGCCACCAAGATCATCTGAAAACGAAGATAAAAACATGTCATTCTGGAAAATGGTAGCTCTAGGCTTTGCATCTTTATTTTAGGGGATGCAAAGGAACTGGTCATATAAAAACATATTTGGTGTACTTGTTGGGAATAATTCTCTCAGTATTTTTTTCTCTTTTTTTTTATCTTCAAGGAGATAAAAAGGCAAGAATGATGTGCTGCTAACTGTGTGATAGAATTCATTATCATGGTAGAAAAAAATGAATATATTTGTAGTGGCTGATAATAAAGAAAACTACCGTAAGCGTTTAAAAAAAGGAAAAATGATTGTCACAATGGATGAAACAGTGTTATTTACTTATCCGATATACAATTACACAGAATTTAAATTTAGTAAAACGTTGGTCATTAAAAAAAAAAACATTCAATTTTTCAGAAGATTTCTTGCATACACTATAACTTGTTTTAAAACTGACAAGTTTCAAGACAAAGTTTTGAGTCAAAGACTGCAGACATCCAGCAGAGATGCAGTCAGAGACATTAGGAATACCGCAGGGAGGCAGTCAGACTTCAGGTATTCTGTGAAGAGGCAGTCAAAGACTGAATTCATGATGCAGGGCGGCTGTGCAGAAAAGCAGTCACACTGCAGGCATGCCGCAGGGAAGCAGTCAGAGACCACAGGCACACTTTAGAGAGGCAGCCAGAGACTGAAGGCATGCTGTAGAGAGCAAGGACTTTGGGCATGCTGCAGGGATGCAGTCAGTAGACATGTGCAATTCGTTTAGTTCCAAATTCGTTCAAGAAATTTAGACAAATTCATTCATTCTGAAATATCCGAATTTCTGAATGTAAGAAATTCGGAAATCCAAAAATTCAACAGAACGAACGTCAGAAAAGAACAAAAAACGGAAAATTCAAAAACCCGAAAACTCGAAAATCTGAAATAACTTAACGATTACTATTAAATTATAGGTAATGGAATTTACTTTCAAATTTGTCTGTTAGTGAATGTAACAAATACAAATTTATCTGAAGTTACAAATTATCCTTAATAACGAATGCTATATCTAAACAAATGGAATGTAACAAATTAATAATAATAAAAACGTATTATGTTATTATTAATTTGTTTCATTCCATTTGTTTAGATGCCGCATTCTTTATTTCGGATAATTCCTAACCAGATAAATTTGTATTTGTTACTTTCACCAACAGCCAAATTTGAAAGGAAATTCCAATACCTATAATTTAAGATCCCATGGATTCCACCCACCATCCTTGGGCAGACCATCTGCTCAAGCACCAAAGCCAAAATTCTCGGAGTCATCTTTGACTCAGAGATGTCTGGATGCACAAATAGGATCAGTAGTAAGCGGATCCCACCATCTTCTCCGCCTGCTAAGTAGACTCATCCCCTTCATTCCAGAAAAGGAGAAAGCAATAGTAGTTGGATCATCAATTCGCGACTCGACTACGCAAATTCCCTCTACATAGGACTACCTAAATGCCAGATTGCATGCCTACAAGTCATCCAAAACACAGCAGTGTTGCATTATGAGGGGGTTTACGAGTAATCTCCATTAGCAACTGGGAATATGTGTATATAGATGTATATATATGATTTTAGCTTTTAGTATTTTTTCTGTTAAGGGTTAAACTTGGCTGGAGGACTTTGTCCGTGGGAATATCTAATCCAATTAACAGTTCCTTTTGTGTCTAGGTATGCTAAGTGTGTGGTGGGAAGATGCCCTGTTTTCTACCTAATTTAATATTCAAAGGCCCAGGAAAAGATATCTGTGTGTAGTCAGTACGGCACCGAATTCATTAGCTAATAAAGGCTTTTGTACTCTTCCGTGCTAATCAACTATTTATCCATCTCAAAGGGTGTTTGATATGCTTAGCATATTTCTTTTGACTTGTTCAGGATAACCCAGCTATGATTGCGCATAGCTAAGTGCCCCATTCACGAGAAGACCTTCTCTTTAATTAAGTTGCCTTCAAACTAATTAACACTAGCTCGTTAATATGAAAGAGGAGGTGATATTGATGGGAAATTAAGTTATAAGGAAATTGACCAATCGGGGAAGAGATACGCCCGGAGGGAGGAGAGGGCTAACCAATCAGGGTGGTCCTGTGCAAGTCAATGAGAGATGGCACTTTATTAGCAGGACACACACAATGATAGCCAGATGAACACTGACCGTGGGCCCCGGAATCATAAGATTTATGATGTAATTTATCAGATCATCTCCCAGCACTTACAGGTATACCTGCTTCTTTAATTAATGTTCGTTTGCTATAAATATTTTCTATGTAATCTTGTATTTTAACCTAACATTTACTCCCTTGCGTAAAACTATAAAATTGTATTTTCTGTGTATTACCTAGACCTGTTAAACGTTACTCTAATAAATGGTATTAAGTTTCAAGCTTCCAAATCTTCTCAATAGAAGGCTCATTTAACCCATATCATATTTTGTGATTAATAAATCAGAAATAGAGATATTATAGGTTAACAGCAGCAAGACTAGTCATGGGAAAAAAAAACTGGGAATCCATCTTCCCATCCCCAAGGACCCTACATTGGCTAACGGTAAAGGATAGGATAGCATTCAAGACCCTCTGCCTCGCACACAAGGAAACGCTCAATACCTATGTGAGGAAATAAAACATCACACACCCAATCGCAACCTCCGATCAACTAATCAAAACCGCCTCCTCATCCCAAAGTCCTGCTACAAAATCAAAAGGGAGAACGAAGATTCGCAGTCCAAGGACCACGGTTATGGAACGCTCTACCCACGAACATCCACATGGAAGAAAACCATTGGGCCTTCAGGAAAAAACTCAAGACCCACCTCTTCTAAGAAGCAGGACAACACAGGACGGACCAAGCACCTTGAGGCGATTCAGTACGCATTTGCAGCACTATAACAATCATTCATTCAATAGTTATAATTGGTTATTTAGAATTTTTCGGCAGTGGACATGTCTAGCAGTCAGAATGTGTGCACACTTGTTGTTAGGAGGTTGTTGGGGACTAAGGACATGTTGTGAAGAGGCAATCAGAATGAAGGCATGCTGCCAAGAGGCATACAGAGCCTGCAAGCATAATTCAGGAAAGTAGTCAAACTATAATAAGACTGAAGACATGCTGCTGGGAGGCAGTCAGAGAGATGGCATGAAATCTGCACGAAGGCAGTCAAATACTGCAGGGAACAAAAAAAAAGGCAGGCTTGGCTGCAGGATGTCAGAGTGTGTGAATGCTTACAAGAAAAAAACTGAGGGATGGCAGTCAGACTAGAGGCATGTTGTGAGGAGGTAAGCTAGTCTGCACTGATGTTTTGGAGGAGGCAGCATTTTCTGAGCAGTCAGTCTGCAGGCACACTGCAGGGAGGCAGTCAAAGGCTGCAAGTAAGCTGTATGAGGGTAGGCAAGAAATGGGAGTATGCTGAAGAGAAGCAGCACTATGGGCACTATGCATGGACACTATTGTTGTAAGCTTCTCAAAAAAAAACAAAAAAAAAAAACATGATCTGAGAACACCAGTGCTTTACCTTTCAACATGCGGACCCTGAAGGGTCTGGTATGGATATTTGGGGGGAACCCCACGTAATTTTTTTTTTATTTGACCCGGGGTTCCCCTTAATATCCATACCAGACCTGAAGGGCCTGGTAATTGAATTTGGGGGGAACCCCACACTTTTTTTTTTTATCAATGACTCTTCTCTGTATTACGGGGAGCTCAAAATTCATTATAGCCGCGAGTGCTTTTAAATGACTATTTCCTGCAGAAATAACAATGTGCACTTTAAGCATTATTAAAATCACTGCTCCTGAAAAAACGGCCATTTTTAAAAGTTTTTTTTGCATTGATACGTTGTCCCCAGGGGCAGGACCCAGGTCCCCAAAAACTTTTTAGGACAATAACTTGCATATTAGCCTTTAAAATTAGCACTTTTGATTTTGAACGTTCGAGTCCCATAGACTTTAATAGGGTTCTAAAGTTCACGCAAAGTTTAGGTCTGTTCACAGGTTCTGATGCAAACCGAACGGGGGGGTGTTCGGCTCATCCCTAGTACTCACCCTATGGTCCATGCCAATGGACCTTATTTTGTACAGTAAACATTTACAGGGAACGGTGTCAAATGCTTTTACAAAATACAGATAAACCAAGTCTACAGGCCTTCCTTTATCTAGATGGTTAATAGTTTGGTTTGGCAAGAATGATTCATGAATCCATGCGGATTACTGCTAATGATACTGTTTTCATTAGTATAATCTTGTAGATCGTCCCTTATTTAGCCCCTCCAAGAGCTTGCATACTATTGATGTTAGGCTAACTGGTCTAATTCCCAGAGATGTATTTTGGGCCCTTATTAAACATTGGTGCTACATTGGCTTTTCTCCAATCCGCTGGTACCATTTCAGTCAGTAGACTGTCAGTAAAAATTAGGAACAACGGTCTGGCAATTACTTGACTGAGTTCCCCAAGTACCCTCAGGTGCAAGCCATCCGGTCCTGTGATTTATTAATGTTAAGTTTCCCAAGTCCAATTCTAATTCTGTCCTCTGTTAGCCATGAGGGTGCTTCCTGTGATGTGTCACGAGGATAAACACTGCAGCTTTGGTTACTGAAGCCCCTGATTCCCTCGTGAAGGTTAAGGAGAAGAATAAATTCAATACCTTCGCCATCTCCCCATCCTTTGTAACCAGATGTCCTTCTTGATTTTTTATGGTGTCAATCCGGTCTGTCCTCCCTTTTTTACTGTTAACCAAGGATGAGCCGAACACCTCCGGTTCGGTTCGCACCAGAACATCCAAACAGGCAAAAAAATTTGGAAGAACAGAAGAACACCAATAAAGTCTATGGGACATGAACATGAAAAATCAAAAGTGCTAATTTTAAAGGCTTATATGCAAGTTATTGTCATAAAAAGTGTTTGGGGACCCAGGTCCTGCCCCAGGGGACATGTATCAATGCAAAAAAAAGTTTTAAAAAATGGCTGAGCAGTGATTTTAATAATGCTTAAAATTAAAAAAAAAATGGCGTAGGGCCCTCCCCAAAATTCATACCAGGCCCTTATCCAAGAGAGCGCCCCGCTCTGGAACCGTACCCGGCCACCAGCCCTCAACATTGGGAGGGTGCTTTGGAGTAGCCCCCAAAGCACCTTTTCCCCATGTTGATGGGGACAAGGGCCTCATCCCCACAACCCTTGTCTTGGTTGTGGGGGGTATACGGGTGGGAGGGCTTATCGGAATATGGAAGCCCATTTTAACCTTGGGACCCTCTAAGTGAATTGGTAATGGGTACATTGTACAAAAGAAAGTGTCAAAAATAGTAAAAAAGACACTTTGGTCCTTTATTAAAAAATAAAAATGTCCCGCAATGTCCATTCATCTTCTATCACGCTGACTGACAAACAGAAAAAAAAATGCAACAGCTCCGCCTCCGTGGGAGGCTCCCGCCGAGTGATGCTTTTTGGTGACAGCTATTATATAGCCAAGGGCGGTGCCACTCGGTTACGTAAACGGGTGACAGTGCCTTCCTCCGACATCACGAGGCATCAGGGGGGTGGGGTCACCCGTTTAAGTCACTGGGTGGCCCTGTTCTCAGCTATATAAGAGCTGTCACCAAGAAGAAGTGTCACTCCGCGAGCTGTGGAGGTGGAGCTGTTGCATTTTGGGGTTTTTTTGGTTCGTCGGGTGGCATGATAGAAGATGAATGGACATTGCGGGACATTTTTTTTTTTTTTTAATAAAGGACTTGTCCCAAAGCATCTCCTGTCTTTTTTAATATTTTTGACCCTTTCTTTTGTGAAGTGGTAGAGGTACAATGTACCCCTTACCAATTCACATTAGGGGGTGGGATCTGGGGGTCCCCTTGTTAAAGGGGGCTTCCAGATTCCAATAAGCCCCCCACCCGCATACTCCCACAACTACCGGGCAAGGGTTGTGGGGATGAGGCCCTTGTCTCCATCAACATGGGGACAAGGTGCTTTGGGGGCTACTCCAAAGCACCTTCCCCATGTTGAGGGCATGGGGCCTGGCACGGTTCAGGAGGGGGGCTCTCTCTCGCCCCTCTTTTCCTACAGCCTGCTAGGTTACGTGCTTGTTTAATGGTCTTTTGGTGCAGGGTTCCCCTTAAAATCCATACCAGACCTGAAGACCCAATATCCCTCCCACGGGACCAAGTCATTGGGATTTTGTGGTTTTCTTAGAAGAGGAAAATGGGATACCTTTCTGCTTCACCCTTGCCTAGTGTTTTAGTGTCTGACCACTTAGAAGTCTGCCCATGTGACCCCCCCCCCCTTGTCTTTGGGGGCAAAAAAACTATTTTCCTGTGGCCTTTTTTTAATAGGAAAATCTTTTTTCTTGTCGGCAGTTCTTTCTCTAGATCTTGTCCGAACAAGAGGTCTCCCTCAAATGGAATACCATAAAGCCTTACTTTTGAGCCTGGGTCCCCGACCAGGATTTTAACGATAGAGCCCTGCGAGAAGAATTTACTAGGGCTGTTGCTTTTGCCGACAGCTTGACCGACTCTGCAGAAGCCTTGACCGACTCTGCTGCTTTATGCAGATGGGAAGGGATTCAAAAATTTCCTTCCTGGAGGTCCCACCTTCCAAATGGGCCTATAGCTGGTCCAACCAGACTTCCAAATTACAAGCCACTACTGTTGTAGACATTGCTGGTTTTAAATTTGTCATGACTAGGGATGGGCCCGGTGCTCAATGCGAACCCACGTTCGCATCGAGCACCGGGCGTTCGCTCGCTCGGCGAGCCCAGAACTATTTGGGCCGTTCGCATCACATTCGTGTGATGAGAGCGGCCCCGCAATGCATTGCGGCCGGCGCAGTGCATTGCTGGCTAATGATTGGCCAAGCATGCACTGTGACCCCACATGCTTGGCCAATCACCGCGCCGGAAACTCGGAGAGCAATAATTGGCTACAGGCAGGACGCCTGTAGCCAATTAAAGCTCAGGGGCTTTAGTACATGCCCCACCATTTAAAAGGCCGCCACGCCGTCGGCGCCGGTCACATGAGTTCCGGCTTTAGGAGAGATCAGTCTGCTGATTCTGTGTCTTTGCTTGATTCATTGCTACAGAAAGATTTGCTCTTCTTTGCCAAACCATTGGCTATTTATTTGCTAAACCATTGCTACCTGTCATTGATCGTCCATTTCTGCTGGTTAGTGTGTTATTAGCTGCTGCTGGGGATTAGTCTGGTGCGTGTTTTACTGTTAGTACAGTATTTCAGTAGTACCAACCGCAGTGCTGTTAGCACAGCATTGCACCCCAAAAGCACCCATAGGACTTCTAGTGTGTTAGTGGCAGCAAACAGAGCTCCTATATTTTCTTCCCAGAAGCACCCATAGGACTTCAATTGTGTGTTAGTGGCATCACACAGAGCTCCCATATTTTCTTCCCAGAAGCACCCATAGGACTTCTAGTGTGTTAGTGGCATCACACAGAGCTCCCATATTTTCTTCCCAGAAGCACCCATAGGACTTCTAGTGTGTTAGTGGCATCACACAGAGCTCCCATATTTTCTTCCCAGAAGCACCCATAGGATTTCTAGTGTGTTAGTGGCATCACACAGAGCTCCCATATTTTCTTCCCAGAAGCACCCATAGGACTTCAATTGTGTGTTAGTGGCATCACACAGAGCTCCTATATTTTCTTCCCAGAAGCACCCATAGGACTTCAATTGTGTGTTAGTGGCATCACACAGAGCTCCTATATTTTCTTCTCAGCAGCACCCACAGGACTTCTAGTGTGTTAGTGGCATCACACAGAGCTCCCATATTTTCTTCTCAGCAGAACCCATAGGACCTACAGTGTGTTGTGAGCACACATAGGAGCTCTATTTTTTATACTATATACACTACCGACTACAATGGCTGGAAGACCGCCAAGGAGAGGCAGAGCGTGCAGAGGCAAGAACACAGGGCAGGCAGGCTCTGTTTCTAGAGACAACAGTGCTGGCCGTGGACGTGGTCGTGCATCGTCATCAGCACGTGGCCATGGGACACGCTTGTCTTTGTTTTCGGCAGCTGGACATGTGGAGCCGCATCATGCCGAAGGCTTGGTAGAATGGATGACCAAGCACTCCTCATCCTCTCTCACCCAGGCTCAGGGTACTGGCAGAGCAGCTGCCAACGCGTACTCAATGGCATCATCAGCCACCCCTTCCCTAGACCCACCATGTCCTCCTGAGGAGTCCCCCGAACTCTTTGAGCACAGTGTTGGGTACATGCTCCAGGAGGATGCCCAACGATTCGAAGGCTCGGATGATGATACCCAGCTTGAGGAAGTCAGTAGTGTGCACGCAGAGAGAGGGGATGCTGAAGGACAGCAATCTGGCAGTACTGTTCCACCAGCTGCAGCTTACTGCCAGGTTTGTCTAGTGGTGAAGAGGGAGGGGATGATGAGGTCACTGACTCCACGTGGGTGCCTGAAGGGAGAGAGGAGGAGGACGAGGAGGAGGATGCGGCGTCACATGTCCAACGAGGCAGGATGCCCCCTGGAGGCCAGCTAGAGGCCAGCACAGCAACTGTACCACACCGCAGAGCTCCGCCTGTGCAGGGCGCTGCCTCTGCACGTTATCAGAAAAGTTCTTTGGTGTGGGCCTTTTTTGAGACGAGTGCATCAGATCGCACCACTGCTATTTGCAATATTTGTCTCAAGCGTATCTCGCGTGGCCAAAACATCAGCCGCTTGGGCACCACAAGCATGAGCAGACATATGTCGACCTGCCATGCAGCTCGTTGGCAAGCACACATAAAAGACCCACACGAAAGAACAAATCGGACCTCTCCTTGCTCCTCATCAGCTGGGATCTCCATCCCCACTACATCTTCAGTCCTCTCTAAAAGCTGCTCTGAGAGGACTGAAGGTGTAGAATTAGGTGTGTCACAACCAGTGTTGGTCATCTTACTTTAAAAAAGTAATTAGTTAAGTTACAAAATTACTTCTCCCAAAAAGTAATTGCGTTAGTAACTCAGTTACTACATTGGAAAAGTAATTCGTTACACAGCAAAGTAACTGACTTTTTTTTTTATATTCCATGCGGGTCTAGTATTACTGTAACCAAGGGGTGCATTTATTATTATTGTTATATATCGTGTAACCAAGGGGCTGCTCTATTATTACTCTAACCAAGGGGCAGATCTGTTATAGCGTGTAAGCAAGGGGCGGGTCTATTATTATTATATCGTGTAAGGGGCGGATGGCTACAGAAGAGGCCAAAAAATGCGCCCCTTGGTTACAGTAATACTAGACCCGCCCCTTAGTTACACGATAGACGCCCCTTGCAGAGTAGCATGAGCATCAGGAGCGTGCGGCATCGCCTCGTACAATTACATGTTAACTGCGCCTGCGCGGTGTAGAGTTCACTCAGAGCTGTTTAGGTTCGGCAATTTTCGGGAGCTCCGTAGTCCTTCGTACTGCGCAAGCGCTGCACAGTACAGGGGGTCCTTATCCGGCGGGGGAACTTTTTCGGCAGGACACCGGAAATACACTACTGCCATCTAGTGGCGGTAGATGTAATTGGGGTAACTAAGCCAAAGTAATGGGAACTGAGTTACCATGAGGGGAAAAGTAATCAGTTAGATTACTCGTTACCCTCTAAAGTAACTGCGTTACGTAACTCAGTTTATTTTAACTCAATTACTTACATCACTGGTCACAACCAAGTACTTGCAGTACACCGATGTCCGATTGTAGCAGGCAAATTTCCCTGCCCCAGCTGCTGGACCGTCGAAAGAAGTACACTCCCAGCCATCCACATGCCCAGCGGTTGAATGTTAGCTTGGCTAAATTTCTAGCACTTCAACTGCTGCCTTTTCAGTTGGTAGACTCGGCCCCCTTCCGTGAGTTTGTTCAATGTGCGGTTCCTCAGTGGCAGGTTCCCAAACGCCACTTTTTCTCACGGAAGGCGATTCCGTCTCTCTACCGGCATGTGGAAGGCAATGTCCATGCCTCGCTGGACAGGGCGGTCAGCGGTAAGGTGCATATTACCGCTGACTCATGGTCCAGCAGGCATGGACAGGGACGTTATCTTTCTTTCACGGCCCATTGGGTCACTCTATTGTCACCTGTGAGGGATGCAGGACAAGGTGCAGTAGTGTTGGAGGTTGTTCCGCCACCACGCCTCCAAAATGGTACTACTTGCTACTGGTTGTGACACACCTCTCTCCTCCACCCCCTCCTCTTCTTCTTCTTCCTCCAGTGCTCGGTCCTCGGAACCAGCGGTGCTCCGTAGGCGTACAAGGGGCTACGCAAGTACGCAGGCAAAAAGATGCCATGCCGTGCTTGCGCTGGTGTGTTTGGGGGACAGGAGCCACACTGGGCCAGAGGTTCTGGCAGCTCTGCAGGGGCAGGCCGAGAGGTGGTTGACGCCACGCCAGCTTAAGCCAGGAATGGTCGTTTCTGACAATGGCACCAACCTCCTCTCCACCCTGCGACAGGGGCAGCTCACCCATGTGCCCTGTATGGCTCACGTCCTCAACCTGGTGGTGCAGCAGTTCTTGGGCAGGTTCCCAGGCTTACAGGATGTCCTGAGGCAGGCCAGGAAAGTCTGTGTGCATTTCCGCCGATCTTATAATGCCAGTGCTCGGCTGACTGAGCTGCAAAAGGAGCTGAACCTGCCCAAGAACCGCCTAATATGTGACATGCCCACCAGGTGGAACTCAACGTTGGCCATGCTGCAGCGACTGCACACGCAGCAGAGGGCCATCAATGAGTACCTTTGCGACTACGGCACCAGGACAGGGTCAGGGGAGCTTGGCTTTTTTTCCCCACGCCAGTGGAGCATGATCAGGGATGCATGCACTGTCCTCTCACCATTTGAGGAGGCCACGAGGATGGTGAGCAGTGACAGTGCATGCATCAGTGACACTGTACCTCTTGTCCACCTGTTGGAGCATACGCTGCGTGGGATAATGGACAGGGCACTTGAGGCAGAACAGAGGCAGGAAGAGGAGGACTTCCTTGCCTCTCAAGGCCCCCTTTATCCGGACAGTGTTCCTTCTGTCCCACCCATCACACAGGAAGAGGATGAGGAGGAGGAGGATTGTGTGAGCATGGAGGTGGAGCCTGGCACTCAGCATCAGCAGCAGCAGTCTTTTAGGGATGATGTACAGTCCCAACAAACCAGTGGACTTGTACGTGGCTGGGAGGAGGTGGCTGGCGATCATGTCATCCTCAGTGACCCAGAAGACTCCGGACCGAATGCCTCAGCTAACCTACGCTGCATGGCCTCCCTGATCCTGCAAAGCCTGCGGAAGGATCCTCGTGTTCTTCGGATCAAGGAGAGGGACCATTACTGGCTGGCCACTCTCCTTGATCCACGGTACAAGGGTAAGGTTGCGGACCTTATCTTGCCGTCGCAGAGGGAGCAGAGGATGAGACATCTCAGGGAGGCCTTGCAGAAAGGTCTGTGCAACGCGTTCCCAGAAACTGGGAGGTTACAAACTCCTGGTCCTGGACGACGAGTTGCTGAGGCTTCGGTCAGTAGCAGAAGGAGCGGTGGGGAAGGTGGACGTCTGACCGATGCGTTCAGACAATTTTTTAGTCCTCAGCCCCAAGGTATGATCGGTTCCAGCAACCATCGCCAGCGTCTGATATACATGGTGCAGGAATACCTAGGGGCAAGGTCAGACTTGGACACCTTTCCCACCGAAAATCCTCTGGCTTACTGGGTCCTGAGGATGGATCACTGGCCAGAGCTTGCACAGTATGCAATTGAGCTACTGGCCTGTCCTGCCTCCAGCGTTCTTTCCGAACGCACATTCAGTGCTGCTGGAGGATTTGTCACCGATCATAGGGTGCGCCTGTCCACTGACTCGGTTGATCGACTGACCTTCATAAAATGAATCAGTCTTGGATCACCACCAGCTACCAGGCACCTGAAGCGGATATAACGGAATAATTTATAATGTCACATCCCTTCAAGACTGCCTATGCTGATGCTGAGTGACTGTCCTGTTATGTTCACTGACTATCCTCTTCCTCCTCCTCAATGATCCATGCCACCACACCAGTGCCTAAGGCACAATTTTTCAGCCCCTGTATAACAGGGGCGTGTACTTACAATTTTTTTTTAAAAATGCTTCGCAACACGTGTGACTGCTGTGCTCCAAGTACAGTATCTGTGAGGGGTTGCAGTGTTGTGGCACCAGCACCAGTGCCTAAGGCACAATTTTTCAGCCCCTGTTGGGGCGTGTAATTACAATTTTTAGGCAATGCTTTGCAACAGGTCTCATTGCTGTGCTAAGAGTACAGTGTCTGTGAGGGGTTGCAGTGTTGTGGCACCAGCACCAATGCCTAAGGCACAATTTTTCAGCCCCTGTTTAACAGGGGCGTGTAATTACAAATCTTGATCCAATAGTTCACAGCAGGGCCCATTCCTGCGCCCACCAAGAGTAACTATGAGGGCCTACAGTCTTGTGGCAACACCGTCCACCACCGCCAAAGGCCCAATTTTTCTGCCCTGTTCAACAGGTGCATGCAATTACAAATCTTGATCTAATAACTCACAGCAGGGCCCATTCCTGCGCCCAAGAGTAACTGTGAGGGCTTACAGTCTTGTGGCAACACCGTCCACCACAACCACCACCACCACCAAAGGCCCAATTTTTCTGCCCGGGTCAACAGGTGCATGCAAGTACAAATCTTGATCTATTAACTCACAGCAGGGCCCATTCCTGTGCCCACCAGTCTTGTGGCTACACCAACATCTAATAGGGTAAATTTCTGCAGAGTATATACGGCAGGCCCCTACTTTCAAACATCCAACTTACAAACGACTCCTACTTGCAAACGGAAAGAGAAAACAGGAAGTGAGAGGAAATCTACCCCTAGGAAGGGAAATTCTATCATGTTAGATTTAATTTGGGAAAAAGGTATCTCCTCTCTACTGATGCGGCTGGCATTTAAATGAGTCGCCATGGATCCGGCATCCATGCTCCTCGCAAAACCCAGAACTCAAGGCCTACGCCACGCCCCAGCGTACTCATGCCGGACCAGCATCCGGGCAGCAGAGGAATCCATTCCCTGCCGCGAATACCGCGCGGGAAGCATCCAGCCCTCCCCGGGCTGATCTGGAGGAAAAACGCCAGTCTCCAGCAGCCTGCTTTCCGCCTGACCGGGGGACCCATGTTCTGCTATACCCTAAGGTATCTGAAGAACTCCCCTCCCTCCCCTAGGCAGTCCTAGGTTCTGAGAGGGAAAACCAGAGCTCCATCCAGCCGCCTCCGGTGGAGGAAACTCAGACTGGGGAAGAAAGATGGGAGCCGCCATTTACGGATTTTTTTTTGTCCTGTTTCGCCTGTCTTCGGAGGTGGAGCCTCTCTAGTGCTGTCCTGGACAGACTAGAGAAATTTTTCATATGTGTACATCATGAGCAAGGACACAAAAAACAGACAAAATCAAGAATTTCTGAACCACAAGCTAGAACAAAATGTCAAGCTATAACATACTTTGCAATTTCAACTTCTTAAGGGTATATATTGTAGATATAGAGAATGCAAGTATTTGCTAAAATATAAAAAAAAACTATCACATATATAACATTCTATCAGGGTAAAAAATCTCAAAAAAATAAAAATCTGCAGGATAATAGATAAATAGGGTTCTGCCGTGTGGTGGGGGTAAGGACTGCTGTGGCTGGTACACTGTTCTTATCTGCAAGACTAATATCTAGAGAGGTGAGCAGTTTGCCCAGCAGAAAGTCACAGAGTATCCCATTGGATAAAATGATGAATTGGAGATCTTTTCCCCTGCCTCTCGGTTCTACATTTGAAACAGACTTTCCAGCACTTGGCAGCGGAACTGTGCAGTAGGTAGTGCTGCATGGGTGCAAAATATGGCAGACAGACAGCATTTTGCCCATAGACGCTGAATCCTCTAATGAAGGGGTCCCAAAGGCAGAGACATGATGGGGTTCCAGCAAAACTGAAGGTCCAAAGTTTGCTAGTTCCAGGGGCACACCTTAGGACAAAAAATTTGCGTTTCCCCCTCCAAATCACAAGAAAAAGTATAGCAACACAGGTATTGGACTTTTTAGGTGTGTCAGTAAAGTCCTGCTGAATGTTGTGTCCAGGAAACAGTGTGAGCAAACATGCATGTCCCTGTACATAGGTTGGCTTCACAGTCATCTTGGGTGGGCAAACTGCACCTGGATGAAACTAGCTACATCTTGGGCGGTCCACTAAACTCCTAGGCCTTTCCCTTGCACTTCATGTCACAACCTTCAATTTGGGCTGGAGGTGCAAGAAAGGCCTCCCCTGTCAAATCTATCTCAACCAGGTAAGTGATCGGAGGTATGTTATCCCCCATACCCCTGCATATGGCCATTCTTTTAACGATTACTCTCAAAGAAAAAATGTATCCCGATTATGAGTAATCAGCCTTACTAACCCCCGCCTGGGAACCAGAACGATTGTAATATTTAAAAAAAATGTACCCCCAGCAAAAGCAGGCTGAAAATAAGGCACCCAAAAAAAAAAATGTCAGTTTGTGCAGTGCAACTGAGCAGGCTTGAATACTAAATAGATGTAGCCCTGGTTTGCAGTGCTGCTGCCCCTAAACGTTCTCTCCCTTTCCCAGTCAGCACAAGAGTCAGAGGAGCTGCTGAGTGTGGAGAGATGGGAGAAAGTACGCTGAATGCTTTAGGACTGGGTGAATTCCTCACCCACTACCGGTAAAACAGATAAATAGATAATAGACTGCTGTGCAACCTTGGAGAGGACAAAGAATCATGGGAGGAGCCAGGACTTGTGGGGCATGTAGTCCCCAGAGGTTGAGGCTGTTGCTGCAATGCTGATGTGGAACTATAAGTCCCACCAACACCAAGGACCTGCAGAGGTGGAAAAGGGAAGAGAGTTGCTGAACTCCAGGCAGTCATTTGGAGGACAGTGTGGGGTACACAGTGAAGCCAGCCATCTACCTGATAATTCACCCCAGTGTCAGAAACGTAGACACTCCTGGCCACTGGCATCACCCCAGGTGTGTGGGAACATAATCATTGAGTTGGTCTGGCAGCTAAATTCAAAGAACCTGCATTAGTTATCTTTTTTTTTTTTCCCCAAGCTAAAACATTCTCAGCAAGTACAAAAAAAAAAAAAAAAATGTTGCTTCCTGTGAGTTGCACTAGAAGAATAAAACAATGGCATCTCCCTTCAGTAAACTACCAGTCCATACATCCCCCAGGTAATGGAGATGAACAAAGGCTGATATGTTTGAAGTCCAGCCTGGATGGCAGCCATGGCTCCCTCCATGAATAAAACAGTGAAGTTTAAGAAGCTACTCAGTAACAGGTAAAAAAGTAAAAAAGACAAAAGCCTGAAAAAAAGAAATTAAGCCACCTCACCTAGGGTAAACTACAATATATTAAATTGAGGCTTTGGGGATTAGATATGCTTTAATACAACTCCAAATGATTTTCTTATTTGGGTAGAGAGTGGGGAAAGCCTGGAACTTTTTTTTTCTTACATTTTTTATTTAACAGTATGCACCACATAGTGATACATTGGGGTTTATTTATTAAAGGCAATTCCACTGTGCACTGCAAGTGCAGTCGCTGTAGATCTAAGGGGAAGATTTGAAAAGAGGGGATGCTCTGCTGATTTCTATCATCTAATCATTTTGCAAGCAAAAATGCTGTTTTTTTTATTTTCCTTGCTTGCCCCCCCCCCCCCCCAGATCTACAGCGACTGCCCTGCCAAGTGCACTTGCAGTGGATTTAAACCCCACTGACTGCATTCAGTTGTATAATGCACATTCCAGATAAATATAAAAAGGCAATAAATCTGACAATTACACAGAAGCGATATTAGTGTGCATATAAAAATTGCATCAATCCAAAAGAACCAATATGCTGGTATATTTTACACCAGGCAAAATAGGACTATGTAAGCTGACATATCGATTTGGGAAAGGCCTCTAGTGAATGGATCCACTAGTGATCACTGAGTAGAATTCAGAGTGCAGAAGCCATGTGTATCCACATCAGTCTGGGTCTGCGAGTACCAAAAAATTATATATATATTTAACTTCTATGAGTAGAGAAATCGACAAAAGGGGTACGTCTGTTGGGTTTCCTGGTGTCAAAGAATTATGAAGCAAGGGCATATCTCCCCATCCGTTGAGGCTACAGACAGCACTAAAATCTTGGCAGAAGATTTGAATCCTACAGTACCTACTATGGATTGATTGTAGGCCTTACTTTATTAGCATTCTTGAAAATAAAACAATGCGCAATCAAACACCACAGGACCCCATTCACAATCAGATCTAGGTTTTATTTGTGAAGCTAGATAAATTGAAATCTAATGGGAAATCTATTGTAATTAAAACATATGTTATTTTCTAACACTTTGTTAGGATGCCTAAGCAGAAACACCTGAAAAGCAAGCAATTTGTAGGAGCTTAGCATCCAATATGTCAAAACAGCCTGACTGCTCAGTACAAGTTGCAGGCATTATGTAGTCATGGATACAAGCCCCTTTTGGTCACTCTAGTGTAATCAGTTTTCATCAAATTGTATTTCTATTGAAATAAAATCGCTGTTATCGACTAGTGCAATGGACCGGAAAGAATGCATCATAATTCACTAGATAAGCACAAATTGTAGCTATGGTTTTATATACAACAACTCTGTTTGCGCAGAACTGGATTGCTAAATAAAGATATACAATTAAACATTCTAGCTAACAAAATATGTAATTATGAGTGCATGATTAGGCAGTCAGTTTATGAAAATCTAATATGATTTGATGTATATGAATGCCTTGTTTAATATTGCATATTTAATGTGTATGTAAACAATATAATCAGTGAGGGTCAAACACAATGCTAGTGTTATTGCATACAAAAGACCTGTCTGATGTATATATGCTGTATAAATGCCAAACCCAATATTGCATTTTAGAAATTAAAACAGTATCTATTAGGTCAAAAATATAGAAATAAATGGATAAATATCTAAGGCACAGACATGAGTCAATGTTGTGTGGTTTAAACTAGTTTTATACCTACCCTATAGCTTTCAGAAAATACATTTACAATGTCCCCACGTACAGACCTGCAAAGTAGACAACTATGTATCATAAAATAGAAATGATCCTCCAATGGTCTAAAAAAAAATAAAAAAGACTCAAACGGATGTATCTGAAGAATCTTGTAAAGAAAGCAGCGGTACACAAAGGTGCCCTATAGTAACAAAAAACATTAGTAAATTCATAGAGGAACAGGGTCATATCCTCTCTCCAAAATCAGCTCTTCCTACCTTTTGAACAGTCTTCATGTACACCTTGTATCCTGTAGTATGGCCCAAGCGGTAGTGACAGCTTGGGGCAGTGCTGATTTTATACTGACACCAAAGTAAAATTAGGTACATCCCCTAGGTGGGCATTTTTCTCAATGGAAAACCAAAAGATGTCAGCCACATTACTGGTCATGCACCAGCGTCTCAGCAAAGATGGCGCTGCTCATGCCCACATGCAAACCCAGCACCACTACAACCAATATTGTCACAGGCAGAGCACGCGTAAGTGTGCATGCACCCCAGCAGCCACCAATAGGGTAGGCACACATACCCAGCATGGCGAGACCAAGAGACAACTCACAGGCCCACCCGCTGGTCGTGGTGTTTTGGAAAGGGGAAATAGACATTCCCATCCATGGGGATTAATTGGATATACTAATACGCAAACAAAGTACGTACTTAAACACGCACCAAAAGGTGCTACAGTATAAAAAGTGACTATATATAAAGTGCTTGAACAAAGAGTCCATAAAGTGCTGAAATCTTCAAAGTGATAGTGCGATATGACAAAGGAAAGTTCATAAATAAAGTGTTTGAAGAAAAATAGAATCCAATGAATCCAGATCAACAAAGTTTCCACCATCCGTAGTGTGCTTGTGGTTTAACACAGACACTCACCTCAGCTTGTTACACAATAAGCGTCAACAAGATCCAGACAAAAGACCCCTACTCCTGCGGCCTCCACTCAGATAGGACACAATTTCCACGAATAAAGCCAAAATCTCTAAGCAGGTCCCTCCATGTAATGTTTACATGCAACATAAAGGAAACTCCATAATGTAGTAGTCCATTATGATGAGTAAATCGGGAGAAAAACTGCTAAAGAAGAACAATGAAAGTGAGGATATTGTATATAGTACTATTAGAAACAAATCTCTCTTCAACCAGGAAATGAGGGACATGTGGATGTGTTTCGGAGGATGGTTTTAAGTGATCTACATGATCTTAAAATTAAGAATCCAGGTGATATAAAAAAATGGAATTAAGAAATTAGAGGAAAGAAAAGATATAGCGATAAGGCCTGCGGACAAGGGATGCAATAGTGGTACAGTCTAAAGAATCATACAAAGAAAAACTCAACCAACAACTGCAGGATGAAAACACTTATCAAAGGTTGTTGAGTAATCCAACCTTAATATATAAGAAGGAATTGAAGTAAGCGATAGAGAAGGGTTTGACTAAAGGGATATTGAATAAAAGGGAAGAAGCTTCACCCTGACACGTGTAAAATTCTAGTGATATACACACTCCCAAAAATTCACAAAGACAGTCAATTCCCCAGGAAGACCCATTGTGAATGGGATTGACTCTGTGGGAGCAAGAGTTGGAGAGTACATAGATAGTTTTAAATACCACAGGCTGTAGAAACTAAAGTCCTACCTAAGGGATACGAAACATCTTATCCAGCTGCTGGACTCTTCAGTTGAATAATGGCCATGTGTATTTGGTAACACCGGATGTTTCATCCCTATACACTATCATCAATCATGAGAAAGCCATACAAGCAACAAAATGGGCTTTAAGAGAATTCAGTGGACTGAAATGTGTACAAAGACCCTTTCTGTTAAACTGTCTTCAGTATAGTTTTGAACATGAAGAGAACATTAGAATCACGCTAAACCTGTGAATGTGAAGTGTGAATAACCTCACATAAATATCAGAACCACACCTGTCATGGAGCTACCCAGAATCAGTGTGAATCTAAAGCAAAAAAAGATTTGTGCATCTGTGTTATGTTATAGAACACAACAGCAGACAAAACATAAGTTAAAAAAACATACATAAAAGGCCTTGTGAACCATCAAATAATGAATATAAAAATTACAACAGAAACTCAAATATAAGTGAAAAATGTATGAGTAAAAATTGTAAAAGTAAAATGTATAAATAAAAATTCTGAGATTAAGGTCCAATAATATATGGAATCCAAGTGTATATAACATCCACCCGTGCAAAACTAAAAATTATAAATTATAAGATAAAGTCCATCCATAGATAAGATGAATCTTCAAATTCTGATGTGAGCTGTGTTAAATAGACATGTGCACAATAGAAAAATTAGTTTATTTTCGTTTTGTTTCTTTTGTTTCTGTTGATTTGTAACGATTTGTAAATTTGTAAGTCGTCGGTGTTCGTATTCGTAACGATTCGTATTTTCGTAAGAGTTATTTTTTCGTTGATTAGTTTTTCCGTTTAATTTTAGTTTATTCGAAATTCAGACACATTCGTATTTTCGTAGATTTAGTTACATTCGTACTTTCGTTAGATTGATTTATTCGTACTTTTGTAACATTGTTTTCGTAGATTCGTAATCGGAGCATAATTCATAATTTTATGTAAGGTGTATGCTATTATTACATTTTAAGAGACATGGAAAATTACAAATCGAAAAAAATAAAATTCCGAATGTACGAATTTTTTTGTTCAATCCATTCGAAGCACGTTAAGCAGTGCCATTGTAAAAGACATGGAAAATTACCAATTCAACAAAAAAAAGTTACGAATGTACGAAATTTTTTCGTTCATTTTGATTTTCGTTGTTCCTGTTTTCGTTTTTCGGATTTTCTTCTTTCGTAGTTTCGTTGTTTATAATTTGGTTATTTCGGATTTTTGTTGTTTTTTGTATTCGTTCGATTCGAACATTCGTTAAAATTTTTAGCAAATCGTTCGTTCATTCGTACGATAACGAATGAACGAATATAACGAATTTTAAATTTCCAACAAAGAAATGTTTCCAACAAGCGATCGGGCTAGCACAGTCCGAACACAAAAAGGAGACATGGACCCTAAAATGACCCATCTCCGCCCGCTCGGCAGCAGAAGTAGGCCAAAAGTCAACACAGGTGACACCTCCAACTGTCAAGCAAAGTAACACCTCGTGGAAAAAACACACATGACACCCAAACATCCAAAGCCCAAATCAAGGCTGTGAATGCATAAATGTCTAAACATTCCATTCTTATAAAAATGATTTTGTAACCAAACTATGATCACAAATTTGGACTGTACACCTAAATATCAGAAATTACTATAGCAGCTTAATCTGATCTCCACGACCAGGTCAAACCTCAAAACAATATTAAAACCCTCATCTAAAACAGACATAGAATAGCTGACAAATTACGTAATCTGAGTCTAAAGTATATGGTCATGTTATAGAACATGCAACCCTAAAATTATCCATATACCAGAAGACCCAAACAATTTAATGTAATTATTTGGATCTCATTTGGGTCTTCCAAGTCCCATATACGGGTCAAGCCCAAGTCTTGCCAAAGTCGAAATGAGGCTGGACTAGAGTAGGATGGATAGAAAGCTGAATGGTTTAGAAAAGAAAGGAGTGGACTGTGAGGGTACATGAGCTTGAATGAACAGCAGTGTTTGTCCCAAAGTTTAAGCGAATGCTGTGTTACTGGGCTGGTTATAGGCCCACGATCTGTACAGGTCATCCAAAGCATATTAGTTCCTGATATTTGATAGATATCTGATTGCGGCATTTCGGATGTAGTGTCATAATAGTAATCTGGGCCAGTTGAGTAGCTTGAAAGTATCTGAGAAAATTGGGGACCCCCAAGCCTCCATGTAATTTGTTCTGCAGTAATACTGCTCTAGGGTCTCTAGGTTTAGTTGTATCACACAAAAAATATTTATATACTCAACCCTGTAGAACCCGCAAGAAATAAGAGGAAATTGAGACCGGGACAACCCTAAAGGAGGTACAATATTTTAGGAAGTAAGGTAATTTTAACTGCCGTGATATGGCCTAACCAGGAGATGCAGTGTGGTGGTTGCCAAGAGGCTAATAGAGAGAATAGATGCGACTGCATCGGAAGATAATTTGCCCGATATAGGAGAGTGGGACAGCTCGTTAATTTGATTCCCAGATACAGTATTGAGGATATAAACCACTGAAACTGGAATGTTTCTTGAATAAAAGAGCTCCCCAGGGGGCAGGGACACGTTGAGGGCCTTGGATTTAGATGGGTTGACCACTAATCCAAAAGCCAAAGCAAAATAATTCAGTCGTTTAAATAAATTTGGGAGCGCTGTACGTGGGGGGGTGCCAAACAGTAAAGCGTCATCAGATAATAAACACATGGCGAATCGAGGCAAATTCTAGACCCTTAATGTCTGGGTTAGTTTGAAACAAGAGCGCAAGGGGTTCACTTGCTTGGGCAAAAAGTAAGGACATTTATCTAGGTGTGGATAAAGTACAAGATTAGAGTCGCCGCAGAGGATCGGTGTGCCTTTACAAGGAGACTCCGCTACCTGAAGTAAATGGGAGAAAAAAGGATTAGGGTTATCATTAGGGGCGTAATAAGACATCAAAATCCTGCAATAGACCAACTAGAATAATGCAACGACCCTCAGGGTCTTTGATCTCAGTAAGGAGAGTGAATGCTATTGTATGATGGAAAGCTAGTAGGACCCCCCTGTGTTTTGTGCTAGCTGAAGCAGAAAAATACTTGAGGGTTACCAGAGCTGAAAAACTTAGGAGTCGATCGTGCAGCAAAATGGGTTTCCTGTAAGGCCACCACACCCGCCTTTAAGGTTGCGAATGCCTGGAAGGCCTTAACCCTTTTATGAGGGGAAGGATCTTAACATTGAGGGACAATATATTCAGGGGGGCAATCTGGTGAATGAAAAGAGAACATTACATATGAGCTTCGGTCGCACCGAGGGCTTACGACCTCGCAAGAAGTGAATGAGAAAAAGCAGGTAGAAAAAAAAAAAAAAAAAGGGTTCCAAAAAAAAAATGGTGAAAACATTTTCTGTAAAGCAACATAGTATTTAGTTAGTTCTTTTTGGGCTGAAAAGTATTGCCCGACCAAGTTGTGTGAAGGTACCCAGGACAGCCAGCTGGCCAGGGCATGTGGACACGAAAAAAAAAAAGGGAGTGGGGGGTGCAGTGTCTGCTCCCACAGCACCCGGGGTAAACCTAAACTAATAACACAATTTAGCAACATCCAAGAGGAATAGAACAAAGTAAACCTAAGCACAATATAATGCAACATTACTTGGCTACCATAACTAGGTAAAAGACATTGAATGATATAAACAGTAAGGTTAGTATGGTAGCAAAAGGCAACATATGGTACTGTACATATAGCCACATTATTCTGAGTACTGTAGAAGTAGTAACATGAACAGGATCCGACCCAAAATGGGCAGATAGTAACTTGGAGGAAGAACTGTGGCCTGTAGCAATTTTCAGCGAGGCACAGGCTCAGAGCCAATGGCCATGCGGAATCACATGAAAGGGTTCCACACAGAAGCACAGCTGTTAAAGGTAAACAAGGTGACAGTTTTCCATGGTGTCAACTCATCCTGGCCTGGTCGAAATGGGGTTCTTGGGTCCTGAGGTTGTAGACCGCGCTGAAGTTCCTTTGCGGATGGAGGATGGGCCGGGAGAAGCACGCGTTGGTGTAGAATAAGGGTGAGGGGCCGGACGTGCTGGGGTCCGAGGCAGTGCAGTTTCTGATTCTGGGTCCACAAGGTGGAGGGTCTCAAGCAAGTGCTGCAATGATTCAGGCAAGGTACAAGAGTGTTGCTGACCTTGATAGGTGAATTGTAAGGCAAACAGGAAATGCCAGGTATACTTAAGCTGATGCTGTAGAAGGATCTGTAGTTGGGGTTTCATAGCTCTTCATTTTGCCACGGTAAGAGGAGCTAAATTGGAGAAGATCTGGTATGCATGTCCCTGGAACTGCAGTGCGTCCTTAGAACGGGCATCAGATAAGTTGCTCTTTCGTGTGGTAGAAATGTAGCTTGATAATTAAGTCACGAGGTGGACCATCTGGTAAACTGCGTGCCAAAGCACTATGTATCCTATCGAACTCAAAGCGTTCGATTGGTATAGATGGCACAAGTTCTTGAAACAGAACTGTTGTAAATGAGGTGAAATCATCAACGCTTTCAGGACTGCCATGGAGCTGCAAGTTGGATCTGCGGGAACAGTTTTTTGCATCCTCCAGGCAGGATAATAGTGTTTTATTCTCCTCAGGGAGTGCTTCCAGATCTTGGGAGTGTTCATTTAGGGTGAGCTCCATTTCATCAACCCTGGTTTCCAGGCCAGCGGTGCACTGACCCAATTCCCGGATCTCTCAGGACAGCCTGTCAGTTATTTGCGCTGAAGTTGCTTTAAGAGCTTTTTGTAACATGGACTCCATGTGATTAAAGAAGTCTCGTTACAACATACCTTAATCCGGTAGTGCTAGAGACCCGCTGAGGTTGTAGTCAGCTTCCCCATGTCACGTACCTGACCGTAGAGCCTGATATGCAGAGGACGGCCTCTCTTACTCTCTCAAGGCCTTGTGATTTTCCTTGTGACAGCTTTGCTAGCATTCACTAGGGTAGATACCACTGGTGCCAAGATGCCACGGTCCTTCAACACCCTGGCTTCAATAGCCATGCCGTCAAATTTAGAGACTGTAAATTGGGGTGGACTATAGGACCTTGAGACCGTAGATCGAGGAGACGTGGAAGCGTGCATGGCCTGTCTTTTGTCAGTCTCGCAATCTCTGGGAACCAGGGCCTTCTGGGCCAGGCTGGTGCCAACAGAATGCCTGGAACCCCCTCTCTGAATCCTGCGCAACAAATGTGGAAGGAGAGGGATCAGGGGGAAAGCATAAACCAGGGAGTACTGGCTCCATGGAACTACACTGGGTGTAGGGACCATTCCCCCGGGCAAAACTGCTGGCGGCTGAGATAACCTGCCTTCCAGTTCTCTACTCCCGGGATATCCAGGGGGTTACTGTGCGGGCACGCCGTTGAGTCCAGTATTTGCGTGCATAGACACAAATGCCGGACACGGCCCCGACACGCGCGTCATTGGATTTGATTGACAGTAGCAGGAGCCAATGGCTGCGCTGCTATCAATCTATCCAATCAAGAGCTGGGACCCCATGCAGAAAGAGAGAGCGCGTCTCCGCTGAGGGAATGAAGGGGCTCAGGTAAGTAAAACGGGGGGTGCTGAGGGGCCGGTCACTGCCAGAAGATTTTTTCACCTTACTGCATAGGATGCATCAAGGTGAAAACACAAGGGTTTACAAACCCTTTAAAGCAATATTAAAATCATTACTCCTCAAACAATTTTTTTTATTTTTATTTTTTTTGCTTTGTAACATTTCCAGGGGCTGCGCCCCCCTATGGCATTTGACAAACCATTGCTGATTAGCCTAGAGCTATATAGGGGTTGGGGTTGGAATTTGGTACCCAAACTTCAGTTTTGCTAAACCCAACTTGAACCAAATCCAGGTACGTTTGGCTCATACCAAAGGATCAGGGTTCTTTTAACTCAAAAGGAAAAACTAACTTTAAAGTGTATTTCCACTTTTGAGAAAACCCGGTCATGTTTCTGTGATCTCATTTACACAGCATGCCATTTTTTTTCCTTTTTAATATCTCCTATCCTTTAGAGCAAGGGTCTTCAAACTACGGCCCTCCAGTTGTTCAGGAACTACAATTCCCATCATGCCTAGTCATGTCTGTGAATGTCAGAGTTTTACAATGCCTCATGGGATGTGTAGTTCTGCAACAGCTGGAGGGCCGTAGTTTGAGGATCCCTGCTTTAGAGGTTTCTCAAGAGAAGGCCTCGTGGCTGTATTCAAGGAGTTTTGAACAATGACAGAGTAAGTCTGTCCTAAAGTGTTGTACACACAGGCCAAAAATATTCAGACTTCCGGTCTGCGTGTACAGCTTCTGTCAAATGGGCATTCTGGAAAACCTGCATCCAATCAGTGCCAGTAGCCAAGGGATGCCAACGCTAATGAGTGTGTTCTGTCAGGGGGGCAGTCCCCCTGTCAGAACACAAAGGCACAGTGGGGGAGATCACTGCACTAACATCACTTGTTTTAGTACAAAGATCTATTTTTTCATTCAGCCCACTGGGTTGAATGAAAAAAAAAACTTTGTGTGTACCGGGCTTAAGGATAAGCCGAGTCTCCTCTCATTAACATACAATGCAAAAAGCCTAGCTTCTAAATCGTTAGCATTTTGTTAGGACAGTGTTCAAATCTAGTTTACAACCGATAATTAGGATCAGTCTGTACAGTATAGAATTAATTATGGCAAACAGCTGCCCAGACCCCTTAAACAAAGAACTAGTGGAATGTGCAGTGCTTATATTTTCAGAACACCTAAAAAAGTTTAAAAAAAAAAAAAAAATTGAAAGTAGCATTTTAATTTCTGCTATATTAATGAGAACATGTAACAAATTTAAAGTAAGTGTTATCCAAATTTAGTAGCAAAAGTGAAAATAAACTTTAAAATGTATTGTATACTCCAGCCACTGTAGTTCACATGACCTAGTTCAAGCGCCGTTTGCCTAAAGCCATTTCCCTGATGAAAGCACAATGCTTACTGAAGCATCACATAAAACATTTTTTTTCAACTAAAGACATGCTATAACTTTCTCTTAGATTCATAAAAAGTGATTGCACTTGAACACCTTTTATCTATGCAAGAACTTGTAATGTTGCTTTTGATATACAGTATAAAATGCCTAATCTCCTTCTGAGAATTGTATGCTTCTGGTGTATTTGGGGTTACCTCATATTAAAGTGTAATTTTAGCACTGAACATATCTTCATAATGTCTTAACCTTTTCTTAAATATCATAAGAGCTTCTGAAATGTCATTCTTCTTAAATGTAACTACTCTGAGTAAGACAATAGAAGATTGTGGCATATTATAGTACATCATGAACTGCTTGACCTACAGGCTTTTTTTTTGCAATTTTCTAAAAATCCATTATATAAATGCAAAGTTCATAAATACATTAGCAACTTCATAAATAAATCCATACGAGTTTACTGTAGTTCTCTTCTTAAAATGGTGTGTGCATACTTTCTTTAGATACTTAAGGACTAAAAAAAAATGCATGAAACTGTTTTTTCAAACAGGTAAAATAAATCAAATTAAATATTGCATATTAATATTATGCAGTCCTTTTTAGCCAGACGGCCAAGCTCTAAACTTCTTTTCACAGATTCAGTTACTTCAGTTGTGTGAGAAGTCATTGTCAACACAACACAAATAAGTTGTCGCAACAGGCTGGTGGTTTTTATCATTCAAAGGGAAATGCAAAGCATGCAGCTCTATGTGTTTTCTCTTCAGATAAGCAACGGAGCTTTGGGAATTCTAGTAACAGTATGTATAAAAAGTTTATTGTAAAGATTATTAACTTGACCACTGAAAGATTTACCCCCCCTTCCTTTCATGACTAGGCCATTTTGCTATATGGCAATGCATTACTTAAATTTGTAGTCATTGTGCAGTCATGCAACACTGTAAACAAAATGTATTATTATACACAATTTATATAGCACCAACAGTTTGTGCAATACTTTTTTCCCCATAAACAAAGCTCTCTTATGGTGGGATTTGATCACCTCTGGGTTTTTTCATTTTTTTGTGGTTTAGCGCAAAAAAATAAATAAATAAAAAAAACACTTAATTTTTTAGTTTTTTACACAAAATTAAGATTTCTTCATAAATTTAGGCCAATATGTATTCTGCTACATTATTTTGGTAAAAAAAAATATCCCAATAAGTGTATATTGATTGGCTTATATACATTAATTTTTATTTATCCTGGCAATGGCAGCGATTAGAGACTTATAGCGGGACTGTGCCACGAATAATCTGACACCAACTGACACTTTGAGACCAATGACACCAATACAGTGATCAGTGCTAAAAATATACACGGTCACTGTACTGATGGCATGGAAGGGGTTAAACATCTAGGGTTATCACAGGGTTAAATGTGTGCCTACCCAGTGTTTGTGTGTACTGCGAGGTGCTTTTACTAAGGGAAGTGCTGGGTTTTTATTCCCTGCTCTGCAGGAAAACAAAAACCAGCACATCCTCACTGACAAGACAGAGCTCTGTATTGGTTACCTAGACAGAGTGCTGTCCTGTCTTCCTCCTCGCCAATCAGCAGGTGGCTGGCAGTCATCCATTGCCCGGCACCCACTGAATGGCTTGTGCTGCGACCTATCACAGCGCCTGCGGCACACGTGTGGAAAGGCAGAATCACATGTGTGTACAGTATCTCACAAAAGTGAGTACACCCCTCATTTTTTGTAAATATTTTATTATATCTTTTCATGTGACAAGACTGAAGAAATTACACTTTTCTACAATGTAAAGTAGTGAACTCTGTGCAGGTATTGCCATGGTTGGGATTCATACCCTAACCCTAGTGCTGCTGGGTGGAAGTGCTAACCACTTAGCCACTGTGCTGCCCTAAAATCTTGAATTTTGTTGCAAGGTCCCCATGTAGTAAAGGGTTCTCCCACACTGAAAGCATGTGAATTTTACCAATATAGAAAGCTGTAGTTCACAATTTTGTCAGCATTGCCACTACTACAGTTGAAATCTATTAGTTTGCCATATAGACATTAAAGAAGAGCTATTCTACCCTTGAGGTTGTATTGCAGTTTACACATGTGCAGTGTGTCTCTTTCCAAATTGAATATCGGATTTTTCATATTCGGAAAAATAAGCTTTATCTGAATTTCTGAATTACAATAGTAAGGAACTTAAATGAATCAGAAAGAAATTCGAATCGAATTTAAAACAAAAATTTAAAAACAAGGATAGAATAAAATAGAAAACGAAATATAATAGAAACGATTAGAACAGAGTAAAACAGAACAGAAAATAAAAATATAATCAAAATTGAAAATAAAGCAATAGAATATAACAAAATAGAAAATCGATTATAAAAAATTGAATAGAAAAAAATAAAAATATAAAAAGAGAACAGAATGGAATATAAAACAAAATAGAAAAAATAGATTAAAATAGAATAGAAAATAAAAGAATAGAACACAATAGAAAGAATATAACCGTCTTCCAAAATTCAAACATAAAAAAAACGAAAACAAACCAATTCCAGAAATTAAAGGAATTTAACAAAATTATTTAAACAGATCAAAACAAAAAACAACATTTTTTTTTCATTTTGCATCTGTCTATTGCAGTTACTATATTGCCAAACTTGAAAACTAGTAGGAATGGAGTCCCAGCACCATATACAAGGAAGCTGGATGATTTAGCTGATGGGATTTTGGTTTAAATCCCAAATCTTATCTTTGGACAAAAAAATGGTTTCCATGTAAAGGTCTTTCTGCAAGGTGGCCTAGCCTGCATACAAACGAAGAACATCCCAGTAGGTTAAAAGTAATACAATGGCATAAAACTTTCCCTAGTTTATTGGTATCTAGGCAGCACTGTATTAGTATTGTTAGAGGAGGTTTCTGCTTCATTAAATACAGACTACTTAACCCATCTCCAAAAATTTGGAGGTGTGTAATTACCATTCCAAACAACAGCGACAGCGTCTCATAATCAATCCACTCCACCACTTTCATCAAACTGGGTCTCTGCAATCAAAATACAAAGCAATGTGTTAAGTACGGCTGTTAATTACCCATATAATGATTAGCTGCACAAAAGATTCACTCCATTTAATAATCAACAATTCAAATATGCATTAATAAATGGCAATTATCATTTATATGAATAATTCCAGCGTAGCTTGTTCATGGTCATTTGGAGACTAATTTCCTCTTTTGTGTATATTTCACTCAACTGCTTTTCAGTTATTAGGCTTTTTTTATTTGAAAAAACCCTGTTGTAGTATAAAATGTAGATCATCTAGTACAGATTTGTTAATTTTAGGAAAAGCATATCTTCAGTTAAAAGCAGATGTATTATAAATCCATTATATCCAGTAAAAATTTGCCCGTTTCTTCTCCACTGTCTTCCTGGAGAATCCTTTAATGACTACTGTGTAGCTATACAATCTGTTCCATGTAGCCTGGCTTGGTTTAGTCAAGGTTCCTATTTTTTGGCATTTGACATCTGCTGCCAGACAAACCCGATTATGTCTGCGTTTTGTAAACTAAAACACCTACACAATTAGCACATGCAAAATTAGTATTTCCTGCTATAAGTTACTTCTCAGCAGTAATGTACACTGAGCCAGGCATGACTGTACTGACGCTTGTGCACAGCCCAGCCATTCAAGCAGCCGAACAGAGCAAACCTGGAAGGAAGACTGGGTGAAGATGGAAGCGCTCCCGCACTGACAGCGTTTGAGGTCTTGCTTTGACAAGCAAGTTTCATAACGTGCTAGTATGTGGAGCATACTAGCACATTATTGCATAAAGCTGCTGGGGGACCAGAAAAAAAAAAAATGCAACAAGTTTATTACCTCTAATTTCAAGAGTAAAGGTACTCCTATCCGTTAAAGAAAAAAAATGGGTGTATGTATGTAGCACAGTTTGGACATATCAGTTAACCACTTCCCGACCGCCGCACGCAATGTACGTCAGTAGAATGGCAGGGGTGCGCAAAAGGGCATACCCGTACATCCCTTCATAATCCAGGGCTAGCGGGCGCCCGACACTGGAGCGTGTCCGCAGCTCCTGAGGACTCCATGTCCGTCGGTGGCCCGCCGCCCCAATCGCGGCTAGGAGGGGCAGAACGGGGAAATGCATTTCCCCGTTCTGCCTAGTGACATGACAGGGATCTACTGCTCCCTGTCATCGGGAGCAGTGATCTCTCATGTCCTAGGTAGCCAACCCCCCCCCACAGTTAGAACATGCTGAGGGAACAGTTAACCCCTTGATCGCCCCCTAGTGTTTAACCCCTTCCCGTGACATTTTCACAGTAATCAGTGGCTATTTTTAGCTCTGGTCGCTGTATAAATGTCAATGGTCCCAAAAGTGTTAAAATTGTCCGATCTGTCTGCCGTAATGTAGCAGTCTTGATAAAAATCGCAGCTCAACACCAATACAAAAAAAATAAAAATTAACAACAATGCCATAAATCTATCCCCTATTTTGTAGACGCTATAACTTTTGCACAAACCAATCAATATTTATTATAGCAAAAAAGTAAAAAAATATTGCTTTTTCTTCAAAATTGTCAGTTTTTTGTTTATAGCGCAAAAAATAAAAATACCACCAAAAGAAAGCTCTATTTGTGGGAAAAAATATTTTTGTTTGGGTACAAAGTCGCACGACCGTGCAATTGTCAGTTAAAGCGACGCAGTGGCGAATCGCAAAAAATGCTCTGGTCATTAAGGGGGTAAAATCTTTGAGGCTGAAGTGGTTAACCAAGGTATAAAATGCTGCAATAAATTGAAAGACTGGATTCAGACATAGGTTTTCTATGGGAGAATACTTGTACATATAAAAAGAAATTGGCTTATACACATGTGTATGCATAATATATACAGTTGAGCTCAAGATTACATACCCTGGCAGAATTTATGATATCTTGGCCATTTTTCAGAGAATATGAATGATAACACAAACTTTTCTTTCACTCATGGTTAGTGTTTGGCTGAAGCCATTTATTATCAATCAACTGTGTTTACTCTTTTTAAATCATAGACAGAAACTACCCAAATGACCCTGTTCAAAAGTTTACATACCCCAGTTCTTAATACTGTATATTGCCCCCTTTAACATCAATGACAGCTTGAAGTCTTTTGAGGTATTTGTGGATGAGGCGCTTCATCTTCTCAGATGGTAAAGCTGCCCATTCCTCTTGGAAAAAAGACTCCAGTTCCTGTAAATTCTTGGACTGTCTTGCATGATCTGCACGTTTGAGATCTCCCCAGAGTGGCTCAATAATATTGAGGTCAGGAGACAGATGGCCACTCCAGAACCTTCATTTTATTCTGCTGTAGCCAATGACAGGTTGACTTGGCCTTGCTATTCGGATCATTGTCATGTTGGAAAGTCCAAGTACATCCCATGCGCAGCTTCCTGGCTGATGAATGCAAATGTTCCTCCAGTATATCTTGCCATCAATTTTGACCAAATTTCATCTGCCTTTGTAGCTCACACATCCCCAAAACATCAGCAACCCACCTCCATGTTTCACAGTAGGGATGGTGTACCTTTCATCATAGGCCTTGTTGACTCCCCTCCAAATGTAGTGTTTATGGCCATAAAGCTAAATTTTGGTCTCCTCACTCCCAATGACTTTGTGCCAGAAGGTTTAAGGATTGTCTCTGTGCTGTTTGGCATGTTGTAAGCTGGATACTTTGTGGCATTTGCATAGTAATGGCTTTCTTCTAGCGACTCGAATATGCAGCCCATCTTTCTTCAAGTGCCTCCTTATTGTGCATCTTGAAACAGCCACACTACATGTTTTCAGAGAGTCCTGTATGTCACCTGAAGTTATTTGTGGGTTTCCTGGCAGTTGTGGCTGAAATTTTCGTTTGTCTACCTGACCGTGGTATATATATATATATATATATATATATATATATATATATATATATATATATATATATATATATATACACACACACACATATACACCGTGGTATATATATATATATATATATATATATATATATATATATATATATATATATATATATATATATATATATATATATATATATATATATATATATACACATACACACACACACATACACACACACATACAAATATATATATATATATATATATATATATTAGTAAACACAGTTTGCTATGTGTTAGTGATTAATGAATACAGAAGCGATCAGTACTGTGATTGCTATCTGTATTCTTTCAGGAAAGGGGCTAGTAAACACATGTTTACCACCCCCCAACTCTCCATCCATCCAGACCTCCCGCAGTAGCAGCGGCTGCAGCAGGCAGGAGGGGGGGGGGGGGTGGGAGAGCCGACCAGCAACTGCATGGAGCAGCCCTCCTTGCTCTCCATCCATCCACAGTTCCTGCACCAGTAGCAGCTGCAGCCGCCAGAAAGGGGAGGTGGGAGAGCCGGCCAGCAGCTGCACGGAGCAACCCCCTGCCCATCCACATCATTAGCAGCTGGGGGAGGGGGGAGTGGGAGAGCTGGCCAGCAGTTGCATGGAACAGCCTGGCAATCAGGGAGGTGGGACGCTAAAGGGAGGGTCACAGGAGCAGAGGGGGGATCTACTTGGATAAACAGATCCCTCTATAAATGCCCTGCAGCTCCCAAAGTCGGCAGGAGGGGAGAGGAGGGAAGCCAACAGTTGCAGGGAATCGTGTTTGCAGGGGTCATTGCAGGAGGGTGAAGTGGCAGGAAGAGGTAACCTGGAGGTGGTGGCGCTGCCCCCCTGAAAACTGCCACCCAAGACAAAATGCCTTGTTTGCCTCACGGCAGATACGCCCCTGTATATATACACACACACACACGTACTGTATATGTGGATGCATTTCTTAAGTTTTACTGAACACTTATATTAATTGGGGGTTATTACAATGAAAGTAAAAAATAAAACTTTACGGTGAGCACTATGGATATTTTTTTATTTCATTTTGGCGAGTTAAAGAGATCCCATCACTTACTTAAATGTACAAAAAAAAGCATTTACATACTTACTTGGCGTGTGTTTTTTATTATTTACTTGCCATTTGCCTTTTTTTATTTACTTGCTATGTGATGTGTTTTAACTTTCTAGAAAATGGACTAGTAAATATCTTCGCACAATCTCCTGCCTTCTTGCACATCATAGGCCTTTCCACATATGAATTCCTCCTTGCTGTCTGTGCTGGCAGCCACTCCACCCCTCCCTTCACTTTCCTTTATAACTGTTCTAGTTTCAAGGAAAGGAGAGAAAGGTAATACTATAGACAGCCCTGAAGCTGCCAGCAACACATTCAAAATGGCAATGTTCAGCAGCAGTCTTAGGGCTTTTGGATGTCTACACAATGAAGGCATTTATCAACAACATGCCAAACATACAGTAAAAGCACATATTTTATGGGATAATTGTTATTGAAATTAATGGCCTGACGACATTGTACCTATAGGCTTTTCTACAATTACCATCTCATGTGGTAGGGCATTACACAACCCAGTCAATCTCAACGTAAAGAACCCCTTCCTATATATTTGTCAGTTTCTTATAAAGGTAGGAAAACACTATAATTTATTCTCCTTTGTATAGTCATTAGGATAAAAAAAAAAAAAATGATACCAGACATATTTAGAAGCAGATATTTTTTAAAGTGAACCTGTGCTTCTGCCCTCGTCAGACAAGGCAATGGGTTTACTTTAATGCCGACCTCACTGTTGCTTAACCATGGAAAAAGGGCAATTATTAGCATAATAATGTATTTTCATATGCTAGATCACATCCAAACTGATGAACTGTGACACATCAGTATTTGTTCAACCATACAAAAATATTTTTAGCACATTTAAAAGGCTTCATAATTCTAATATTAGCTCCTGAAAAAAAATAGCTTTTAATTAAAGATTTTCTTTGGTGTCATTCTTAAATCCCATTAAGGGATTTTCTAGCAAAAAGGAAAAAAAAAAAAAAAAAAAAAAAAAAACCTTTAAGTGCTACCTAATAATTGTAATTTTCCTGTGTGTTGTAGAACATCTGGTACTTTTATTACGTCTGTTTAATAAGGCTTACAAATGGTCTCAAAAAAAAGGTACCAATCTGTATAAATGTAGTGGATTAAAATTTAAACTGTACATGCCATTCAGGCTCATTATCAAATAAAAAACTTAATGTGTTCTAAAGTTCTGCTTTAAAAAAAGAAATTCAGCTTATTCTATGTCTTTTTATACAATATGCAAGTGCTAGAACTACCACATTAAGACAAAATGGGATTGAATAATATGCTTACAGTCCCACTCGGTACATTTTGCAGAATGGGCTCTGTAGGCGTCATTGGACAAGTATCGGTATGTAAACAGAAGTTGCAAAAAAAGAGTAACAGTCCCTTCTGAATACTAACATTGCTTAGCAAAAATACTTCCCATGAGAAGGCAAATCAATTGACTTCGAATTAGATTTTAACAACAAGGTCCAGTGGTCAGCAGACTTTTGTCTGTATACCACTAGTTCATAAAGTGTTAGTCTATTAAAGACATTTTAAAGCCCAATTCAGGTTTTGTGTTAAATTTCAGAGATGACTAAAGGGTGAATGAAAAAACATATTGTCTTACTTGAGGTCTCACTGCTATTTGCAAATAACTTCACCTCCAACAGCAGTATAAAATATTCAGATCTAATTGGCAGGGCTACCGGGAGGACCACTATCTGTGTGTAATCGGCAGTCTCTCTTCGGTGGTCCAGCAACTCCTCGCTGAGTTATAGGCTGTATAGCTGTGCAATTCGCAAAGTGCACGCTCCCTGTTTATTGCACAATTGTAGCTGTGACTCAACAGGAACTGTGTTGCACCACTGCAGTGAGATGGTTGAACAAACAGAGGGCGATTGATAGAAACCATGGGGCCCTGTACAGCCTACCTGACTGAGATGCCTGCCTTGCTGAAGGAGGCAGACAGTGAAGAAGCTTCTGTAACTGATATCACTCTGCCAGGGCCAGAACTTTATGGTCATTATCAGCAAATGCAAGCAGGGTGGTGTAAATCCGCCTGCACTCCGAATTGGAAATAAATCCCTCCATGACACAGCTTCCTGGGCCCCTGTAAATGAACTAATTAGGCCTAGGTAGCATGATTTAGACCACCCGGCAGCCGCTGGGAATGGGGGAAACATTAAAAAACGTGCCTGCAGCCGCATCAAGAGGATCATTTTCAGTGATATGACAGTACAGCGGGCCCTCCTTTTGAACTGATGGGGCCCGGTACAGGAGGGCCAGTTGTACGGCCTTAGCAGCCCTGCACACACACAAATAGTACTGGTCCTCTCCGAAGCCTGACACCAGACTCTTACGTAAGATTTTGCGTGGTTTAACAATTATTAAACAGATTTCAATTGGGCTTTAACACAGCATATTGTAATAAAATAAGGTGGCATTCCTTATTGTTACTTCAGAATCTGGCCCAATCGAATGTGCGTCATTTTGTGATTTATTTAAATTTATATTTGAAAAAAAAAAATTGCAATAAGCGTTTATTGATTGGTTTGCGCAAAAGTTATAGCGTTTACAAAATAGGGCATAGTTTTATGGCATTTTTATACAGTTTTTTTTTTTACTAGTAATGGCGGCCACCAGCTATTTTTATCGTGACTGCGGCATTATGGCAGACACAGACATTTTTGACACATTTTTGGGACCATTGTCATTTATACAGCAATCAGTGCTATACAAATGCACTGATTCCTGTGTAAATGACATTGGCAGTGAAGGGGTTAACCAATAGGGGGCAGTTAAGGGGTTAAGTGTGTCCTGGGGAGGGTTTCCAATTGTGGGGGGCGTGGCTACATGTGACACATCACTGATCTCTGCTCCCGATCACAGGGGGCAGAGATCAGTGACACTGTCACTAGGCAGAACGGGGAGATGCTTGTTTACATTTACATCTCCCCGTTCTTCCTCTCCGTGAGACGATTGCGGGTATCCCCGCGGACATAGAGTCCACGGGACCCGCGACCCGATTTACGGAGCTTGCCGCAGGTGCGTGCCCGCAGGCGGCCTCTTAAAAGGGCAATGTACAGGTATGTTAGTTTGCCTGTACGTGCCATTCTGCCACAGTATATCTGTGTGAGGCGGTCGGGAAGCGGTTAATATCAATATGAGAGACAGCTTACAAAAGTACGTTTTTATCTTAAAGAGTATTTTGTTTTAATAAATATGTTATATTTACCTGCTCTGTGCAATGGTTTTGCACAGAGCAGCCCCAATTTTCCTCTTCTAGGGTCCCCAGCAGGCGCTCCTGGCTAATCCTCTTCTCCGTGTGCCACCTTAGGCAGATGCATTAAGGTTAAAAAAAAAAACTTCTGTGTGCAGCAGCACCGCCCCCATTACTTACCTGAGTCCCCTCTTGATCCAGCGACGTCCACAAGAGCCTTGGCTCTCTGGGGACTCTGACTCCTGATTGGCTTTTGGTAGCAGGGGAAACGATTGGTTCCCATTGCTGTCAATCACAGCCAGTGATCCAATCAGGAGACGGAGGGGCGGGACCAAGCCACAGCTCCACGTGAGAATGGACACACACAGCCATGGCTCAGGAGCATGCCTGCTTGAGTGCCCCCAGAGAAAACTGCTTGCTGTGGAGGCATTCAGCAGAAGGGAGGAGCCAGGCGTACCGGCGTGGGACCCAAGAAGAGGAGAATCCGGGCAGGCAATGTTTTTTTTTTTTCTAAGATAACTAACAAGACTTTAATATTGCTTTACTAAACATTGAGACTGAAAAGAAAATATACAGAAATTCACACTTCTTGAGATCTAGAAGGGAGTTTAAATGTGCAAACGTTTAACCACCTTTAACATCAAGATATACAGACAGTGAAATCAAGAATACACAAATCATGGGCAACTTGGATTTTTAAGCTGTCATTTATCCTAGTTACTAGGTTGTAGTAGATTTAACATTTTTCCATCCATAAAATATCTGCTAGCAATGTGAGACGCAGATCTTAATATTTTTGTTAACTTACATCACCCACAGCTGCCAAAGCTGCCAGTGCTGCCAAAGAGCCCAACATTGCTGCTAGTGTTCTGTGCACAATCTAAGTGAATAAAAAAATAAATAAAACATTTAAAAAAAATGCATTACAGAAGAAACGGCATCATTGTTTCTGCTTCATCAATTTGTAAAATATGCCACTGTATGGATATGGGATAGTGCAATTATAGCAAGCCAAATACAACTTACCTCATTACAATTAAAGCATATATGTGGGGGGGGGGGGGGGGGGGGGGGTGAAGAAACACACATGTGCATATTTACCCATGTTCCGTCACTGAAAATTCTGCAAGCTCAGAACATTACATTTTAGTCCTACCAGAAATCCAGTAATCCTAACTTTTAGTTAGGAATTGTGTCCAAGAGCCTCTGCTGCACTTAAAGTGGTTCCAAACCTAGTTACACCACTTGTACCTACAGGTAAGCCTATAATAAGGCTTACCTGTAGGTACTGTAAATATCTCCTAAACCTGCACAGTTTAGGAGATATTTACCTCATACGCTTGCGCCAGCGTCATTGGCACATGCGCACTGAAGAAATGGCTCGCTAGTGCCACTTCAGCAGCCGCGCCCGGTGGCTCCCGTACGCATGCACGGGAGTGACCTAATCACGGCTCTGGCCAATCACAGCACCGGAGCTCACGGACCCGGAAATAACTTCGGGAGACATGTCGCCGGTCACAGCAGTATGCAGGGGCCACTGCAACAGCTTTCCAGGTTTCCAACCACTTTAAAAGGATAAGTTCACCTTGTAAAAATATATATATATATATATATATATATATATATATATATATATATATATATATATATATATATATATATATATATATATATATATATATATATATATAAAAAATGCACAACTTTTTTCTTTTTACCTGCAAAAAGTGAATTTTTTACTAGGAGCTTGCAAAGATCACATATGCAATCTTAGGCTCCTGCAGACTGTCAGTGTATATACCTGCTCGTACCTCGTACAGGCAGGCAGTTACACAATAGGAAGCACCAATGAACCACCTAGAGTGACAACAGCACCCTAGTAGTTCATTGAGCACTGCAAGCCAACATCCGGAAAGGTTGTGGGTAATTGTAGCTCGCCTATTCACAAAACTCTATGAATGAATGATGCATTGTGACAGCGGGTTTGGCGAGAGGATCCTGGCCCACTGTCACAACAGAGGAATGGGAGGGGGGATGTGCAACAGCAACATGTTACACCATAAATACGGGTGTAACATGTTACAAAAGGGGAACATATCCTTTAAATCCAAAAACAATATCATCAATCCTGCCAGAGTTCTTCCCTGCTTGACTAAGAATACCTTTCCTTGTATGTTATGGAGACAAAGAGAAGATTAGGTGTTCTATAGTCCAGCAGGAAGAACTCAGGGCAGGGCTTATTTCCGGTGTTGTCAAACAGGAATTTATGAGCACAGTAAATTTCTGGCAGGATCAGATATTTTTTTGTACACTCAGAATTTTAAAAAGGGATAACATGTGGAAAGTGTTTATTACAGAGGTGTACTGCCGAGGTTTTTTTTTTTTGCTCAAACATACATTAGCTAATTGCATTAAAGTGTAAGTTTTACATCAACCTTTAATAAATACAGACCAGCCAGCTTTCAAGCGAGTTCCAAAACTCCAGTGCAGGTTTAGCTGCCAAATGGAAATGGCTGCCAAATGGATAATGCAAACAAGTAAAATAGAAAATACAGCAGCATTGTGGGTTACTAAGGAAACAAATATGTTATATTTATTGTGTGCACTCATTAGCAGGTAAGATGAATACAGTTCCTCACTATATAGGTATACACCAATCTGTATATTGTAAAAGTGTTTATTGTAAAGTACATTAAATAATCAGGGTGGCTTACCTCAAATATAATTAGTGCATAAACTCCTGCTAAGATAACGGCTGCAATAGTTACTTGTGTCTCTATGCTTGCACTGAGGTATTGATGAGATAAAGTTAGTGGAACGAGCTGGGTCTCCTGTAGAAAGGCTTGAATATTTATTGAGATCGAGTCGCTAGAATGAATATAAAACATGCTTTTATTCAGTGCTTAAAAGGAAATTAAATTTGATGCTCAAATAAACAAAAAAAACGTTTACAGCTAGGCCATTACTGCAAGAGGAACATAAGCATTTCCTGTATGTTTGAACATTAAATCACCTCCACGTTCTTAGCAAGTTCAAGAACAATTGAAAAAAAGGAGACTAGTGCAAGATTTTAAATGATGGTAGTAAACAACAAGATAAAACATGTCTGATGAAGCTTCCCAAATATCAACTAAAAGTCTATGAAATATCAGCAGGGAATTTAAAGTGGTTCTAATGGCTGAAGTTTTTTTTTTTTTTTTTTTTTTTTTTTAACTTTAATGCATTCTCTGAATCAGGTTAAAAAAACCTTCTTGTGCAGTCCTCCCCTCCCTTATATTTACCTGAGCCTAATCTTGATCCAGCAAGGTGCATGAGAGAAGCAGCTCTCTCCCTCCTCATTGGCTCAGAGACAAGAGCAGGAGCCATTGGTTCCTGCTGCTGTCAATCACAGCCAGTGAGAAGGGAGCAGGGGTATGGCAGAGAATAACTCTGTCTCTATGGAAACACGGTGCTGTCTCAGGAGCAGGGTAGCACCCACATAGAAAAAAAGACTTACCATGGTGGGCACTTGGCAGGGGGAGGAGCCAGGCATGCCAGCAGGGGACACGAGAAGAGGCGGATCGGGGCTGCTCTGTGCAAAACAATTGCACAGAGCAGGTAAGTATAACAGGTTTGTTATAATAAATAAAAAAAAGTTCACAATCGCATTAAAGCAGAGTTTCACCCAAAAGTGGAAAATTCGCTTATCCAATTGCCCCTCCCCTCTGGTGCCACATTTGGCACCTTTTGGGATGGGGAGGTGGGTACCTGTTTGTGACAGGTACCCTGTCCCCACTTCCATCAGACCTCGCCGCTGTACGTCACAAGTCCGGCCCCCTTCTCTCCTCCCTTCCCCTGATGCCAGGACAGTAAGAGAGCAGCATGCTTCACACATGCGCAGTAGGGACTTGGCCGTGAAGCCTGCTGGGTTCCCTTACTGGCAATGGCAGCACCCGACAACTGATAGAAACGTCTGCTGGGGTGCCGATATCACTGGATTCCAGGATAGGGAAGTGTCCTATTAAAAGTCAGCAGCTACACGTACTAGTATGTGTAGCTGCTGACTTTTAAATTTTGGAGGGGGAGGTTGGAACACCGCTCTAAGAAGCAAAATATTGCATTCTTTCATTCGAAATATCCCATGAGAATGCAAAAACATTTTTCCTGACCACTACATATGCATTTAAAAAATCCATAAAAAAATACAGCTAAACTGCAGACAAAACACAATTAAATCTATTAATAACAGATTTGTCTATCCAAAACTATTTCAGTTATTTGCCGATGTTGATGTTAAACTACCTAAGAGTTTCTTATATTTGTCAGAGACTCTTGTGGTGGGATCTCTACATTTCAGTTACTAAGTCTGGCTATCCACCTAGCTGTTATGAAGGAGTCCGAACTCTTATAGATTTATTTATTTTTCATTATGGAGAAATTACAAGAGCAACCTTTGATGGAGGCAGGATTATCAGGCAGTGGCAAGAATATCAGCAGGGAGATTTCACAAAATAGGTGGGTAGAAAAAATAAATAGTAATCAGAGAGAGACTTGGTGTATAAAACAAGTAGAGTCCGTATCAGGTAAGCTGGCCCTTTAAAAGAAAAGTACATATATTTTTTTACACACATGAATGTATTACATTGTTGTGATTTAGGCATTTGCCTGAAGTTCAGTTTTATCTAAATTCATTGTTGAATCACACATAGTTTATGTACTTCAGACAGCCAAGAGATGTGCTTCAAAATTAGGTGTTCACATCGGAGGACCTCTGTGGGTGTAGGGAAAAGGTAGAGCCACTCTTCCTGCACATTGCACCCAAGTTCAATGGGCAAACCACATTAAGATATTTTTCGATCTCCTTTGTCTGAAAATGTGTTTTAGGTAAGGAAAAAAATTGAATGTATCTTGTTTTACAGGTGTAATGTTATTATTCATCAAAAATGCATGACTACTGAGGCGCAATGGGCCTAGGTCCCATTTAACGTAACACAATGGGATCAAATCCCCCACCACCCTTGCCCTTTATCCCATTAAATAAGACACTTACAACCATTAGGTTGGAAAGGGCAAGGCCACAGCTTTATAAAATTCCAACACTTAAAATGTGAACATATTTAACCAGTGCCAGTCACAGTCGTACTGTGAGCACTCAACCAAAAGAGGGAAGTGGGGCCTGTTCTTACCATAAGTGCTGGACAGACAGCCTACTTCCAATTTAGTAGTTTAATAGTTTACTTCCTCTTGAACTGCTGGCAAGGTCAAGAAACCGCAGCAAGCTGTGACATATTATAACAGAGGAAAAAAGGGGACAGGAGGGTGGGCAGCGCTTCCAACAGACTCTTCCGAAAGACCCAGAATTCCCTGGGGCACACGTTCCCTGAGCTCAGGACCATCTCATCCCCATGTTTCAACCAATTGTTCACCTTGTCCGGCACCTGGCCATGCCCCCATCAGTCAAGGCTCTCTTTCCCTAGGGAGGGGGCTCAAGAGGCCTTCATTATAATGATCATATAAAACTTTGAAACTAACCAAACAAAAAAAAAATAAGGCACCTGGTCCTTTATTTGAAACTAACCCGTTTAGAATTTCAAATGTCCTTTGCTTTACAATGTGTTCATTTTTTCTTGTGTTCAAAGCCAGAGTCCAGTTATAGATAACCTGTAAAGCCCCAAAACACACGTGTTAGTTTATGCATTTTTAAAAGGCATTCTCTACTATTTGATATTTTAAAACATATCATGTAAAGTACCCATATCCACTCAGTAACTAGTACTGCAAAATCTTGTTTCTCTGAATCAAGTGGAGTCTAAGACCTTATCTATTGCAATATGATAAGTCTATAGCATTTTATTGTGTTAATGCAAAAAATAAAAGCATTGTAAAAAAGCTAAGCCTAAAAGAAAAAAAACAAAAAAAAACAATATTTACATTGGACGCCAGTTTCATGCAATCACGTGTGAACTTTGTTGGTTGTCATTTGGTCTTCTGGTGGGATGTTCAGAACATGGAGCGTCGCAAATTGCAAGAAAACATTCCAGCACTATGCAGAAGCATATTCCCACAGGGTCTGAAAATACTGAGCTTTCCAAGAACTCACCTTTGCAAGACCATCAAAGTCTGGGTGTTAGCCAAGTAACCTTTTTTTCACCTAGTATTACATTTTATTTGATATTTATTTGCATTTTCTGTGGATGGGGATAGTCCTTGGGCAGATCTTGCACTTTCTTTGAAAGTAGTTGTAAACTCTTACATATACCCAGTGAAGGGACTGGCCTCAGGTGATACACAGAGATGAAACACTCTCCTACATAAGTTGTACCCTGTTTATTTGCATTCTTTTCTGTTCCACCTACATTCAAAGTCCAGAACTTAAAAAGCTAGTCTGACTGTTAAGAAAACAGGGCAGAGAGCTGACGTTACACTCTGGAGAGCTCAGTGAGGAGATCACTGAGTACTGATTTAAGGAAAGAGAAATGTCCACCTTTACACAGCACACAGGAACAGGGCTGATTCTGTCAATCACAGGCTGTGGGCTGGAGCTCCCTCCCTTCACCTTTCCTCTCAGTGTAAGGAAAACTTATCAGAGGTGATTCATGCTGAAAGAGGAATGGGGCAAAAGACTGAAATGCCACATTGGTGCCACTATGCTCTGGATAGAGACAAGTTTACACTGGGGGGAGAACCTCTGTCGGAATCTAGGATGGAAAGGGACCTGGGGGTCCTAGTAGATAGGCTCAGTAATGGCATGCAATGCCAAGCTGCTAACAAAGCAAACAGAATATTGGCATGCATTAAAAAGGGGATCAACTCCAGAGATAAAACGATAATTCTCCCGCTCTACAAGACTCTGGTCCGGCCGCACTTGGAGTATGCTGTCCAGTTCTGGGCACCAGTCCTCAGGAAGGATGTACTGGAAATGGAGCGAGTACAAAGAAGGCAACAAAGCTAATAAAGGGTCTGGGAGGATATAATCACACACATAGGTTGGACTTGATGGACTTGTGTCTTTTTTCAACCTCACCTACTATGTAACTATATGTAACTGCCGAGGGATTTGCTTTGTTCATATTTCATGTCTAAGGTTTACAACCTCTAAAAGGTCTGCTTTAAAGTTGTAAGGCCACTTATAAACTAGCGATATTTCTATGTTTGTATGCTAGCACTACAAAATTGGATTTGTATACTGGTATACTAATCTACATAACCTGTAAATTATAAATTGTTACTCTCAATTACTCACCATTGAATATATTTGTTGAACATCTAACCCACTACAAATTAGGATTTTAAACCTTACAGTGGACCTGAATTGAATTGGAGATTTGCTATAATGGGAAACATTGATAAATGTTTAATGTGTCCAAGTTGATCCCTGCAAAAATACCTATGGTTTAGAACGCTTTGTGAAAAACAACAGTTTACGTCCTGGTATGGGAGGGTGCCTAATCACTTCTTTGGCTAAAGCAGGGTATAAACCATTTTATATTTTTTGTTCAACCAGCAGGTTGAACGAAAAAAAATTGAATCTCACGGATACCCACTTCCATGCAAGAGAGACTGGTTACATTTTGATCCATCAATGGCCATTTTTGTGTTCTAAACGATTAGCTTATCTTGAGTGGGAATGTTGGAAAACTTCAATTTGATCAGTGCTTGAAGCCAAATTGACTACAGCAATGATAAGTGTATTCTGACAGTGGAGGAGTCCCAAAAACATGGTTCTACAAGAGGCATATCCTTAATCGAACATCACAATTAAACCTATATAAAAAGAGCTGTAGGCATGGAGCTAAAGAAAAACAAAAGTAATAAAAAACTGGTCCAGCTCTCCCTGTCCCCACAGCCTGGATCCCAGAACTAAACCCAGGACACAGGCATTGCAGTGCAATTGAATTAAAAGTGGAATTGTCCCAGCAAATCTGGGGCAGTTGATTAAGTATGCCAAAACTGCTGATCAATAGTGACCCTGGAGGCAAGTTCCATTTATACATTATACCGACATCTGCATGCTTCAGCAAAATAGTCACATTACAATATCACATTTATCATATGTGATCAATACCCTCTTAACAGTGCTCTGAAGAGGTTTATTGCTCAGAAACCAAAATGCATTCGTCCTCATTTCATATTGTAAAATTTTAGGCCAAGAAGTCCTAAACATACAAACATGTTTTCATATGCATTTATATAAAGACTCCCACCTGTGTAGGGCGACGCCTCCTTGAGCCGGGATCGTCCATTTGAACAATTTGTACAAGAATATATTCTTCATTTCTTCGATCAAACAAGTCCCCAGCAAGGGGTCCATCGACTTCCAGCTTTAGGAGTGAAGCATCCCGAAAATCTGTTAGGTTCACAGCTTGTAGGAGGATATGGGTTAAGGGGATATTAGGTACAAGTGGATATATTTTTAAATCCAAACTCTAAGCAAAAATAAGCGAATATTTTATAGTCCATGAATAGAGAAAACAAAAACAGCTTTTGCAATATTGGGCTTCACTGCATAGATTTGCCACTAGATGTCCTCAGACTGATGGACGACATTTTACCCACTTCCTCTGAGCCCGAGTCAACCTAGTCCCAACCCTGGACAGTGACAGGAGAATCAGAATAGTGATGAGCTCATCTGTCACTGGGCTTTATCTTGTTATAAGTATGCTTCATGTTATCAGAAATTGACTCATTCTGTTTCTCTCGATCCCAGTCCAGGACAAGATTGTAAGAGGCAGATACCAGGTCATATTCAGGTATATGTGCATTTAAAAATACATTTAATGATGTATTAATGCTGAACTCAAAGAATCTATATCTATTTAGTGTGCACCAAATGCTTTTGACATTACATTATTGTTGGTGATATCATCATTGCATAATGAGAGTGCAGCAGTGACTGGTCTATAGCACAGGAAATTCTTGCACGGAGACAAAGTATAGGAGTTGTTTCATTATGTATTGCTGCACAGATCTGGAAGACATACAAAAAAGGGCCCCAAGATTCAAAACACACACAAAACACTTTAATGTACATGTTACTTAGCCTGAAGCTCAACTTTGATTAGGTGCTCTTCTCTGGACTGATAAGAGAACATGGGGCATGAATGGCTGAACATATTCCTAAAATATTTTTAGTGATTGCACTTAGCAAACTATACTGAATATAAGCGACCTATAGTGCGCCATGTATAAATCTGCTCCAAAAAAAAAAAAAGAAGTGTAAGCTGTGTGAGCAATGGGGGGTTACTCAAGTTTGACTGCAAAAAGTGCCAATACACTTTAAAACAGTAAAGGACTAACAAAGATGGGTGCCTGGTAACTTTCTACTTCCTCAAAATGTAACAAAAAAATACATATACCGTATATTATTGCCTGAAGAAAAATCTTCGTCTGAGCAAAGCTCCATTCCTATGAAGAGTTCTGTGCCATCACCAATAATTTAGTTATCCTGAACATACTGCAACTATTCCAGGTAAAGCCATAAAACTATGCATTAAAATGCATCCAAATTCAAAAACTAAAATGTAATATGTTGCAGTCTACAGCCATTTTTTGGCTGCATTAGTAATTCCATCTAATGATTCAGCCAGTGACACATCCTTGTTGTCAATGCTCACTCGCTGCACTGTATCTATGGAGCTACAGCATTGTCCCACAAGATGCTCTCCTAATTTAGTCTACAAACACCTCTACTTCCTCTACAGTTCACAAAAGATAGCTGAGAAACTTAAAGTGATATTAAACCAAAAATGTATTGCAGCTTATGTCCTAGATAAGATTGCTGCATTCGTTTTCTTTTTTAGGCTCTCTTATTTTCATCTGGTGATCCAGCCTCCAAGTCTTGTTTTTCAAAAGAACAAGCTCTCCAGCTGAATGTATCAGTTGCAGAGATGGGACAAACCATTTAATACTAGCAGAGGTGCTTTCAGCGTTCAGCTTTTAGGTTTGTAAAACTTTTATCCCAAAAGGAAAAAAAAAAACAGTTTGCTGTAACTGCTTCTAAAGTGTTTTGTTTCAGTATGTTCGTGCATTTAAATCTGCTAATCTAACACTATCCTCCCCCAGACTGATCAGGTTGCTGTCCAAATGTGCCCCCCTGTGCTCAGGGGCGCAACTAGAAATCACAGGGCCCCATAGCAAAATGTTGTATGGGGCCCCCCCTGTAAACAGTCCCCCCCACAAAAAAAATGAACTGTGCAAAGCAGATGACAGTCTGTCACCCACTCCCTCCCTACCTCTTGTCTAGACTTCAGAGCCTCCTCATGTGCCAAAAACGATGTCCCTTTACAGGCACGCTTGAGCGTTCTGCCCTGCCCACTCTGCTCTGTGCTCCTGCATCCTGCTGTATGCAGCTGCGTGTGTCGGGACACGGCCGGACTCGAGGGGCCCAGGAGGCTTAACAGTAAACTTACATTCCTCATCCTCACCTGGACAATTTTTTTGTCGGTGGGCGGAGTCTTATTAAAATTAGGGGGTGGACATTTGTTTGTAGGTGTGGCCTAGTGGGGAAAGAAAAATGTGGCGTGCAGAGCGCGCCACGGCAAGGTATGGGCTTGGTTTAACCGTACTATTGGGTGTGGCTTAAAGGGGCGTGAATCAAAGGGATGTGGTTAGAGTCTGAGATGAACGAGGGATGGAGGGAGAAACAAAGAAAGAGAGGAAGGAAAAAAGAGGAATGAAGGGACAGCAGGCCCAGATCCTACACCACAATAGAAATATGTGTATTCTAGAAAGTTTAGCAATCAGCAGATAAAGATATTCCAAACACCTGGTGTTAGCGCTTCAATCATCCCGGCACCATGGTTGTTATGGTGTCAGGGTGATTGAAGCGCATTATTTCTATTATTACATTGTAATATAAATTGGAATACTTCAACTCACCATAATGCAGAATCAGAATCAGTGGGAGCCCTGAGTGTGTCACTTGCCACGTCGCCTGCCACCAGATGCCATCAGGTGTCCCCAGCGGAGTGCTTCCTTGCATCTCAGGTGTCCCCACGGAGTGCCTCCTTACATCTCAGGTGTCACTGTCCCCTGCCAGCTGAGTGCCTCCTTACATCTCAGGTGTCACTGTCCCCAGCCAGCGGAGTGCCTCCTTACATCTCAGGTGTCACTGTCCCCTGCCAGCGGAGTGCCTCCTTACATCTCAGGTGTCACTGTCCCCAGCCAGCGGAGTGCCTCCTTACATCTCAGGTGTCACTGTCCCCTGCCAGCGGAGTGCCTCCTTACATCTCAGGTGTCACTGTCCCCAGCCAGCGGAGTGCTTCCTTACATCTCAGGTGTCACTTCCCCAGCCAGCGGAGTGCCTCCTTACATCTCAGGTGTCACTGTCCCCTGCCAGCGGAGTGCCTCCTTACATCTCAGGTGTCACTTCCCCAGCCAGCGGAGTGCTTCCTTACATCTCAGGTGTCACTGTCCCCTGCCAGCGGAGTGCCTCCTTATATCTCAGGTGTCACTTCCCCAGCCAGCGGAGTGCTTCCTTACATCTCAGGTGTCACTTCCCCAGCCAGCGGAGTGCCTCCTGACAACTTAGGTTCCCCCCCTTCCAATTGGAGCCTAGATAGATAGACACACACACACACACACACACACACACACACACACACACACACACACACACACACACACACACATATATATATATACATACATACATATACACATATACACACACATATATATACATATACACACACATCTATAACAGCAGTGTCTATGCTGCCATTACTGAAGGCCAAGGGGGAACAAAATAGAGGCGGAGCCGGCCGGCAATTTAGCTGCAGCACCGCCCACCCCTTTCCACACCAGGTTACAGATGACAGACAGACCGGGGCGGGGTGTGGGCGGAGCCACAGCTCTATCTCTATTGTAGCCACTCGGCAGGCTCCCCTAACTCTGGTCTTCTGGAAAATGGCGGCCGGCGGAGACAATATCTCCACCGGCCGCGGACCTCTAGCGGCGGTGGCGGCGGGCAGCAAAAAAAAAGAAATTTTAATGGCAACTAGGACCGGACTGCACCTGGCTGCGGGCCCTACTAGGCTGCGGGCCCCATAGCGAATGCGTGTGTCGCTATGGCGGTAGTTCCGCCACTGCCTGTGCTCATTCATCCAGAGTGGAGCACTCTTAAAGAGGAAGTAAACCCTCCTGCCAAAAAAAAAACACACCCTGCAAGGTAAAGGCATAATGAGCCAGTATGCATAGCATACTAGCTCATTATGAATTACTTACCCAAGAATGAAGCCCCCACAGCCATCCTCCTCTCCCCCTCAGGCCGCCGACATGTTGCCCGGGGCTTGCTTCCAGGTATCGCGGCTCTGGAGCCGCCACGAACGGCACAGTACAACTGAAGCAATGGCATGTACGTGCCAGTGCTTCAGTTGCCTTAAGTGCGCATGTGCCGCATGACGTCGGCACATGCAAATACAGGTATATCTCCTAAACCGTGCAGGTTTACGAGATATCCAGTGCAGCTACAGAAGAGCCTAATTATAGGGTTTTCAACCACTTTAACACAGGTGGTGTGTTACTGGCCAGATCACCAGGTGAAAACAGAGGGGGAAAAAGCCTAAAAATAAAAAAAACGAATGCAGTCACCACATCTAATGATTACTAAGCTGCAAAATAATACATTTTTGGTTTGGGATTTAATACCGCTTTAATTTTGAGATTTCCGTTTAGTACACAGAAAGTTATAAGGATACTGGATTTCTGGCACAAATAGCCAATTTCTGTTCTTGCAGAAAATGTACTTCACCTCAAAATAGAAAATGAATGCAGCCACCACACCCAAGGGCTAGAAAGCTATAATGTACTAAAAAATAATTCTTGGGTTTAGATGCACGTTATGGACTTAAAGTGATTGCTAAGGCTCAAGGTTTTTCTATACATAAAGGTAAAAACCTTCTGTGTACAGCAGTGGCTGAGACAGCAGAAGAAGACATGGGCTCCCACTACCGATCATGACCAGTGAGCCAATGAGCAGAAAGTGGGGGCAGGACTGAGCCATGCTCTGTATCTGAATGGACAGAGCAGTGGCTCAGGAGAAAGAAAGCAGTTTGCAATTGGGGGGGGGGGGCACTTGGCAGGAGGGAGGGGCCAGGAGTTAGCGGGGACCCGAGAACAGGATTGGAGCTGCTCTGTGCAAATCCACTGCACAAAGCAGGTAAGCATGACATGTTTGTTATTTAAAAATAAAAAAAGAAGCCGAATGGCGGCTACAGGGCGGTTGCTTAACTGTGGGAGGACGTACCATGACATACTCCCAGAATTCTTGATTTTGCAAAGAATTGTGGGAAAAGATTACAACTTCAAAAAAACTCACCATGCCTCTTACTAAATACCTTGGAATGTCTACTTTCCAAAAAGTGGTCATTTGGGGGGTATTTGTACTTTCCTGGCTTGTTAGGGTCTCAAGAATGGAGATAGGCCGTCAGTACTTCAGGCGTGATCAATTTTCAGATATTGGCAACATAGCTTGTGGACTCTATAACTTTCATAAGGACCAAATAATAAACATTAATTTGGGTTATTTTTTACCAAAGATGTGTAAAGGTATAAATTTTGGACAAAATATATGAAGAAAAATTACTAAGTTGCAAAAAACAGAAACAAAGAAATGCATTTTTTTTTTTACAGAATTTTCGGTCTTTTTTCTTTTATAGCGCAAGAAATAAAAACCCAGCGGTGATTAAATACCACCGAAAGAAAGCTCTATTTGTGTGGAAAAAAAGGACAAAAATTTCAAATAGGTACAGTGCTGCATGACCGAGTAATTGTCATTCAAAATGTGAGAGCACGGAAAGCTGAAAATGGGTCTGGTTATTAAGGGGGTTTAAGTGCCCAGTGGTCAAGTGCTTAATATCACTTTAGGATGCTTGGTCTTGGGGGAGCTTGTGGCAGCAAGGAGTTCATTTCAGAGAGCCAACATTCTCAAGCTTGGTTTACAGATTTGCTCAGCCCTGCTTAAGATAGGCTTGCTTCCCAAAGTGGATTTAGAATTTAATCTATAGTTCTGGAAGCAACCATAGCAGCTAGTATTCGGCGTGCTGAAATATTTCTCAAAATGTAAAAGAAATGTATAAATGTTACATGAATTATTGCTACAGGAAACAAATTTCAAATTCATTAGTAATAATCTAAAATTGAGCTACTGCCGCAACAACCAATATTAGTTTCATTTGTACATATAAAAAAACATTTATGCTACTGAACTTCTGTACCTGTAACTGCTCAGCTTACAATATCAAGTAAAGATACCCAGCAGTTCTATTGACTTTTCTTCAGCATAAAGAAAACTAGATTATGGGGAATTGTTCACAGTATTGTGGAGCTTACATGAAAACCATCAATAAATGCATTCACAACACAGGACCTGAGAAAAAAAAAAAAGACTTATGAATTATATATGATTGTGACAATCATCTCACCTCCAGATATGCCATTAACTTTCTTTATCAAAATCACAAGAGATTTCTTTTGAAAATATTTTCCCTATATGATTAGGTCTATAACTCATTATAAAAGGCATGCACATTCTCTTTATATGTAATGAAAATGAAAGCAGGGCAGGTTAAGAGGGGATGAAAGAAAATCTGAAAGTGGATAAAAACATAATCAGCAAAAGAGCAATGGAATATGTATTTCCATCATAATAGCCATTTTAAAACGTTATGGTTTAAAAATGTATATTATATTATGCTGAAGACTTTATTATTACCATCACGTTGTGGGCTTCAGGAGTTGCAGTCTAGTTCTAAATGTATTATCTTAGTCTGGCTCTCCCCAAGTATTAAGTTTGTTTCCATGCCAAAGCATGCGCTAGGTCTCTGCTCTAACTTGTCAAGCCTGGAAACAGAAGAATGTAATTGTAACCATGTAACAATTATACCACAAACTGTGCAAAATAAAAAAGTGCTAGGTGCAAACAGCAACAAATGAGTAAAATACAATTCATAAATTAAAAAAGCTAAAAAGTCCATGTATGTGACATGGCATTGTGAATAAATAACCCATAAGGTAAAACACAAAAAACAGTCCAAACAGGTGAAATGAAATCACAAGCGTTTAGGTAGAAATTGAAGCTATATTCGACCTCTGATAGATAGGCCATCCAGTAAGGCAATCACCATTGATTGTGAATCTACCACTGATGAAACAAAATTGGATACTCTTACCGGACTCAGTGGACCCAATGCCAGCAGCACGGAGTCAAACAGACATGCAACTGGGAACGTGGTCACTCTCAGGAAACATGGGAGGTCAGCTTCCGTTTAACCTCGTCACTGGACCAAATCATGGACTCCACCATCCATAAAAGAAAAAGGCCGCCATATAGTGTAAAACCATCAAAGAAGGGTTTTATTGTCAAGGGTAGAACACTTACATTGATGATGATATAAACAGGCGAGATAAGGTATGCGATTACAAATACATCCAAGAAGCGCAGTAACGTGGAGCTAGGTCAGTCTTCCCATGGGTAGAGGTAGAGGTAGAATATACCTTCAATTTCAACATTGATTTCTACCTAAACACTGGTGATTTAATTTCACCTGTTTGGACTGTTTGTTTTACCTCATGGGTTTATTCACAATGCCATTTCACATGCATGGACTTTTTAGCAACTTCAATTTATGAATTATATTTTACTCATGTATTGCTGTTTGCACCTAGCACTTTATTTTATTTTGCACAATGTGTTTTACCTATTGTTTGCATACTTGCACAATTTTTTAATATATACACACAATATGAATTGGTGCTGCACTTAATATTCCCACTATCCACTAAATGTTTGATTGTAGCATTTGCAGCTTTTCCTAAATCTGTAGCGCAATGTACATTTTGAGCTTTAGAGTTATACCACAGAAACTGGAATCTCCTAAAGTTAAATCTCCATTGACATAACAAAGTGGGAGCAAACTCTCATGCATGAATTTTACCTATAGGCAAGACAATAAGGCGGCTTACCTATAGGTACTGTAAATATCTCCTAAACATGCACGGTTTAGGAGATATTTACTGTAAATGCAGCCAGTGACATCACAAATGAATGCGCTCTGAAGGAGCTGCATACCCATGCTGTTCCTTCAGAATCCTGTGCCATAAATGGCAGTGATGATCTGGTCACTGCTCTCTTTTTCACTTTGGTCATGTTTCATTTCATTACCGTGGCTATGGGCTTCATCCTATTCATGTCCCATTGACTTACATTGTCATGGATACATACCACTTATTTCACTTCATATATTATAGAAGTCCCATTCATCACGATAAGATCTTTCTCATATACGACATTCCACGGGGGATGGTGTGTATGCTCCTGGTTTTCCTGTCGGGTCCCTTTCTCAGATCCCGGGCCAGGCTCATTTGGCCGACCCCTGGCATGTGGTATCACACAGTGCCATTATCAGTTATACGCAAGTATTTTTTGGCATGGCCAGTCATCTCCAATTTACTCCCTTCTCCCCATGTGGGTATTTACACCAGATTATATTCGTATCTACATTCGTTTACAGAACATCGATGCATTTGGCTCCTGATGAGTGGATAGAAGTCCATGAAACGTGTCAAGCCCATTCTGATGCATCCAACACACATCGAGAATTTTAGATGGTTTTACCCTCTCCTAAATTCCAATTTATGCTTTGGTTGACCCTGTACATGGGGGATTATGATGTATTATTTCTGTTGCTTGTGCCATGCTGTTATATCTATTTTTTACTATGTATATTGATAAATTCTATGCCTACATGCATATTATACTGTTTTATGTCATGCCAATCATGGGTTTACCAATAAATATACAAATGTTTATACTCATATGAATTTGCTTGGTTCCACCACGCACACCTCATCTAAAGTCCCAACTTCCCCCCTCTTTGCATAAACGGCAGTGATTGATGTCATTGCAGCTCCAGCCACCCACACAGCTTGAGTCCACGAACCTGGAAGGAAGAGAGGGTAAAGATGCAAGTGCCTTCAGCTGTGACAGTGCACCGATGGAGGGCTTCGTACTAAGGGAAGTTGCGATACATACTAGCACATTATGACATTGCCTTGCAAGTTTAAATAAAAAAACAGCAGTTTACTACCATTCATTTTGAACCCAGTGATGTCATTTTTGTATCTCTGCTTTCTATGCAATGTGTGCAGATCATTGCTGATTGGGAAGGGGAGGTGGATTGTCAGGGCACTGTATGTAGAGTCATGAAATTACTACTGTATCCTACCTCTGCACCCCTTTCAATAGCCCTCAACCTTGATGCAATCAGGGTAATTTGTGGGAAGATATTATGCAAATATTTAAATGGATTGATGGGTACATAGACTGTCATTTGCATGTAGACTGCTCTAGCTTATACCCAACTGGAATGCTGAGCCTTATCAATTGAAAGAAATTAAATCCATTGAATGAAAGGGTTCTGTTGAACTTGCTTACCTTCTAATGCATACTGTGATAAGCTGACACTGAGCAGTGAAATCAGACTAAGCATTTATAGTAAAGAAGAAGACATGTACAACTGTGCAAGAATAAAAAAGGTAAGGATGGAGGTTAGTCTTAAAAACCAGCAATTGTACCACTGTCAGAGCTGTACTTACCGAGGCCGAGATGCCGAGAGCGGTTCACCCTTGCGACCCGGCGCAGGAAGCCCCTGGAGATGGAACAGGGAGCGAGCGGCACCAGGAGGCACAGGCCACCTCCGATGTGTAAGCAGGAACTGACGGGGCACCTGGAGGTGATGAGGACCTGGCCCGTGTGGCCGGCAGATGGCAGGGTTGGGAGGCAAGGACCAAACGCCCGGCTGGGGTGCTGACACCGGGGAGATTGGTAGAGATCAGGTGGACAAGCCAGAGGGTCAAACACTGGGGATTATCAAGGAAGTCCGTAGGCAAGCCAGGGGGTCAAACACAGGAGATTGTCAAGGAAGTCCGTAGGCAAGCCAGGGGGTCAAACACAGGAGATTTATCAAGGAAGTCCGTAGGCAAGCCAGGGGGTCAAACACAGGAGTTTTGTCAGAGGAAGTCCGTAGGCAAGCCAGGGGGTCAAACACAGGAGATTTGTCAGAGGAAGTCCGTAGGCAAGCCAGGGGGTCAAACACAGGAGATTGATCAGAGGAAGTCCGTAGGCAAGCCAGGGGGTCAAACACAGGAGATTTATCAGAGAGGTCAGGCAATCCGGGTTGGCAACAGTAGGTTCAAGTCAGGGATCTGCAGAAACACAGGACGCACAGGCACTTAGCTGGAGAGACCGACCAGCAAGGTGCCTGTGCGTCAGGGCGCTTTAAATAGGCGCCCGAGTGACGCTAATTGCGCGTCACCGCCGCCAGGTGGGTGCTAGTGCGCATGCGCCGGCGCCGGACCGCCGAGCCGCGAGTGCGCATGCGCCGGAGCGCCGAGCCCCCGCGCATGCGCACTAGAGAGCGGGCCGTCCGTCCAGCGCCGCTCTCCTGATAGTGCCCCCCCCTGAGGGGTGGCCTCTGGACACCCAAGCTGGCCATCAGCTCTGGGTGAGCTTGGTGAAAGGCCCGAATTAAGCGTGGAGCGTGCAGATTCCTAGAAGGTTCCCACGAATTGTCCTCAGGGGGGTAACCCTTCCATCTAATTAAGTACTGAAGCTGTCTGCCCATTTTCCTGCAGTTCAAGATTTCTTCCACCTCAAACTCCCTTTCGCCCTCAACTAGGATAGGCGGTGGCGGAGGTACTTCCCTGCCAGGGAAAGGACTGGGAGTAACGGGTTTCAGTAGGGAGACGTGGAAAACCGGGTGAATCCTATAGCTCTGGGGAAGCTCGAGTTCAAAGGCCACAGGGTTCACGACCCTTTTTATCTTGAATGGGCCGATGAACTTCGGCCCCAATTTGTGGGAAGGGACAGGTAACTTCAAATTGGAGGAAGACAGCCAAACCTTCTCGCCGACCTTGAAAACCGGATTCATTTTCCTCCCCTTGTTGTAATATTTACTGTACCCCTCCTGGGCCTTTTGCATTAGTTCCTGAAGTTTTTGAAAGTTGCTTTGTAGAGAATTCACCCGGTCCTGGGCTGCCGGGACTGAGGTTTCCGGGGGTGATGCAGGGAGAAATGAGGGATGGAAGCCGAAGTTTGCCCAGAAAGGTGTCTGTTGGGTGGCAGAGTGGATGGAGTTATTGTACGCAAACTCAGCGTATGGCAGCAAGGTTGACCAGTCGCTTTGAGAGTCAGAGCAGAAGCATCGGAGGTATTGTTCTAAGGTCTGGTTGGTCCTCTCTGTCTGCCCGTTGCTCTGGGGGTGATACGCGGAAGAGAGGCAGACCTTAATTTCCAGGGATTTGCACAATTCTTTCCAGAATCTTGACGTGAACTGCGTGCCTCTGTCTGAGGTGATGCTTTTAGGTACCCCGTGCAGCCTTACAATCTCCTTAAAAAACACATCAGCCGTGGTGGAAGCAGAAGGAGTACCCACCAAAGGTATGAAGTGGGCCATCTTAGAGAGCCGGTCGATGACAACAAAGATGGTGGTGAATTCCTTTGAAGGGGGTAACTCTACAATGAAATCCATGGAGATCTCTGCCCATGGACGTTCAGGGATAGGTAGTGGTCTTAACAGCCCCCAAGACTTGGCCTTTGGGCCCTTACTGCGCTGGCACGTAATACAGGAAGCAACATAGTCCTTGCAATCACGTCTCCAACCTGGCCACCAGAACGAACGGGAGACGAGTTCAGTAGTCTTTGTGGACCCGAAGTGGCCCGCCAGTTTGTGGTCGTGGAAGGTTTTGAGAACCAATGACCTTGTCTCTTGAGGGACAAAAATTTTCTCCTTGGACCAAAGTAGGTCGTTATGTTCAACCAGGGAGAGGTCGGTGGGCACCGGACGGCGCCTGGTAGCTGACTTGATGGCAGTTACGAGATCCACTTCTGTGATTAAGCAAAAGTTCTGGGGGGATAAAATGGTACTAGGTTCCGTTTCCCGTGGGGTGTCCAGAAACATGCGGGAGAGCGCATCTGCCTTCCCATTCTTGGAACCCGGCCGGTATGCAATAAGGAAGTTAAACCTTGAGAAGAAGAGGGCCCACCTGGCCTGCCTGGGCCGAAGGCGTTTGGCTGTTCTCAAATATTCCAGGTTCCTATGGTCGGTCCAGACCATGACAGGGTGAGATGCCCCTTCTAAGAGGTACCGCCATTCTTCAAGGGCAAATTTAATAGCCAACAGCTCCCTGTCTCCCACATCATAGTTCCTCTCTGGAGGGCTCAATTTCCGAGAAGCAAAGGCTACTGGGTGAAGGAGGGCCTTGGCGCCCTGCCGCTGAGAGAGGATAGCCCCGAGAGCTGTCTCAGAAGCATCTACCTCCAACACGAAGGGTAGTCCGGGATCCGGATGCCGTAGGATTGGGGCAGATGAGAACAGGGTCTTTAACTGGGTAAAGGCCGCCTGGGCCTCAGGGGACCAATGGAACTGATTATGTTGGTGGGTTAACTGAGTGATTGGAGCTACAATGGAAGAGAAACCAATGATGAAGCGTCTGTAAAAGTTGGCAAACCCAATGAACCTCTGGACTCCCTTCTTGTCCTTGGGGGCCGGCCAGTCCTGAATGGCTTGAACCTTTTGTGGGTCCATTGCGACTCCGTGGGTGGAAATGATAAATCCCAAGAATTGTACGGTGGTCTTCTCAAACTCACACTTTTCTGCTTTGAGGTAGAGCTTGTGTTGTCTAAGGATGGTGAGGACCAGTCTGACGTGTGTCTGGTGGAGCTCGGGAGTGGCGGAGAAGATGAGAATGTCATCGAGATAGACCACTAAGAAGTCATCTAGGTACCTACGGAATATATCATTGACCAGATGCTGGAATGTGGCTGGGGCATTGCAGAGTCCAAATGGCATAACAAGATACTCGTAGTGCCCGAATCTCGATCTGAAAGCGGTCTTCCACTCATCACCCGCTCTGATCCTTATAAGGTTGTAAGCCCCACGGAGGTCAAGTTTGGAGAAGACCCGTGCTGACCGGAAGCGTTGGAACAACTCAGGAATGAGAGGAAGCGGGTACCGGTTTTTAATGGTGATCTTGTTAATCTCCCGGTAATCGACACAGGGCCTCAGTGTGCCATCTTTCTTTTCGACAAAGAAAATACCAGCACCAGCCGGTGAAGAGGAGGGACGGATGAATCCCTTGGCTAAGTTTTCGTCGATGTAGGCCTTAAGAGTTTTTAACTCGGTTTCAGATAAGGGAAAGATACGGCCGAAAGGAACCGCGGCCCCGGGTAAGAGGTCTATGGGGCAATCGTAGGGCCGGTGAGGTGGTAGGCAGTCGGCCTGCTGTTAATGAGGGGTTCATGCTTTTGTAGCCAGGGGAGCCCCAAGATAACGGGGAACATGGGAGAAGGAATAACATCCAAACACAGGAGCTCTTGATGACCCGAATCGGTAGTGACCGAGATGAGGCCAGACTCGTGAGTAATTAAGCCGGAACGGGGCAGAGAACCATCGGCTAGGTGAACCTGTAGGCATTGCTTCTTGGGGACAAGGGGAAGCTGAAGCCTGGCGGCAAGGGCAGCATCCAAGAAGCAGCTGCAGGCCCCAGAATCAATGATGGCCGGGAGGCGGACCGCCCTTTCCGTCAACTGTAGGGAGATAAAAAGGACAATGTAAGTTTGGGAGAATCCGGAGACTTGGAGGCTGAAATTAGGGATATGTGAGAACTTACTGGGTCTAATGGGGCAGGACCGGAGGAAGTGACCGGAGCTTCCACAGTAAAGGCACAAGTTGCCTTGTCGCCTACGTAAACGCTCCTCTGGGGTCAGGGGAGCGCGGACAAGACCTAGCTGCATGGGCTCGACTCCGGAGGTGCTCCCAGGTGGAGCATGAAAAGAGGATTGGGCAGGACCAGGACCTGGTTTGGGTAGCATCCAACTGGGGCGAGAGGTCTGAAAGCGTTCAGCGCGACGTTCCCGTAAGCGCCGGTCAATTTTGGTGACGGCTTGTATGAGATCCTCCAAGGCATCTGGGACGTCAATCCGGGCAAGCTCGTCCTTAAGGGTGTCAGATAGCCCTTGGCGGAATTGGTACTTGAGGGCTGGTTCATTCCAGCCGGTGTCGGCTGACCATTTTCGGAATTCCGCTGTATAGTCCTCAACCGGCCTCCGGCCTTGAGAAAGGTTATGTAGGGTGGTCTCAGCCGTGGCCCTCTTTTGAGCTGGCCCATGCTTTCAAAGAAGGTGTCCACAGCGTTTAGTATAGGGCTCCTTTGCTCCATTAGACTATGGGCCCAGGCCTGGGGTTCTTCAGCCAGCAGAGAAATAATGAACCCCACTTTCACCACTTCAGAAGAGAAGGTTCTGGGTTGGAGGGCTAGGTACAGGGAGCAGGCGTTTTTGAATGCTCTGAATTTTTTGCGATCACCGGTGAACCGTTCCGGTATAGGGACCCTGGGTTCCGGAGTGGCCATGACTACTGTGGGGTTCGTAGGTGCTGCAGATGGGGGTAGCCCACTGGGTGCGGCAAGGTTACCCGCTGTGGGGAGAGACGGCCCGGTCAGCTGTTGCAAGCGGCTGTCTATTTGGGTGTACCCCACTTGCAGCTTTTGGACAGCCTCAGTAAGTGCTGCCATCTGCTGGCACAGGATCTCAAGGGATCTCAAGGGGAGAACACGCTCTGTCGGCCTCGGACATGGCTGGTCTGTACTGTCAGAGCTGTACTTACCGAGATGCCGAGAGCGGTTCACCCTTGCGACCCGGCGCAGGAAGCCCCTGGAGATGGAACAGGGAGCGAGCGGCACCAGGAGGCACAGGCCACCTCCGATGTGTAAGCAGGAACTGACGGGGCACCTGGAGGTGATGAGGACCTGGCCCGTGTGGCCGGCAGATGGCAGGGTTGGGAGGCAAGGACCAAACGCCCGGCTGGGGTGCTGACACCGGGGAGATTGGTAGAGATCAGGTGGACAAGCCAGAGGGTCAAACACTGGGGATTATCAAGGAAGTCCGTAGGCAAGCCAGGGGGTCAAACACAGGAGATTGTCAAGGAAGTCCGTAGGCAAGCCAGGGGGTCAAACACAGGAGATTTATCAAGGAAGTCCGTAGGCAAGCCAGGGGGTCAAACAGGAGTTTTGTCAGAGGAAGTCCGTAGGCAAGCCAGGGGGTCAAACACAGGAGATTTGTCAGAGGAAGTCCGTAGGCAAGCCAGGGGGTCAAACACAGGAGATTGATCAGAGGAAGTCCGTAGGCAAGCCAGGGGGTCAAACACAGGAGATTTATCAGAGAGGTCAGGCAATCCGGGTTGGCAACAGTAGGTTCAAGTCAGGGATCTGCAGAAACACAGGACGCACAGGCACTTAGCTGGAGAGACAGACCAGCAAGGTGCCTGTGCGTCAGGGCGCTTTAAATAGGCGCCCGAGTGACGCTAATTGCGCGTCACCGCCGCCAGGTGGGTGCTAGTGCGCATGCGCCGGACCGCCGAGCCGCGAGTGCGCATGCGCCGGAGCGCCGAGCCCCCACGCATGCGCACTAGAGAGCGGGCCGTCCGTCCGGCGCCGCTCTCCTGATAACCACAGGGATTCCAAAATCGCTAGTCTTGTCAAATCATTACCATGGAACACATTAATAAAGCAAGTGATAGGGACATACTGCGGTCACACAACTTAAAAAAAGAAAAAGTTAAATAAATAAAAACACTGGCACAGATGTGCGCTTTACAAATGTGTTTAGTAATTGGCTTCAAGGCTCCAAAGCCCAATTTTTTTTTCAATGAAAGTCCCAAGAGAAGAGCCCACATGACCTGTCGATGACCAGCCTATTCTTAAAAGATATGTTCACCCTTTAAAAAAATAAATGCACATTTTTGCAGGTTTTTTTTTTAACTTGGAGTCTGTGAAGCATTGCACCCGCAATCGACATGCAGGACTCAGACTTTTCAATGTATCTGTCTATGGGTACTTCATGCGGGCAGGCAGATACACACTGACAGGAAGAGAGAATGAACTATCAGAGCACTCAACAGTGCCATGGTAGTTCATTGAAAAAGCAAGCCTATAGCTGCAATAGACTGTCAGTATTTGTGGTTTTGCCATTTCCAGTACTCTGAATAAATGATGCTGCCGGACGGGCTGGGCCCTGCGCAGCCACATTAAATCGTGACAGCAAGTGGGTGGGGTGTTGAAGATCCTCTCCCCTTTGGGTGGGAGCAGAGCAGGCAGCGGCTGTAGGATTAGGAACAGGTTACATGTTCCACCCTAAAAACAGGGTTCCCAAAACATGTTCCCAAAAGGTGAATTTATCCTTTATAGCAGAGTGTTCTCTGTTGTGTTTTACAAATTGAATTTCATGGGACACTGCTGACTATACCCCATGGCATGCAATTTAGAAATGAGTAGTACTAGGAAGGGTTGCAGCGTGCTTTTTCCAGCTTTAATGGAGTAAAATTGGGTATGTGTGCATTTTTTCACACTGAACAAAATTGCATCACATATCACCACACAGCAGCATAACACACACTTCTTTTAGGCAGTGAGATGAATGAAGTGTCACATGTGACAATTCAAAGTAAAAAAAAAAAAAGCAACAGTGCAATGCATGGTGCAACATGCATCGCACAACTCCCTGCTGGATCCAACACTGCGCTAGCCTGCATGTTAATGCATTTAGCCATGCAGGTGAGTGTGAACCTAGCCTTAGTTAGGTTCACAAAAGCCTGCATGCTAAAATGCAGCCATGGTGCATAAGGGTAGCTTCACTTTTGCAAATGCATGAAGAAACACCCTTCTATTAATTTAAAGTTTAGAAACCATTTATAATTGATTTGTTGTGCTGGCTGATTGGATCAAGTAAATCATGTGGTAGTCTACATTTGATTTTGCGTAGCACAGATAAAAAATAGACAATAAATCTCTTTGTAAACTTTGCTTTTCCACAGTCTCCTAGGATGGGTTTTGTTTGTGTATTTAGCACTTGGATCATATTTTTCAGTCCTGTAGTCGTTTTTTTTTCATCTTAGTGATGTCATCAATATTTAAAGCTTTTTGGGAACACGCCTGTAGGCAGGTAGCGGGTGATGCTGCCCCAGCCGGGAGGGAAATCATTAACTTCTTTCCCGGGTCTGTATTGGCAGGCTTTCTGCTGGGCTCTGCTCCCCTCCCTGTGCTCATGAATTCAAGCTTGAAGAAGGCTTGGTCCGAGTTAGTTCCAGCCATGTGGGAAAAAGGCTGTCAGCTGAAGATGTAAACTGTTCAGCCAAGCAACCACCTGGAGGAGAGAGGTGTCTTTATGGGAAAGCTGCTGAGCCATGTAGTGCTACAAAACACAGCCAGCGGCATTGGAAGGAAAGAAAGACAGCCAGCAAGATGTGACCTCCAGTCAGGCCTCTCTGGAAGTCCCCATTTCTGCTGGACATTTGTGTCCTCGAGCCTTCCACATGTAGCAGGATTTCTGGGACTTGCAGTCTGCTCTGAGGATGATACCAACAATGGACTCTGCCAAGAATGGACAATTTCTTAAGCAGATATGCTGGGGCAGCCACAAGCCTGTAGCTAGGGATTAGGGATGTTAGGAAAAGACTGCACTTTAGGTTGAACTTTTACCATGTGATTTCATCATGCTGCATTTTTCCCAGTAAAGCTTTTGAAACTTTACCTCTGCCTGTTCCGACATTACTAAAGGGGTGTAATGCAAGTTAACAGCTTGGGTCACTAGTACATTGGGGTATGAAGAAAAAAGTACAAAGTTAATACAGTGGTTACCAAGGGTAGCCAAGATTTGGCAAGCAAACTGTTAAAGGGGTTGAAAACCCTTGTGGTTTTTCATCTTAATGCCTTCTATGCATTAAGGTGAAAAAGCCCCCCCCCCCTTTTTTCTTACCTGACGCCGATCTTTCCAGCCACGAGAACAAGCCCAGCAGCTCCAGCCACTGTCTTGGGTCCTCATTGGACAGATTGAAAGCAGAGGGAGCCATTGGCTCCCACTGCTGTCAATCAAATCCAGTGACAGGGGAGCTGGGCCGAGTCCTGCTGTCTGTGTCAATGGACGCAGCAGCAGGACTCGGAAGCGCGCGCGCACGCACGAGTGCCCCCTTAAAAAGTGCGTCTCAGAGGGAGAATTCGATGCGGGGAGGAGCCAGGATCGCCACTGTGGGACCCCCAGGGAGGTGCATCGGGGCAACTCTGTGCAAAACCCTTGCAGAGGCGGCAAGTATACCATTTTTTTTATTATGGTAACAAAACGCAGCAAGCCTTTACAAAACCCCTTTAAGCGTGTTCATGTGACAAGTGAGATAGCCTCTTGCAGAGAGGGTGATGATGTCGGCATTCCTTTTGCAGCGATTCATCTCCCATAGCAACAGGAGCAGATCTGCACCACTGGAGCCCTCGGTCTGTGCACAGGTACGCAAGAGGAAGAGATAATTAAATGCATGCATGGCATCCAGTGTATTTGTTCATGTGCATTAGATGTTCGGCACAAGTAAAGGTACCCCCTCTGCCAGACGAGTGACCCTGTTCTAGGAGCCTAGCGTAGCCCACTCCTACATGTTTATTTTTACAATGATTCCGTAATACTGAAAAAGAACCTATTGTAATAAAAGGAACACTAAATTACATTCTTAAAGATGAAAGCTCGGGCTGTGACCTTATTTATATTTGAACACTTAACGAATCTCTGACCACCAAGAGTTCTCTAAATGCAGGCAGAATGCCATAATAACCCAGGTGTTGGATTCTCCTTTGTATCCAGTGATACAATTGGCTTCTCCATTTGTATCATGAACATAGTTTCATAGTTAGTAAGGTTGAATAAAGACATCAGTCCATCCAGTTCAACCTGAGTGAGTGTCTACAATTGTCCCCATCCCTGTACATCACACACTCATATTGGTCCCTACCCTCAAAAAGCCCACAATCCAGGGTCCCCATTCATATACTAGGGCCAATTTTTAGGACAGAAGCCAATTAACCTACCTGCAGGTCTTTGGATTGTGGGAGGAAACCGGAGTACCCGGAGGAAACCCACGCAGGCACAGGGAGAACATGCAAACTCCAGGCAGGAAGTGTCGTGGTTGGGATTCGAACCAGCGACCTTCTTACTGCTAGGTGAGAGTGCTAACCACTACACCACTGTGCCGCCCTAGGAAAGTAATCCCTCCTGCTCAAACTCAAATTCTAGCATGGGGGGGAGCATCCAACAATATTTTCATTGATTTATAGCAACTATACACTTCCTATATAAGTTATAATTGTATTTGAGCTTTGTTAAATTGTGTTTTATGCATAGAAAAACAGAAACATACATTGACTTTACCAGCTGCCAACTTAGAAGTCTAGTGGGAAGTGAATTTTCTATGGCACGAAACAAGAGATGTTACAACAGCTTTTGTTTAATGGTTTCATTGTGATAAATGTAGTTGTGTCATGGTAAATGTAGTTCTGCTTCCAATTTTAGTAACAAATTAGCAAGAATGGTTTGGACAGGATATCTGCAGCTTTTGTCAGAGTAATGAAAGTGGAAAGAATTTCAAATTATAGGCACAGAGAACGACTGCTGTTCTTTATACTAGTACATTATAATTCCAGTTTAATAGGGAAATGGGAAAGGAGGAGATTTCAGATGTGTAAAAAAAATTGTGCTTCTAAAATTGCCTTCATCTATTAGGTGGTTATAGAGAGTAAAGGGTGCCCTCAAGATTTATCATCCGTAGTGGGCTCAAATAAAGAATCATTTGTACAATGGCAATAGGTAGTCACTAACTGGTCTAGACACTGATCTATACTTGTGCTTTCAAGATGCTGCACTAGCGGAATTACTTTTATATTATGTGAAATAATTACAGGCTAGCAGTCAGTAACCCATAACAATAAGCTGTCACTTTACTATAGGAAGGAAGGAAGGAAAATAAGGATAGTAGTGTTGCTGTGGGTTACTGCATTTTGCACATCATTTAACAGGCGTATTAAAGCTTGGTAGTCAAATAGGAATGTGAGAAGTCGCTGCCGTAAAATACAAGAAATTTGGAATAAGAAAATGCAGTGATAACTAAATGCTCCAGCCGAAATATGAATTGTACGATAAAAATCCCCCTAGATTACTCATGCCTCGTGCAATGTAACAAAGGTATGCTGTAAACTATGCCCAGCTTTCCATCTGTGCAGCATTGTTTTCTTACTTTGTGATGTTTCTGCACAGCACGGCCATCTCCAGTGTGGGCATCTTAAGCCACAGTGTCCTTCCTGGATTCCGTGCATGCTGGCTACCCAGCATGCACCTGCCGATCTCGCGCATGTGCAGTGCAATTTTTGCCAGCTTGCCATGCCAAGCTGACCAAGGTTTTCTATAGACGCGGATGTTAAATGTTACTGGAGCCGTGCGATGCCAAGCCGACCAAGATCTCCCAGGAGTCAATGCAAAACCGGGAATTACATCTGCGGCTGCGGCCCCCTGGAGCAGTGTTTCTCAACTCCACTCCTCATGGCACCCCAACAGGTCATGTTTTCTGGCTTTTCATTATTTTGCACAGGGGACTTGATCAGTTTCACTGCCTTAGTAACTACAGCCGTTTCATCTGAGGGAAATCCTAAAAACATGACCTGTTGGGGCACCTTGAAAACTGGAGCTGAGATACACTGCCCTAGAGGAAGTGAAATTAGATATAGGCATAAATCAGGTAAGTGAACAGAAAATAAATTGCCAATTCATTTTAAGAAAGCACATTCGTGCTGCATGGTGAGGAGTGAAAAATGTGGGTGGAACTCTGCTTTAACCTATAAATGGCATCATAAATGCATCAACCAATGTTTGATAGAATGTTCCTCTCACACATTTGCTGTTTTTGAAACCCTTGTTCATAGCTCTTGCAACCCTTATCCTTTTGAGTGTATGCAATTAAAAAAGTTCCTCCATATGTTTAATGACATACCATCAGCTTTCCATTAGATGATTCTAGTTCTGTGATTCTTGTGTTATTAAAAAAATCTTCTTGATTAGCCAAATAATTCATTAAGACAACAGTTATTAATAGTCAATGCTTCATATGTATGTGTCCACTGCTACAAATGCATTTTAACCAAGTGTAAACGTAACTGCTAGGTGGATTAATCAATTTGGACAACATCCGATTGCCAAACGTTTTATTAAGACAGATTAAGAATAAGACCCGGTCAGTTAACTCCTTAACCTTAAAAAAATAAAAAAGTCTCAAAAGCCACGATCCAATTGTCCATGGCTGTTCAGGCTGCATTATATAACATTTCATATAAAAATATGGGTACCTAAAACTGCAATGCAGTATGGGAAAAAACTGAGGATAAAATAATGTCTCTTTCAAAACTATGAACGTTTCCCTAAACATGAAAACATCCCCCATTTTGGCTCTTAGAGCTCTTAAGACTGAGAAGATACCTAGATTTTGAAGGGATTGAACCCTTTGTGGTCTTGATTACTCATTTTTTTTTAAATATAGAAGTGCAGTCAAAGATCAAACAAGGCGGCACTCCACAGAAATCCCACTGGTAAGTTTATTTTATATAGATGACACCCCTCTGACACGTTTCACCCCTCCTAGGGCTTAATCATATGATTATCTATGATAGAAATAGTGAAACATGTTAGCGATGTGTGGCCTAAGAGCATAGACTGTCTACAACCAGCTGCAGTATATATACACACACACACACACACAAGAAATTTAAGCTGGCCATACATGGGTCAATTTTTTCCTTCAACCAACTTCTGTTAAACCACAGTGGCCACCACCAGTTCAGCCGAAATCCTACCAGTTCAGCAGGATTTTGATCCATGTAGGACCAGCTTTTGCAGTGGGATTTCTATGCCTCATTCTTTTATTTTGCTATATGTATTGAGCTAGACAAGCTCTTACAACCTGCAATCAGAGCAGTGGACTTTCCAGGAGAATATTTTAGAAGCTTGGCGAAGTGCAGTTTTGCTTTTGGCATGTCATAGAAGTGCAGGCATAATGATGTTACCTTGGTGTCATCAGAAGGTCTGACAATCAACTTTCTAATGCTTTTGAATTTTTCACCAAAAATTGTAACAGTACCTTGAAATCTCTCAAAAATTCATCAGGATTTCAATGCAGTAAATTTTAGGTAAAACAAAAAATGTCTTGCTGTCAGAAGTATCGATGAACCCTATGCGCTAGACCATCTTCGCTCTGTTCACTTGGCAGTGGACATAATTGAACACATGTGACAGCTCAGACATCAAGAGCAGAAATAAAAAAACATTTTTTACTATTAGAATGTACTACAACTGGTCAGTATAGTGCCTTAGTAATCACTGTGGCCCTGCAATGCTCATACCCAGGTTTATGGCACAATTGTTTTTAGTATTTTTTTGTTTATTATTTGCATTCTCTACAATTTTGTTTGCATTTTTTTCTACATGTGTGTGTTTTTGTGGATTCCAGCTGCACAACAAAAATGGCTAATTGGCTTTTGCCTAAATTGATGTGCTTTATGTTGGAACTATTTTAGACAACTGCTGGTAGCAGCTTCCCTATATGAAAAAGCAGAAGGGTGTATACCAATAATATTTTCATTTTTTTTGTAAAATCAGTCACACAATCTTTACTTTACAGATCTCTAGTGTTGTTCAACTACATACTGTATGCAAAGACACCACATATAAATTTAGCTACATTTTAACATCAGATTATAACTGAACTGTTTCAAAATACTAAGCAGCATCCCCCATCGATTCATAAATCAATACCTTTTTGTATATAAAAAGAAAAAAAAAAAACACTTGCACAGAAGCACACCTTTTCATAGATTTTGGTGAGAGCAATATCATTTGGAGGCAATCTGAGAGGAGCAGCTTTTATGAAGCAAGTCATTTTCTTTGAAATTAATTCTGCAGAATGGGGATCTCAGACAGGGAGAAAATGAATCTCTGTGAATGTCACACTTTGAACAGTGGAAGAACTATTATATATCACCTTAAATTAAACCACATTACACCCTGTGATGAGAGACCATAACAGATGACTAAAGGATACCGTAGCTTTCCAAAGATGACAGGGCCAACATCTGCCATGGTCTGCCCTTATCAGGATACGTGCTAAATAAAACCTGCAGCAAGTATCGGAAACATGCAATTAGCTAATTATTTATGCACAGAAAATTATTTTTAATGCAATCACTACTGTATTAAAACGTTCACAATCACATAGGAGGGATGAAAAAAATACAATTGCATAGAAAGATGAAAAAACCTGCATGAGAAGAGATTTCCTGTCATTTATCAGCCTTTCAGATTTTCAGAAATCTTTACTGGGATCTCTACACAGTCTAATATAAATAATTAAACAAGCCACTGCTACAATGTTCAAAATGCATGTCAATTGTAACTATGACCCTTTTTTACAAACTAGAAAAGAAGACCTCCACCCCCAAAGATGATTACTCCAGTAGGTTTAAGCCATTTCTTTGCAGGCAGGGCGTTTTTAAAAATAGCAAAAGTCACTTGAACCACTAGACCTCTGGAAGATTTACCACCCCTTTATGACCAGGCCATTTTTTTGCGATACGGCAGTGCGTTAAGTTAACCGACAATTGCGTGGTCATGCAACACTGTACCCAAATAAAATTTATATAATTTTTTTTCACAAATATAGCTTTTTATTGGTGGCATTTGATCAACTCTTTTTTTATTTTGTGTGCTATAAAACAAAAACACAGACGACAATTAAAAAAAAAAAAAAACACTTTTTCCCTGTTTTAACCACTAGCCAGCATCATACTGCGACAGGACGGCTCTCTCCCGCAAATCGCCGTAGCTGTACATTGGCCCAATGAGCTAGAGCAGGCGTGCACCGGCTGCACGATGGGGGAGCCGATGCACGTGGCCAGTGGTCACGATGACAGCTGGCCACGCACAATCAGAGGCACAAGAGACAGAACGGGAATTTGTGTGTAAACATAAAAATCCCGGTTCTGTCAGGAAAGGAGAGACAGATAGTCTGTTCCTACTAGCGATGAACAACAATCTGGCTTCTCCTCTAGTCAGTCACATCCCCCACAGTAAGAAACGCACTGAGGGAACACATTTAAACCCGTGATCGCCCCCTAGTGTTAACCCCTTCCCTACCAGTGACATTTACACAGTAATCAGGGCATTTTATAGCACGGATCGCTGTATAAATGTCAATGGTCCCAAAAATGTGTCAAAAGTTTCCCATCTGTCCGCCACAAATTCGCAGTCCCAATAAAAAAAGATCGCAAGTCACCGCCATTAGTAGTAAGAAAAAAAAATGCCATAAATCTGTCCACTATTTTGTAGACGCTATAACTTTTGCGCAAACCAATATATGCTTATTGCGATTTTTTTAACAAAAATATGTAGAACATATCGGCCTAAACTGATGAAAACATTTTTTGGGGGATATTTAGTATAGCAAAAACTAAATAAAATTGTCACTTTGTTTATAGCGCAAAAAATGAAAAAAAAAAAAAACTGCAGAGGTGACCAAACGCCACCAAAAGAAAGCTCTATTTGTGGGAACAAAAGGACGTCAATTTTGTTTGGTTACCATGTTGCATGACCGCACAATTGTTAGTTAAAGCAACACAGTGCCGTATTGCAAAAAATTTCCTGGTCATAAAGGGGGCAAATCTTTCCGGGGCTAAAGTGGATAATACATCTGTGGGGGGGGTGTTTCTAGCAAAAAAAAGATTTTTATATGTAGGAGTGAAGTGTCAGAAATGACCCAGATGACAAGTGGGTATAACATTTCTTACCCCATAACAGTTCTCATCTTCCCTAATTTTAGTTCTTATATGAGTGTTAAAGCGGAAGTAAACGCATCGATTTAACAGTTAAAAAAAAAAAAAAAAGGCATGCCGGGAATGCTAACTGCACATTGGCTGTGCTCTCAACCAAACAGTCAAACCATCCAATGGCTGGTGTCATAACGGATCACATGTGCAGCACCGTGGCAGTTGAAGATTAAACAGAGGCAAAGATGGCAGCTTCCTTGGCTGAAAACGATAGGGGGGTTTACTTCCACTTTAACAGGGCTTGCTGGCCAGTCTGTATACAGGAACAGTGTGCAATCTAGGGTGTTGCATATTGATGCAGCAAATTCCAAAAGAAGGCTTTGGCATTTCAAATCTGATGTTTTATCACCTTGTTCAACACATTAGACCATTTTCAAGAGGTGTAAGCCACCCATTATTACTTTTGGGTGATGTTCACATTTGTCTGCAGTTTGACCATCACGGAGGCGTATAGAATATCACCTTTGATCAAACACTATTATGGTAGAAAACTTGTATACAGAGTATATCTATATTGGTCTTGTGTATACGGTTTGTTGATTCTACATTGTATAAATGTGGGCTTTTACATGTATTACTTTTATTACCACCCATTGTCAGGTCTTCCTTGAAACATGTGGCGTTTGATCAGCAGCTAAATTAACAAATAGGTTTTATGGTGCTATGTGGCACGGGGCAGGATAAAGAAAGATTTCCTTGAAGCTTTGTTTCAGGCAAGTTAATATATTGCAAGGATGCTTAGAATGGCAGCTGTTAAAGGTTCACTAGAAGAAAAGATTTCCTTTAAAATAAAATCTTTCAGAAGGGAAACATGGGAGCTGCCCTTGCTACTTATTTTTGCAAGTTCAATTTCCATGGTCATTATTCATATAATTTTTGCACTTTATGGTCTCAGGCTAGGACAAGCATATCAGGTGTTTGATCATTTCACAGGTTGTGATTTTGTTCAAAGAGAATAAATCAAGTAGTCCAAAGAATCATAGCTTAGGCATCCTAAAAACAATAAGCAATAGCAGATACACCATTTCTGTACTTAAGCCACGTTCACATAGCAGCATGGACAGGCTCTCTGACCTGATGCAATGATAAAGCCATAGGCGTGCGCATAGGGTGTGCCAGGTGTGCCTGGGCCCACCCTAATAACCCTGTTTTGCGCAAATTTTCCCTGCTGCTTGGCTGCAGAGAAAGGGACTGGGGGGATCTCTGTCCTGCAGGTGGGCACAGTGAGGCTGCGCATGGGCATTGTTTACCCAGTAGCTGCTGCATTTCTCACCCTAGGCTTATACTCGAGTCAATAGGTTCTCCCAGTTTTGTACACACGCATGTGTGTTTGAGCTTTGAGGTGCACACCCTAATGCAATAGGCTGCGCACACCTATGGATAAAGCCACTGTACCCCAGAAGGAATTATGGGTGTACCTACACTTAACAGTTACTTAAGTACTGTTACTTATCACCCTAAACTAAAGCAGCATTAACCACTTCAAGACCAAGCCTGATTCTGACATTTGTTTACAAGTTTAAAATCTGTATTTTTTGCTAGAAAACTACTTCAAACCCACAAACATACATTATATATATATATATATATATATATATATATATATATATATATATATATATATATATATATATATATATATATATATATATATATATATATATATATATATATATATATATATATATATATATATATATATATATATATATATAGCAGAGATACTAAAGAATCAAATGGCGGTCGTTGCAATATTTTATGTTACACTGTATTTGCACAGCAGTCTTTCAAACACAATGTTTTTTGGAAAATATACTCTTCAATGAATTTAAAAAAACTAAAACAGTAAAGTTAGTGACATGCCTTCAGCAAGTGTTTATGCCATTTTGTTTAATTGTTGACTATGCTAATGGTATGTAAAGTAAATTGTAATATCGCCATCTAGTGGTTATTTTACATACTTGGTATCTGTGAATATTTTACTGAAGGTAGGTAGAGATTGTTGCTTAAAAGCCACCGTAGCTTCCCATAATTCCTGTGGACTATACTATGAGGTCTATAGGCCGGCCCCCAGTAGCCATATTCCATCTTCTCCAGAGAACTCCACACCTGTTCAGCTGCAATTCTAAGGTCTGCCTAACGGAAACATTGCCGGTATGTTTATAATCCTTTTTCCTAGTTAGACTAGTGTGTTAGGGCTGTATATTGTGTATACTGATTGTATGTTATTACCTTTATTTTACTCTCCTGCAATAAAAGTGGAAAAAAGGACCTTGCGCCTGCCTCAATGAGTTGTTAAGGGAGGAGAGTTAGCTGTCTAATTATACCTCAGCCACGTATAGTGAGGGCAGAACAGTTAGCCCAATTTTTGTGCACGCTCTTAGAATGGTGACAAACTACAGTACCTAAAAATCTCTATAGGCAAGGCTTTCGAAATTTTTAACGGTCATCTGTTTAGAGTTAGAGGAGAGCTTGCACTATAGTTCTTGCTCTCACTCCAACTATTGCTCTAACTACTTGACCTATGCGGCTTGATACTTGCATATATGTTTTCTTTGGCGCACGAGCTTGGAGGGATGGGGCACTTTTTTTTTTAACACTGTCCTTTTAAAAAAAAAAAAAAAAAAAAAATCAATTCTGATCACTTATATTGCGTTCACAAGGCAGTGATCGGTACTCTTTATGAGGGATCTGGGGTATAAAAGACTCCAAAACCCTCACTCTGTACTCAGAATGCCAAGGTTGGTGTTTTTGAATACAGTAATTTTCTTTTCCCTGGTTCTGTCAGGGAAAGGGGAGACAGATTGTGTGTTCCTACTAAGTAGCTATTTATAGCCTGGTCATTAAGGGGGAAAATCATCTGGGGCTGAAGTGGTTAAAACCTTAATCCCCCCCAAAAAAATAACTGCCTTAACTGCTTAAAAAGTGTGAGATGTAGTTGGGTTTCAATTTATTAGCATATATTAGATTTATTAATCTGCTTATTTAACACTACCCCCCCTTCCCCCCCAGACTGGCAACGCTGCTGGCGGTGTGACTCCTGTGCTCATTTACCCAGAGTGGTGTCTTACTAAGGCTACTTTCACACTGGGGTGGGGGGCATTAGCGGTAAAGCATCACTAGTTTAAGCAGCGCTTTACCACAGTTAAAGCAGCGCTTTTTGGCCGCTAGCGAGGCACTTTTAACCCCCACTAGCGGCCAAATAAAGGGTTAAAAGTGCCTACAAAGCACTGCTGCCAAAGCGCTGTCTATTGATTTCAATGTCAGGGACGGACCAAGATGCTGCTTGCTGGACTTTTCCTGTCAGCGCACCACCGAACGGCCTTTTACACTGGGGTGGCTTGAGAGGTGCTTTACAGGCACTATTTTATCTAAATGATTGGTAATCTAATACATTTTTGGTTTTGGGCTTCATACTGCTTTTGGCGCTTTCTTTTGGACATTGATCACCAAACTTTTCTCTGTAATGACCGCTAATGAGGTACAAGGGCCAACATTTATAAAAAGGTACCTGTTTTATTAGGATTTGAAAGTTCTACGTCTTGGAATATTACTGCATACTATATACTCCTATTGAATCACTAAAACAAAAATGTAATCAATACATTTTCTATATTTAAATTGTAAACCATAGCGGATGTTAAATGATGGTTTTCACAGCCATCCTTGGAAACCTTAAGAACAAAATACTAGTCCGGAGTCATACCAAGAGAGCAAGGCAAATTAAATGTCAGCTGTGATTTCAAGGCGACAGTTTCAAACAGCAGAAAGGTGCTTCAGGCCATAGGGAATGTTTGCAAATGAGATACTCACCGAGCAGGCAACTACAATGATGAAGAGTCCGGTAATCTTCAAGTTTTTTAAGAAACACCTTGAGAGAAGAGAATTCAACAGGGATAAAAATAATCAAGGCTAGAAAATAATCCACTGATGAGTGGCAATTTCATTCTCGAACACCTTCTGCATTTATATCAGGCAATCACCTGCTCAATTTCTCATTAACTGTGTTTTCATCTTCACAATATACACATTACATTAAGAACCCTTTAAGCACTTTGAATGTGTTGATGCTCCTCTCCTACATACAGCTTATAACCACTGCAAACCATTAAAGGGTTCCTTACATGCTGGTTAAATAGTTAGACATTTTATCTTCTTGCTATACAAAACATTTTTTGAAAACTATAGATGGGACATTATTCATTGGATTAGAATCTTTATACAAGTAAATAAGTGCTTTGGCTTAATTGAAACAGAAAAAAAGCAACATGAAATGTATAGTGCTTAGCACACCTCCTGCATACAGCTATGGGGCAATTAGTACAGCAGTCCAGTAAGAGACCGATTGGGTATTTGCCCTCTGGGCTAGTCTAATATATGTAGGGATGGGGGGGCCTTGAAATGGAGATATTTTACCAGACATCGGTCAAAGTAGGACCTGCAGATAGTGACACATGCTGGGCATTATAAAGCTGCATTGTAAAATGTGTTCTTACTAGACATGTGCACACTGAAATATTTCGTTTCGGAATTTCGTTTTCGTCCGAAAAAATTTAGTTACTCCCGAAATTCATTTTTATTTATTTCGTTTTGTTAAAAAATGAATTCGTTCGAAAATCCGAAATAATTAAGGTTGAATCTGTCATTGAAGGCTCATGGTGTCTGTCAAATGTTCTAAGAAGATTCGACAGAATAGCTTGTATGCGGAAGATTCGATGGAACAGCTAAACTGTACGACGCTGCAATTGTACATTTCCGGTCGAATGTTCCGCCTACAAGCTATAGTAGAATTCTAATGTTGTATGACACTAGTAATAATTAGGGATGAGCCGAACAACCCCGGGTTCGGTTCGCACCAGGACCTGCGAACGGACCGAAAGTTCGCACGAATGTTAGAACCTTATTAGTAGCAATGGACGCGAACGTTCGAAATCTAAAGTTTTAATCTAACGGCCAATATGCATGTTATTGTTATAAAAAGGTTTGGGGACCCGGGTCCTGCCCCAGGGGACATGTATCAATGCAAAAAGAAGTTTTAAAAACGGACGTTTTTTCTGGAGCAGTGATTTTAATGATGCATAAAGTGAAACAAAAAAAAAAAAGAGAAATATTCCTTTAAATATGGTACCTGAGGGGAGTCTAACGTATGCCTGTGAAGTGACATGTGTTTCCCGTGTTCAGAACTGTCCCTGCACAAAATAACAATTGTAAAGGAAAAAAAAAAAAAAGCCATTTAAAACTGCTTGCGGTTTTAATGTCATGTCTTGTCCAGGCAATATGGATGAAAAGCTTTGAGAAAAATGGAATGGCTACCCCATCCCCCCCTACCCCAGCCCATTACAAGCCCCTTTGGGTCTTGTACGGTAATTAAGGGGAACCCTGCACCCAAAATAAAACCCTATACCTAAAACCCTATATACGATGAACCGCAGTATACAGGCGGTGCAAACAAGACAGGGACTGTAGGTATATACTGTATGTATGTATGGACTGTTGGTGTACACTGTGCTGTGCTGGAGGCACACAAAACACACTAAATCCTGCAGATGGCTGTCTTAGGTGACAACAGGGCAGATACAGTGTAAGGTGGTTTAGTGTGCTACTGCTGTGCTATACTCACACAGCACACACACACTAACTCCTGCAGATGGCTGGATTGGTAGAGAGCACTGAGAAGAACACAATATCCCTGCCTATTTTTCCTCTATCCCTACACTTCCCCCACAAGCAAAGGCTTAGAAGAATACACTATCCCTGCCTATTTTTCCTCTTTCCCTACACTTTCCCCACACAGAAATGATTCACATATAGTGTATACATGTACAGTACACTGTCACTGTTCCCCAAGCCGGATTACACTACACGAGGCCGCCGGCGCGGCAGCCTTATATAGTGTGGGGCGTGTACTAACCCCCCTGAGCTATAATTGGCCACAGGCATCCTGCCTGTGGCCAATTATTGCTCTCCTCACTGCTGGCTCTATGATTGGCCAAGCATGCGGGTTCACAGTGCATGCTTGGCCAATCATCAGCCAGCAATGCACTGCGACTGGCGCAGTGCATTGTGGACTGTTCGCATCACAGGAATTTGATATGAACGGCCCTCAGAGTTCTGCCCTCGACGAGCGGACGATGTTCGAATCGAACACTGGGCCCATCCCTAGTAATAATTATATTTATCAGTCAACCAACATTAGAATTCTTCTATAGCCTATGGGCGGAGCATTTGACCATAAATGTCCACTCGCAGCGACTGCTTCATCGAATCTTCATGTTGAATAATCTTGGACTAATAGAGTTAGGTTAGTCACGTTCGACCTTTTTTTGCTATTCTATCTATAATGTCGAATCTTTTCTCTCCACGTCGAATCTTTTCTCTCCACGTCGAATCTTTTCTCTCCACGTCGAATCTTTTCTCTCCACGTCGAATCTTTTCTCTCCACGTCGAATCTTTTCTCTCCACGTCGAATCTTTTCTCTCCACGTCGAATCTTTTCTCTCCACGTCGAATCTTTTCTCTCCATGTCAAATAATCTTGGACTAATAGAGCTAAGGTTAGGCACATTCGACCACAGGTTTGATGGACACAGATCGCTATTGTCAACGTCATGTGGAATCTCCTATCTACATTGAACTGTTGTCACAACGAAAACGAAAATAAAGCATTTGCTTGTTTATGTCGGATCTTTCGGTTTATGGATTCTGCACGTTCGTTATCGTTTGTTAAAACGATAAACGAAAATATCCAAAATTCGGACCAAAATGCATTCGGACGGAAACTAATGCACATGTCTAGTTCTTACTATAAAAAGTTCTATCTGGTTTTGTTTGACCCCCAGGTAAAAGGTTCCCAGTCCTCCCCTGACACTTCCCCAGCTTTATTATTCCTAAAGGTCATATAATGCATATGGATATACAATTAAAATGTATAAGCCACCAGACAGCATTATAGATTAACTGCATTCCCACAAGCAGTATACTTAAAAACTAGCCATTGTATAAATCTTTACTTGCCTATAAAATACATTAAAAAACATTCATTTTGTACCTGTTCTGAGAGAAATACATAGGCAGCCATTACTAACATTTCAATTTGCCTATCCTGTGAATCCAATAGCTTTAGTACTTTGAGTAACCGAAACTGGTTAATCAGAGTTTTAATGTCTCTGGCTAAGTATTCTGAGGCAGTCTCTCTAGGTATTGAAACTAGAGATATTCATACCGATAGCATTTTTAGGTGGGCAGCAAGCAGATAAGAGGCCTTCTCAAAGGGTCAGTAACAGCAGCTGGCATTATCTGTCAGTACAGGTCCCTGATAAATGTTTTTCCATCTCAATGATATGGGTATAGCATGCTAATATAATAAGTGGGATAGGCAATCCTGGTTTTATGCCAGAGTCTAAATATTAAGAACATTATTAGAACAGTAAATTTATGTATGCAAGAAATATAGTTGCCTCCTTATTTTACTTTACCTTGACAGTTTCTGCACTGGCAATTCCATGACTTGTCAAATAAAAAAAAAAATACCAGCTCATTTACCAGCCAACTTGCAACAAACCAAATTGACCCAGTCTAACAATTCACGGCACTCCAGTGTACTGCAGTCCTAACAGATTAAGGGCAGATATGCCTGGAGGGAGCCTACCCCTCCTTTAAAAAAAAAAAAAAAAAAAAAAAGTACAGGGACGCACTGGACATCCAGCAAAACATAGTGGAAGTGAAGGTATCCAGTGACCAATTCAGCAAAAACCGGACCTGGTCATGATGGATGGTATGTCCTAGGGACTCCCAAAATAGAGACAGTGGATCTCCTATTGCAGCTACATTATAAATAGAGTATTTTGACCTGAATCCTGAACCCATTAATACTGGGAGATCTGTTTCATGACTGAAAGCCGGTATCTATACTTAGTCATAACTGCCACTCAGAGGGTCTAAGATCACATATTTGCCCTGTGCGGGGGGG